>CAHIKZ030000215.1:1645000-1800000 GCA_903632075.3 Acanthosepion pharaonis | reverse complement strand
TCCTTCCTTCCATCCTTCCTTCCTTCCTTCCTTCCTTCCTTCCTTCCATTCCTTTTTTTTTTTTTTGATTTCGTATCGCTAAAAAACAAACACAAAAACTCAACGAGACATGTGAAAACCCGATAATTTAAAAACCGACATAACGTGTTAAAACGCGATATTTCAAAAACGATGAAACTGACGAAGCACACAAAAAAACTATTAAATAATAGCTTATGAAAGCCGAAAGTACTCAAACTCTGGACAATTTATATTTGAATATATACCGGAAACCAAGAAAATGGTCTATAAGATAGATTACTGTCTAAATACACCCAAAATATAGTCTGTTTCATGTTTAAGTGCAATCTTCAAGCCATGTGTGTTGTTTTTTGTTTGGCAATTTATATATGCTGGTCAGTGGTGCATTATGGGTAGTAAGGTCTATTGTATTATCGTGATGGGTATGTTTCAAATTATTCTATATATATAATATTTAGCAAAAATTCTCTTCTTACATATTTTATTAAAGATCACAAAATGTCCCCTTTAAGAATTTTTCTTGTCGATTAATTTTAATTTTCCTTGTTTTCTTACAAATATTTTTATAGATGGTTCCTTATAATTTGCCTTCAAGTATTTTCCGCCATTTTTATTCTTTTTAAGGCATAAGGTAGTTTTTAATCAAACTAAATTTTTGCTTTCTTCTGCATTTTCGATTGGTAGTTTTAATTGTTTTACTTAAGATGTAGTGAAGTATTTCGATTGACAGTTTGAGAATATAATAGTAAAATCACAGTAATAGCCAGGTTATAGCTACATTATAAATGTAACATCAACGAAATAGCCAGGTTATAGAGAAATTATATATGTAACATCACAGAAATAGCTAGGTTCTAGCTAGATTATAATTGTAACATAACAGAAATAGCTAGGTTTTGGTTATAATTGTAACATCACAAAAATAGCTAGGTTATAGCTAGATTATAAATGTAACATCACAGAAATAGCCAAGTTATAGCTACATTATAAATGTAACATCAAAGAAATAGGTAGATTATAACTAGATTATAAATATAACATCACTGTAATAGCCAGGTTATAACTGGATTATATATGTAACATCACAGAAATAGCTAGGTTCTAGCTAACGAAAACCCTGTTTACGACACTGACAACACTGAATACTTGATTATCACCGAGGTTGTCGAAATCACTATAACCAAAATAGAAAAAATATATATTTTGACATTTTATACAAAATTTTGTTTCGGACATGCAACAATTCATTCGAAAATTGAACGAAAGCAATATAAAATTGAACAGAAATAATTTGTTGGTTGAACTTAAAATCAGATTACTTGTTTTAGTGAATTATTGCTGCCGATGCATATACAGGGTGTCCAAAAAATGTATACACATTTTAAATAATTATAAAGTTAGTGTTTATTAAAAAACATTTCATTTTCAAAATTTAATAGAATCTACAGACATTATTTTATTGTTTTGTATTTTTGTGCATTCTTGTTCAATGGCTACTCTCAATTCAGTTCTTGTTGCAGTTTTCGCAGCGTAGACTTTGTCTTTTAAGTATCCCTACAAAAAGTCTAGTGGTGTGAGGTCTGGTGAATGTAGAGGGTATTCTACGAAACCCCTTCTTCCACTCCACCTGATTGGCAAGATCTCATCAAGGCGGGATCTAACACCACTCTTCCGTTTGGATCATCGTCAATAATAGCATTCACTATTCTTAGAATGTAACTTTTTTATTGACACCGCTTCAAAATGCGTTTCATAGATGATTTTGAAATAACTACCTCACGACTGTTATCAGCTTCAAACTTATGTCTAATTCGGGGGATGGTAAGTGGCGTTGATCAATCTGTTTGAAACTCTCTCCTAAGTTGTCTTTGCACTTCAACTGCGTTTTCACACTTCCTGTAGTATTTTAGACTGAATGTCCTTCGTTCAAAGCTTAGTTTGGATACCATCATTAATTCTAATGGGCTTAACCTGGAAAGAAAAAAAAACATCAATTAAGCTATCAGCTATTAAAATGTGTGTACATTTTGAGACACCTTCTATATAAATATATTTCTTTCAAAAATATACTTTCAAAAATATTCTTTCAAACATTTTGAAACTACCAGCTTCTCTCGTTTCGTGCGCATGTGTAGACGGGGCAACATCAACAAATTCCAGTCCGATGAAATCCTAACGGATGAAACGTGCCACAAAACCTTTTTTCAATTTGTCATACTATTTTTCTAAATACTGTGCTATACCATTAATACTGTTTAATTAAAAACAAAGAATTTCATTATATGTCGTCATTGTTTACATTAAGATGCGTTTCCTGAGCAGACATGATCGATCGAGAAAAATCGACGAAGATTGTGTGCGTATAAACAGTAATTTTGACTTTGCTAACTAGACTCTTCTCTGTAGATGAATGGTACAGCACGTCAGATCAAATGATGGTTTCTGTATAGGAATGCAGGTTCGATTCCTGCCGGAGAACGCATATTTCTTACGAAATTTCTCGAACATTCAGGCCGGTTAATGTAATTAGCACTGTTTAATTAAAAACAGAGTATTTATTTAAATAAATTGTATCTATAAAAATAGCGTATAAACAGAAAATATATATGTGTGTGTGTGTATACTTTCTGTTTATATATAAATGGGAACGTGACGTAAAACGTATAAACAGAATATATATATATATATATATATATATATATATATATATATATATATATATATATATATAAAGAAAGAACAGTAAGATATAAAATCCGGTGTTCTTATAGATATTTTTATTTTTACAAAATAGTGCTCAATGTAAATTTACAGAGCATTAATATTATAATTAATTGATTTAAAATATGGTTTTTTTTCGCGAAAAAAAACATATTTTAAATCAATTAATTTATAATATATATATATATATATATATATATATATATATATATATATATATATATATGTAGAGGACCGGGGTGTTTGCGTGTTGTTGTATTAGAAACACGTATGTAACTCCTGGTAGAATATTAAAAGGTCCAACTACCAGAAAATGGCCAGATTTGAATTAAGTCCAACTGAAGATGTAAAGAAGACAAACAAGACCGATATATATATATATATATATATATATATATATATATATAAACAAATATATGTATTTAAACAAAACAGTTTTACAATGGACAATAACATTTGTGCGTGTGTGTAAACATTGGTTCTTTGGTGAATGTTCGTATTTTGGTGAATGTTCGTACGTACGTGTATGTGTGTATAATGTTCATGGCGTCTCCCACAAATGGGAAGACGCAGATCTTCTGAGAAGGCTTATATTGTAATCGCTGAAATGAAAAAGAGAACGAGGCAAGAAGCCTCCGAGTATTTGTAATATAAGGAGAGTGACCCCTAATGACCATGAGCTTGTTTTTTGCTGTTTGCTGTTTGCTGTTTCGCACCGCGTCTTTTGTGATGATTTCTACGTAGGATATACTTAGAAAGATTCTGTAGCATCTAATTTCAAATACTAGACGTCTTCGCAATACATTTTATAGTAAAATGACCAACAATACATTTTATAGTAAAATGACCAACAATACATTTTATAGTAAAATGACCAACAATACATTTTATAGTAAAATGACCAACAATACATTTTATAGCCAAATGACCAACAATACATATTTATAGTAAAATGACCAACAATACATTTTATAGCAAAATGACCAACAATACATATTTATAGCAAAATGACCAACAATGCATTTTTATAGTAGAATGACGAACAATATATTTTTATAGTAAAATGACCAACAATACATTTTTATAGCAAAATGACTAACAATACATTTTATCTGTCGTTGAAGGCATACAACTGTGCTCAAAATATATTTAGTTGAATCCATAAAATTGTGTTCAAAATATTTATATTTTTGCATTAAATAACCCATTGAAGTGTTGATATGCCACTAAAAAAATTCATCCCATTCACCCTTTGCAGATTATTTGATATTTAATATTTATATTTGATATTTATTTAATATATATATATATATATGTGTGTGTGTGTGTGTGTGTTGATATAATAGGAAATAACTGTTAAATTCATGATCCAAAGTCCGATGTCTTTAATACTTTTGTTTTTATTTTTAAAAACCGTGTTCGATACAGAAGTAGAGTCTAGATTATTATTTTTTAAATATATATATATATATATATATATATATATATATATATATATATATATATATATCACCCCGATAATAATGCGTCCTTTTTATGATGTTGGTTCACGACATCAGAGTTGGACGTTGGTGGTGTTGCAGTAGAGAATGAACCTTCCTGTCAGTAACCCATAGTTTTCTTTATCTTGTTACAGCTGTGCGATAATCTATCAAAATGGCGGAAGTGTGTAATTCATGTGAAAAAAAAATATATCGATCAACATTCACTGAAGAAAGTTTACGGAGACCAAACAATGTATGTGAGCACATTTTTTAAGAGTTGCTGCATTCAGACCGTTGCACATTGCTACCGAAACTGCATAATCAATGGTAGGGACTATATGTAAAGTTTTTTTGGTGGCAACCAGTCTAAGAGAAGGAAAACTCTGCATTCAAAATCCTTCACAAAATAGGCTTTTTTTTTCAATCAATTCATTCAAAGCAAAACGATAATGCCACTATGACGCAAGGGGTTACTGGGAGTGAAAGAGAATGAGACGACTTTAGAAGTAACTAGAAACCCCATTCTTAACACGAAATATACTGGCTTTAGGGAGGTCTTTAACAAGTATATTCAGAGGGAGTAGCGGTACTGGGATAGTGATCCTCACAGTGGCCTCTTTGTAATTCGGCCTTGACTGGGAGAGTGGAGGTCAGATTTTGAGAGGTCTGGAAGGAAAGAAGAAGTGGTGCTGGCCCACTTAGGCATTGGCCATGAAGTCTCCTTTCTGACAAATTGACCCTGGTGAGATTCAAACCCGGATCACATGGTTAGAATGCAAATGTTCTAACCACTCAGCCACATGCCCTAAACAGTAAACAAGGGATAAACCTCTACTCCTGTTCGAAAGACTGAGAACCAGATGATAGGCAAACCTATCTTTTCGTAAAAAAAAATAATAAATAAATAAATGGTAAATAAAATTACTGAAGGGACGGTGAGCATTAATGGATTACATTGCATTTTATTGTATGTGATCTATTAATTAACAGACAGGCCATCTTAACAGTTCTAGAAATTTATTAGACAAAACATTGTTTCTCTCTCTCTTTTTCTTCAAAATTAATTCACCCCAAGCAAGTCGATAATGCTAATTAGATGCAAGGGGTTACTGGGTGTGAAAGAGAATGAGATAACTTTAGAAGGAACTAGAAACCCAATTCTAAACACGAAAAAAAGGACAGTCTTCCTGTTCAAAAGACTGGGGAGGGCTATGACCCAGATTATAGACAAACCTATCTACTCCTATTAAATGTTTGAAAATTTGAAAAATTGCTTACATGGTTGGCAGAGCATGGAGTGGAATGTATAGCAAGCAAGAAGATAAACATTGTTTAGAGTTCTGAAAAATAGGAAGTTGTTGAGAGACGTGATCAACCATGACCTGAGGGGGTACATGAAAGAACTTAATACAGTCAAATGGTGTTGGTGGAAAGATTGTGTTGCAACCAGTCTAAGAGAAGGAAAACTCTGCATTCAAAACCCTTCTTTTTTTTTTTTTCTTTTTTCTAATCAATTCACCCCAAGCAAGGCGATAATGCCAATAACATGCAAGGGATTATTGGGAGTGAAGGAGAATGAAAATATTTTACAATGAACCGGAAACCCAATACTTAACAGGAAACAAGGGATAAACCTCTACTCAAAAACCTGGAGAGGAGTGTAAACCGGGCAATAGGCAAACCTATCTGATCTTTGATTTCAAGAAAATCTTCTTATGTTTGCAGATAGTTCTTTCTTTTGCGACATCTGCCATTGTTTGGGCTGCTCTTAAAATCATTTCTATTCTGGAGCCTTCTTCGGTGATAATCGATCCAAGATATTTGAATTGGATCACTACTTTAAATTCCTGGCCACCGCTTTTATCTTACCTAAAGCCCTTTCACATTGTTTGATTCTTTTTTTTTTTCCGGTATTAATCTTCATGTCATATCTGAAGGATGTTTCATCCGGGTTCATCCACTTTGTCCAACTGTATCGTCTGCAAAGTAAAGTTTTGTGATATTGCAACATCCGGTGCTGACCGTACCCGGATGTTTCTACCGTGGCGCGTCCAAGGAAGATATTAAAGAGTTATAACTGTTATATGTGGATCTTATATTTTGCATTTGTTTCGAAATCGCATATCTTCTTCCTTTATAAGAACCAGATCAGACCGAAAATGGAATATTGCAGTCATATTTGGACGGGAGCTGCCTAGACCTCACTTTCCAGTCTTGGTAGGGTTCAAAAGCGTCTCCGACCCCTTGTTAGAGAATTGTTATTTTCTACCCTTCAACCTCTCTCTCAAAGGCGGGGTGTGGCGAGTCTCCCACTGCTCTATCTCTAGTTCTATGGAAAGTGCTCGGACGAACTACATTCCTTAGTTCCGCCAGGACTAACCTCCCTGGTTAGGACCTGCCATGTCACTTACATTGTACCAAACCACACACTTTCCCTCCGTATTTAATCGGCGAGAAGTAAGTTCTACTCAGTTTCTTCCCGCGAACCACTGCCCTATAGAACAGACTCCCAAGAGGGTGTTTCTCTGATCACTACAATGTTAACCCGTTTAAGTCAAGAGTCAACCGTTATCTTCCACTCCTATCCATATGAACTTTGACATAACCTTCGCAAAATCACAAGTCATCGTGGCCGAGGGTTTGAGTGTGCTGGCCTTGTGACTAGCCGCCCTAGTAGACAAGTGTGTATATATATATATATATATATATATATATAAGCATGAAAAAGACTATCGCCGCTGGTTGTTGATCTCAATGTCTACTTTTATATTTACAAACCCTCTATCCGATATTGAGGACTTTAACCCATAAATATCGCATTTTATATATATATATATATATATTGCGTATATTTTGGCAGCTTATTTTCATTGAGATACGATGAACGATACGATATTTGTCTGCAAATAAGCCAGTCCCCAATGATGACATTGTGCTAATGTCGAAAGTACTCGGAATAAAATAATATGTATCAGCGCGGTAATTTTCTCTCTTCCTTTTATAATGACACCCAAAATCTTATCCATGAATATGAAAGGATCCAATTGAAAATAAATAAACAGAATTTGTTAACTTGTTATTTAATGAAACATGTCTCAATATGTGTATATATATATATATATATATATATATATATATATATATATATATATATATATATATAACCTTGAACAAATTAATCTTTTTGGTATATTATTTCTTTACTAAAATCTTATTACAATTAATGTATAATTCTGCGGAGCTTTGATCCATCACTACATCCCGTTACGAAAATATTTTAAGCATTTTTAATTTTTGAATTAAGAACTTACTTTAAAACAATTTTAATAAAAGAAAAATTATATCAGAACTATGAATTCTGGAAGGAAAATATGAAAGAAACTTTTCATTTTATTTATCTTATTATTTAGAAATAAACTAACTATTGTTATGCTGACTTATTTTATCATAGATATAACTTTTTATACTTATACAAGTAGAAAATTTACTCTTAAAAATGTGTGGTTTAGCAGTAGAGTTAAGGTTAGGCTTAACGATTTGCACACTTCGTTTACAATATCTAAAAATATTGGCTCAAATTTATTGGATTTAATTACGATATTAACTTTTCAGGACAACATTCTTCAAATTCTTTTTCATTAAATTTGTAATATAAAATATATTTGCTCCTATTTTATGTAAATTAAATTTAATATACACCCTTGTGCAAATTAATTCAAGCAAAACGAATAATTCCGTTATTATTTACTTTTTTCGTATTTTTCCGATGAAAAATAACCCAGTGCACATGTTAGTACTTCGCATGTCCATTCCACGAAGTCTTACCTTGCAGATTGGTCATAGATACTCGATTGGATTTAAATCAGAAGAGTTTCCAAGCCAGTCGATAGTACTGTGATTTTCTCACTGGTAAGGCTTGCCAGTGTGTTCGTGCAGCGTTAAAATTTTCGTTACGCTTCCTTGGAGTAACGACCATCGCAGACACTGGCCGTAGGACAACTAATCGACAGTCGAGACAATAGTGCCTGTATGTGATAAAAATCTGATGCAATCAGGGATAAGGCAATATTTTTCAAGGCCAAACAAATTTCATCTCATACCCCAAAAATAGATTCATATTACTGCACAACACTGCAAATGACCTAATCTGAGATAAAAAATAGAAATCGATTACACCGTCTCACTCCAGTTTCAATTAATTTGCACAAGGGGGTACCTGGTAAAATGCTATATCTCCAACCAACCATCCCTAATTAAGTTTCGTAATGTTTGATCAGAATTTGAATTGTTTCGATTAATTTAAATCAATCATTGGCATTGATTAGCGTAATGATATTAATCAGCAATGGGTGCGTGGTTGAGTAATTAGAATGTTCGTTTTCTGACCATGAGATCCAGGTTCCATTTGTCAGGAAGGCGGCTTCTTGGTGCTATCGGCCTGGTGAGGCGATTACAGTGTGCAGCACCTTTGAAAACATACCTCAGCCTTGTAAGTGAAATTGTGTCGACTGAACTAGTCGTCAGTAGTTGTGCTTGCAGTCACAAGTCATTGTGACCGAGGAATTAAGTGCACTGGTCTTGTTTAAACTTTTGGTCACACCAGATTATGCGCTCTCTCCTAGAAACTGTAACTCAGGCGAGATCATTATAGATGCAGTAGGAATCACAATTGGGCTCTTGTTGAACCTACACAAAACTGCCTGAGCATCCATCTGCAACAGGGACTAGCGAGCCGCCCTATCAGAGAGATAAAAAACACGCGGTCAGTCCATTAACGTCATAATGTACAGAATTAATGTTAAATCTTTAATAAAGGTTTTTAAAATTACTAATTAACAAAACAGTAATTTCAAACATCTTTATTAAAGATTTACAAATATACTACTAAAACTTTCTGTATATTATGGCGTTAAGGGGGTATGCTTTAAGAGAAAGGAAATATTTCCTAATTGTATTTCCCCTTTTATGGGCATTATTATATGCAAGATATACAGGGTACGATGGGTAAATTGTCAACATTTTATATTTTTAATTTCGCGCATGCGCGCTGTTTGTTTTTTTATTTTTATGACTGCAAACTATGGTAGGGTCAGTTGGGAACCATCTATGAAAAACAGAGCACCATGATGCAATTCACTTCGTGAGAAATTTCAAAACGACATACTGTACTGCTTGGCATTCGCACCGGAAATTCCAACGCGAACATTTCAGAGTGTTTAGGTGTCAATCTGAGGACAGTTCATATGATGCTGTGTCCCCAAAATATGCGTCGAGAGTGATGAAAACCAAATATCCAGTTGACATCATGGTGTTTGGAGTGACCACTAGTGATGGTGACGTTATGCTTGCATTCATCTTCCCAAGACCCTCAGACTCAACACAGAGGCCCACGTTAAGTGCCTTGAAGAGGTAGTGCTGCCCTGGGTCAAAGGGGTGGCTTCTGGAAGACCTAATGTCTGGCAACAGAACTCTGTACCATGCCACACAACCTGAAGAACCCTGTCATGGCTGTCAGACAAATTCTGCGACCAAATCACCCCCTTACATCTGGCCCCCTAACTCCCCAGACTGCAACCCACTTGATTATTGTAGTTGGGAAGCAATTGTGCGAGAAATAAAAAAAAATCCTTATAAGAGCAAAGATGAACTGAAGGCAAGGATTATGGCTGCATTCACCAACTTAAACAAGGAGACTGTTCAGAAGAGTTGCAGGAGATTCCGAAGTCGTCTGAAAGCCGTAGTTCAAGCCAATGGCGATTTTATTGAATAAATTTACTCTTTAGTATCTCAAGATTATTTTTGTGTAGTTTTGGTAAATATATCTGTTAAAATGAGATGTCAGTGTTCATTTCTGTGTAATTTAGATGACAATTTATCAATCGCACCTTGTAATAACACCTTAATACGGAACAGAATAGCTGAAAGAAAAGGAATGACAAACATGCTTTGTTCGCAAAGAGATTTTTTATACTAAGTCATACACAAATTTATATACAAACACTTACACTTGTTCCACATAGAGAAATAATAATACATGTATGCAACAACAAACAGTGTGAAATGTATTTAGTATTTTTTCCAAAAGGAATTCGGGCTGCCGGATGATTCTTCTCTGTTTCTAGAGAAGTCATGTTTCTATTTCTCAACGGTTATTCGAACGAACCGAATTTATCTTCTATGTTTCTGGTGGGGATATATTTCCCAATTGAATGGGTTTGTGTGCTGGCCAGGGCAAGGGTCTTGCCCCGCTCGTGCAAAATGCAACTTCCTTGCCTTGACTCCAGGAGACTAACTAAACGACTGACCACTTTCGTCAGTCTATGAACTGATGTCACTTAACCAAATAGGTTGAGTGATAATCGATTTTTGTCTCGCTAGAACATGAATAAATGTAGCGCAATTTAAATCGAAAACCACCTACTCTCCAGTGTTAAATGGTTAATTTCAACATTCTCTGAAGGTTTTCGGATGTCAGATCTATGTGAGGAATCCCGGAGAGTATACCGACTAAAACCCTGTGATAAAAGCAGAAAGCATGATTTGCGTCTGGTCGGAGCAAACTGCTTTTGGGAAATTCTGGTTTAGTGAATTTGTGTTTACAGTTAACACTCTACCTTGTCCGCGGCGTACATGTTCCAAGACTGCAGATATCTGAAACATCAATTAGTAAAGAACCTTAACTAAATACTTCTTTTCCTGCACGTATATACATATGATAAAATTCATTTTATAAATTAGGCACAGTATGAAATTGACTAAAATAGCCAATAAAAGTTATGTGACAGAGAAAAGATTAGTTTTACCGTAAATCTTTTTAGACACAAGTAAAGATCAATGATATAACTAATAATAAAATTGATAAATTATGATAATATTAAATTATGATTATATTAAGTTATGATAATATTCTGTAATACAAGTTATGTGACAGAAGATTCGTTCTTACCTTAGATCTTATTAGGCCCAATAAGAGATTACTATACATTTAAATGTTATCAAGGATGATTTTAATTTTACTCTTAATTAAATTCGAGGATTGTATTATGTATATTTTCCAAACACGTTCAGTAGATTGTGGCCGTGTTCATAGCACTCGGACATACAGAACATTCGGAAAATTTCTACATAATTTATGCCTAGAAAAGAAGAAAACTATAAGAACACAAGAAAAATTAAATAAAAACTTAACCGCAGTACTTTATCAGTTGTTTTTAAAGAAACTTGTATAAAAGAGGGATTGCTGCCCACCTACGCAATTATTATATATATATATATATATATATATATATATATATATATATATATATATATATGATTGGATAGGATAGGATAAAGAAAACAAATAGGAAACGTTTATCAATCTAACATGTTCCCAAATTATCGTGCTAACAATCACCAAACATCAATGATGTCTACTAAACATTCATACACACACGAATATACATTATCATCCAAATATCACATAGACCAACAAGAATTATAATACACTTACATAAATAAAACATTATTTATGCTTTTTTCATTAGGCTTGGAATCCGTTAATTTCTTCGCTTCGAAAGGATGTATCGTCTCTCCCTGAACCCGGAACGCCATAAATTATGCTAACGATGGTTTAACAAGTAAATGCAGTCGTGAATCAACACAATAAAATAGAATGCATTATTATCAGAGCGATCTATATATATATATATATATATATATATATATATATAGAGAGAGAGAGAGAGAGAGAGAGAGAAAGAAATAATTCATTAATGAATTAAGCCCTCTGGCTGCTAGCGTTTATATATATATATATATATATATATATATATATATATATAAGAACATTGAAGTCAACATTTAGAGGCGGCAAGTTGTTTCATTTTAGACGCAATCGGTGGCCTGACAATTGCGTCTAGCATGAAACAGCCTGTCGCCTCTAAGTGTTGACTTCAATGTTCCCTTTATGTTTACATACCCTCTATCTCTGATTTGAGCACTTTATCCCATAAATATAGCACACCTTAAGAGTATATTTCTTCATATATATATATATATATATATATATATATATATATATAATAGCCTGCTATTTAATCTATAGCTAAAGGAGTCAACAACAGATCGATTTGTAATTTTCACAATGGCATTTTTACAAATGTGAACCCATTTTTACAAATGTGAACCCACTTTTGCATATGTGAACCCATTTTTACAAATGTGAACCCATTTTTGCATATGTGTACCCATTTTTATAAATGTGGATCCATTTTTGCATATGTGAACCCATTTTTACAAATGTGAACCCATTTTTGCATATGTGAACCCATTTTTACAAATGTGAACCCATTTTTGCATATGTGAACCTATTTTTACAAATGTGAACCCATTTTTGCATATGTGTACCCATTTTTATAAATGTGAATCCATTTTTACAAATGTGAACCCATTTTTGCATATGTGAACGCATTTTTACAAATATGAACGCGTAGAAAGATTAAATAAAATCGATGAATAAAATAATAATCATAATGAATAATGGTAAGAAAAACCTTTCCCATGATGCTAAGAATAAAGGAACCGAAAACATGTTTGCACCATTTGGTTTCGTCAAACGTCGCTAGGTGTCGTCATTGAAGTTTGCAAAAAGGAAAACGTTTCCTACGTCACCCTCTTCTTTTCTTTGCTCTAAGATGTAGAACAATGTGGTAATTACGTTCCCACTGCGAAACGATAGCTCCACGGTTCAATGAACCCTGAACCCTTTTTTTTTTTTACTCGCACGTGTATTCCAAAAACCTCAACCTAAGGAGTAGATCAAGCTTTTCACGTTGGTTGTAAGGCTGACTTGAGCGCAAACATAATAACGATGCTTGTACAGACTTATCCTAACTTCTGGACTAAGACAAATTAAACGGATATCCCATAGACATGTTTAAATCTTACATTTATAAAATACGTAGAAACATTCATTTAGTTGTTCCAACCATGCGCATGGCTGACTTGAGCTCGACCATGAATACGACATATCTTTAAACATCCTATGAAAAATGTAAGCGTGGAATGGAGCAGTGAGCCGGTCTGCTGCTGAGGTTGTTGGAACAGATACTACATTTTAATCCTCGTCATCTCGGTACTTACCCGTGCTCCCCACAAAGCGGAATGTGGCACAAGGCCGGTTTAACGTGGGGCTTTCCAAGCGCGTACGCTCGGGCAAAAATTCCCCGTACATCCCACATATACGGGGTCTGGTGGTTGTCTACCATCTGAGTTCCTCTGAGTCTGAAGGCAGAGAGTCGACAGAGTTTTGTTGTACACTTCATCCTCGTCATCTCGGTATTTACCTGAGACCTCCCCACAAGTCGGGATGTGAAACAAGGCCGGTTTTTTACGTAGGGCGTTCCGAGCCCGTGAGCTCGGGCAAAAATTGCGCGTACACCTCGTATACATGGGGGTCGGGTAGCTGTCTATCTCCCCAGACTAGACCCTGCCTTTCGGCATAGCCTCGTCTGGGTTCCTCTCCACCCGGAGGCAGAGAGTGGACAAGAAGAGTTAACTGTAATCTCTTGCATCGTTAACATCCTGAATCAGTTTGACAACAATCGTTGGTTAAGCGTCTTCTTCCTGTTGTTTTATTACAATGTAGGAGTTCCGACAGGATACGACAGGCCTTTAAACATCCTATGGAAAAAAAAAAAGTGGAATAGAACAGACTAACGCCCTCCCCGATAGCTTATTTGAGAGTTGTGTAAGGTAGCTGGGTTTTTTTTTGGGGGGGGGGGTTGTCTGCTAAATTTAAGATGTAGTAAAAGAAAACGTGAGAGTTTAAAAAGTAAATAAACAAAAAATAATGCAGAATGTACTTTGAAATATTTGTGTACTTCAGTCATAAATACCTGTATTGAATGAATATGATACTTATACTTACCTATCCTAAGGCATTTCAGTTAGTTATGTGCTTAGGCGATCATGTACCTTTCGATACCCAAGCTGGAGAGGGGAAGAAGAAGAGGTGAATTTGAGCGAGTTATGTATCTTTCCATACACGACTGCCATCCATAGCTAGGGGGGTGAAGAAGAGGATCCATACCTTTCCCAAGGGTATTAGCGGTGAAGAAGAGGATTCATACCTTTCCCAAGGGTATTAGCACGTAAGTGAATGTAATGGATTCGACTGGAATTCGAACTTGGTTCTCCGATTCCTCAACCAGAATCGCTATCCATTACTCCACCGTGCCCTGCCTCCCTTGTTTCACTAGTCACCATAAATGTCAGTAGCAGAAAGTTTTGTATCTTCTTTGTTTACATATTGGACACGCACCATCACCTAAAATATACACATAAACGCAACAAAGCTTAAATTTGAACTCGGATCGCTGATTTCATTTTTACCGCCGGTAAACGGGACGCTAAAACTTTCTCTATCGTTATGTATGTAACCATCAGAGCGAATGCATCTTTTTGAATATTTGTTTAATCAAATCTGTCCATAATATTACGGTTTAAATAAACAGCCAATAAATATATAATTGCACTGGAAGAGGGGCAGATAATTTGCTTATGTAGGAAATTCGTCACGTCTGCGATCGGAACGAAGCACAAATACAAACGGAAATCAGAAGACTTAAGACAGGTAGCCGGGTAGACGATAAACAAGACTACGCGCACGGTGTTCAAATGACTTATTATTACAGTATAGGCGTTAACAGACGATGATTCAAGCGGTATTTTTCCTCTGTTTTCAAGCCGACAGAGCCATTCTTGCCGAGTGAACTTCCGGTTCATTTAAGAATGAAGGCAAGCTTCCTGCACCGAACACTGCTGCAACTTCCGGTCTGGTCTTTTCATAACGCGGCTCACAGTTGGAGTTCGGGAAGGCGGGAATCCGTATGTCTATCTAGTACTCTCTAACTGTCTATCTCTCCTTTTCTCTCTATTTATTTTTTTATATCTATCTCTATCTCTCTCTAACTCACTCACTCTCTCTATCTATCTATCTAGTACTCTCTAACTGTCTATCTCTCCTTTTCTCTCTATTTATATCTATCTATCTCTAACTCACTCACTCACTCTATCTATCTATCTATCTATCTATCTATCTAGTACTCTCTAACTGTCTATCTCTCATTTTCTCTTTATTTATATCTATCTCTCTCTAACTCACTCACTCTCTCTATCTATCTATATATATATACATCTATTTCGCTATCTCGATTAGGTACGCACACTCATACACACATTTTCTCTTTTTTTTCCATCTTTCCTTCTACTCTTTACTCTCTGTCATTGTCAGTTTCTCCTATATTTCCCTATATGTCAGTCTGTCTGTTCCTCTCCCCATCTATCTATCTATCTATCTATCTATCTATCTATTTTCTCCTCTTTTCCATCATTTCCTTTCCATCTACTATTTTCTCTCTGTTTGTATTTTGCCTATCTTTCTCTGTCTGTCCTTCTCACTCTCTCTTTATCTATCTATCTATCTACCTCGATCAGGTACGCACACTCACATACACATTTTATCCTCTTTTCTATCTTTTGCCTTCCATTGACTCATTTCTCTCTGTCATTGTCTCTTTGCTTATTTCTCTCTTTCTCTCTCTCTCTCTCTCTCTCTCTCTCTCTCTCTCATTTTTTGCTTACCTATCTATCTCTCCCCTCACTAGGTATTTATCACACTTTCTGTCTGTCTCAACGTTTTCGTATTTTTTTTACTTTTCTGTCCTTAAAATTCTGTCTTGAAAATCCCTCGAAGATTAAACATTCTTCCCCGGCACACGGGAAACAGTCATTTTAAAAGCGATTATGATCGCTTACCAATTTAAACATCTACTTTCAGATTTTTCACTTGAGGACCTTCAACACCAGCAATAACTAAAATGGGTAGCATATTTAACTAGAAGAGAAAATAATGACATAATCAAGAAGATTCACACTTCTTCAAACAAAAAGCTTGTGGGTGGGGCGATCCCGCCTATCAATACTGCAAAAAGCGATAGCAGTTAG
This sequence comes from Acanthosepion pharaonis, assembly GCA_903632075.3. Taxonomy (NCBI): domain Eukaryota; kingdom Metazoa; phylum Mollusca; class Cephalopoda; order Sepiida; family Sepiidae; genus Acanthosepion; species Acanthosepion pharaonis. Next base: position 1,783,786 of record CAHIKZ030000215.1, on the reverse strand, counting down.
TGCACTTTAAAATAAAACATTTTTATAAATTTAAAGAGACAGTCACGTTAATCTCTCTCTCTCTCTCTCTTCTCTCTCTCTCTCTCTCTCTCTCTCTCTCTCTCTCCCATTCCTTCCCGAAATATGACCAAGCGTTAAATTAGGACTAAATTTCGGTTACTTGCTTTTGTTCCTCCCTTTCTCTCACACACAGATTTTGCACACACACTATCTCTCTCACATACATACACCTCCTCCCTCTCTCTCCCACTCCCCCTATATATATATATATATATATATTTCTCTCTCTCTCCTCTCGGGATGTCACATTTTGATCTCAGTGGTACTAAAATTTGGTCTCTATCATTACGATTTTTCTCCATAGTTTTTTTCCTTCACATTTAAGGTTTCCTTCCTTTTCTTGTAATTTTTTACATGTTTATGAAGTCATCCTTAAGTAAAATACGTCAAAAGGCGCTAACAGTTACTGCACTTGAGAAACTTATTTTCCTGAAAAATTGTTTTAATTTTTTTTTTATAAATTTCAACCGAGAGTGACGCTAACAAACACACACACACTTAGGGTTTAATTTCCTCGAATTGTTTTTGTCCTTACACACAGATACGCACATAAATATATACCCACACCACACACTACACGTTGTGAAACATTTTGATATCAGTGGCACTAAAACACGATCTCTATAATTAGGCCTTGTTGGGGTACCTCGAGGCGGTGTAATGGTTAGCAAGCTTGGCTCGCTAGAACAATTACGACTGAGTAGTGAGTTCGATCCTCACTGGGTGCCCCCTAATTGCGGCCTTGTGCCACAGCTATGCTTGGAAAATCACTAGAGGGAAAGGTGCGAATTTGTAAACAGTGACTGCTACTACTGATGCAAAAGTTCTTCTATGAATTGAGCACTTTGAGTCACTGGCGTGTTTATTCTGAAATAAATATGTAAAAGTTCACCTTCCTCTCTTGTCGGGAGCTGATAGCTCAAGGAAAAATCTCCGACTGATGCCACATCTAAGCTACGCTTGGAAAATCACTATAATTAGGCCTTGTTTCCATAGTTTCCTCATTTCCATCATTTCCTTTCCATCTACTATTTTCTCTCCGTCTGTATTTTGCCTATCTTTCTCTGTCTTGTTCATATTTAAGATTATCGTATTTGACGGCATATAAGACTCCCGTGTCTACAATAGCCTTCGTATTTAAGGCTTTTTTCTATTCTTGTATTTTTCCATGCTTCTGACTTGTATGTGCGGTGCAATGAATAATAACTCGGAATTATAAACTGGAGAGCCGATTTCGAATTCCAGTTCTGTTCATTAAAAACACTTGCGATCACATGCCATTGGGAAAGATACAGATTCATCTTTACTGCCAGCTACGGATTGAATAGCAGGACAATCTGGTAACCAGTCTATCACAAAAGGAAATGGCAACATAATGCGAGAAAATCGTCTGCCTCGTCAGTCATGAATGGAAAAAGACAGAAGATCACTCACGCGTGTTTCATGTATGGTACTTAACAGAACTTAAGCAACGGCGAGCTTGGTCAGTACCTAGATGGGTAACTTCTTGGGAATACCAGGTGCTGTAAGCGTAGGTGTGCTAGAGTGTAATGCATAAGGGAAAATGAAAATCGGAGAGCCGAGTTCCTTTCGGGTTCGTTATATATCACTTACGCGCAAATAAGCTATGATTCCATCTCTCCTCCTCCCATCTATGGGTTAATTAGTAAGACTTGTATCAGTAAATCTTTATTATCTCCCCCACCCAAAATCTTACAATCTACAAATATTTCTGGCTTTAAATAACCTGCAAAAGGTTGATAAGCCGTAAATTTTCATTCTTGATTGATTATTTTTGCACAGCTTATCAACCTTTTGCGCGTCCTGGGTATGACAATAAACTACATCCAGCAGAAAGACCTTTGAGTTGAAGATTGGAGATTTTCAGGGGCGTGGAACCACCCCTTAACTGCTGTTGTTACTGAGTTCACCATGACCCGGGGTGGTAGCACCTGTTAGGGTACCAGCTAAGGGCAAATCGTGAACATCCAAACAAAAATCAACAGTACATTTTTATAACAAAATGACCAACAATATATTTTATTGCAAAATGACAATCAATCCAACATTAAAAAATATGAAAATACATTTCTTATTGGAAATTTGGAAAAGGAGCAAACAAATATAAGGATCAAATTACTGGCAACCCTAAAATTGGTGAATTACAAAGATCATATTTGAGATTACCGTATTTGACGGCATATAAGAAGCCCGTGTCTACAAGACGCACCTCAGCTCAAACAGGGAAAATCAAGAAAAAATTAGCAATTAGTAAAAATATTAGTAAATGAGTATCAAAATTTTGGCTATATTTATGAGGTATTATTTTGGTTAAACAAGCCATGATTACAATTAAACGAAAAATAATATGAAAAAAGAACACGAACTTATAAAAATTTGATTACATCCAAAGGTAAGAAAACAAAATAAAAGCCTAGCAATTGTTACAATTGAGCAAAACAGTACAGTTACCATTAAAATTTGATTCATCTTCAAATCCATAAAATCTGTCGTCTTCTAGACCAGAAATTGTTGTGAAATCTTTTAAAAAGTGTGGCATTATCAGAATTTTGATACTCATTTTTAATACTACTATCATCGTCATTAAATAATACGTCATCTTCCGTTCCATCAAGAGCATTGCTAATGCCACACTTTTTAAAAGATTTCACAATTTCTGGTCTAATATTGTCCAAAGTTTGCTCCACCCATTCGCAGACTTGTGCAATGTTGGGTCTTTTTATTCTTCCTGTAAGTGTAAGGTTAGGATCAGGCATTGCCATCCACGTGTTACATTGCTCCTTCATGTTTAAATCTAAGCTAATAGTATCCCAAATAGCTAATTTCGGCCGACTATCGCGAATTTTAAACCTACATATGGCATATAAGGCGCAGGGGAATTTTAAAAGATATTTCTAGTAAAAAAAAATTGCGCCTTATATGTTGTCAAATAATGTACTTCTCACAATTTGTGTAAATCTCTTCCTATATCGTTATAACAATCGTCCTGGGTATGACGATAAAGGGCATCCAGCAACAAGAGCTCTGATCGGGTGGTTGGAGGATTTGAGGAGCATGGTACCACCTCTTAACTGCTGTTGCCCCCGAGTTCACCATGACCCGGGGTGGTAGCACCTGTTAGGGTCCCAGCTATGAGCAAATAGTGAACCACCAAATAAAAATCAGCAGCATATTTTTATAAAGAATGACAATCAATGCAACGCTAAAAGAAAAATATAAAAATACATTTTTACAATAGAATTACCAAGAATACATTTTGTGATCTACAAAATATATATATATATATATCTAAAAAACGTACCTTTTACTCTGAGAGTATAAAATTGTGTACAAAATATCTATAGTTGAAAGCATAAAATTGCGTTCGGCATTAAATAACCCATAGAGATGTCGATATACGACCAAACAAAATCAGACAACCAACAATACTTATTTATAGCAAAATGACCAACAATACATTTTATCTGTAGTTGAAGGTATACAATTGCGTTCAAAATATTTAGATTTCGGTATTAAATAACCCATAAGGATGTTGATGTGCCGCTAAACAAAATCAAACAACCAATAATACCTATTTATAGTAAAATAACCAACAATATATTTTATAGTAAAATGACCAACAATACATATTTATGGTAGAATGACCAACAATATATTTTTATAGCAAAATGACCAACAATACATTTTATAGTAAAATGACCAACAATAAACTTTATAGTAAAATACATATTTAAAGCAAAATGACCAACAATCCATTTTATAGCAAAATGACTAACAATCCATTTTATCTGTCGTTGAAGGCATAGAACTGTGCTCAAAATATATTTAGTTGAAGCCATAAAATTGTGTTCAAAATATTTATATTTTGGTATTAAATAACCCATTGAAGTGTTGATATGCAACTAAAAAATTCAACCAATTAACTCTTTGCAGATTATCTAAGGCCAGAAAATATTTTTATTTATTTATTTTTTTTTAATGGCAGCGGAAACATTGCTGGCTTTTATATGTTCATACATTTTCAACTGTCTTCTCTTCTTGACGGTGGGTATAAGGTCTTTGAATGAACCTGTTTGTTTGTTTTTTCTGGGAGGGAGGGGGTTGTTTTTGCTGTTTGCTGTTTTGCACCGCATCTTTTGTGATGATGTCTACCTAGGATATACTTAGAAAGATTCTGTAGCATCTAATTTCAAATACTAGGAGTCTTCGCTGTTATTCTGCTGTTAATGTCCAACATTCACAGACGCAGTGAAAGATTGATTTTTTATTCGTTTTCTACGGTTTATCAAGCATTTGCAGTGATACAAGTATTACTAATTAACCCATAGCTTGGGGAGATGAGAGGGATTCATACTTTTCCCAGGGGTATTTTCGCGTAAATGAATATAACAAACCCAACTGGAATTGGGACTCTTCTCTCCGCTTAACAATTCCGAGTCATTACACCACCCGCACATCCATGCTTATAGCACATGGCATTCACAAGCGGTCACCCATCTCGGTAATGGCCAGGTTCGACGTTGTTTAACTACGGTGATCATACAGAACCCGGAGTTTCAACGTGATATAGCCGTAACACTTTTAATTTTCATTGGATATGGAACTAGTGACGTCATCAAACGTGAGCGTTTGAATCATAAATAAACAAAGTGTCTCAAATCAATAGCTTTATTTACAATGCTAAAATTTTAAGTTGAATATACTTTGAAATATTTGTGTACTGAAGTCATGATGTACATGATCCTGGGTATGACGATAAACTACATCCGGCAGCAAGGCTTCTTATCAGGTGGTTTTGAGGAGCATGGAACCACCTCTTAATTGCTGATGTTCCCAGGTCCACCCTGACCCGGTGTGGTAGCACGTATAAGGGTCCCAGTTATGGAAAAATAATTAACCCCTAACTGGGGTCAAAACACTATGAAAGTCTTTAAAAAATTATAATTAAAATAGCAGCAATACATTTTTCATAGTAAGAAAATTACCAGCAATATATTTTTGTAAAATAAATTACTAATGCTTCCAAGAAAATAAAATTTCGGTATTAAATGACCCATAAAGAGTTGATATGCCGCTAAAGAAACATACTCAAATCTAAAGTAAGACTATAAATAATTTTCTAAAATTGGAAAAATCCTGTCACCAGCAAAAATATGCTGACGTCAGCAATTACGAAACACAGGGAGCATTCATTATTTCCGCACTTACCCCTAAAATAACGGAACTGTTTTTAACAGTTTATTTTTAGTCACATGTTTTTCGTTAGAATCCATCATATCCATTTATAAATTGTCCGTCCATTGAATACTGCTGCCATATTTGGTCTGCTGCTACTGTTGTATATCCCGAGATTCTTAATAAAATTCAAAGAAGGGTCTGTAATGTAATCGATTCTGACCTGGCATCTCGACTTCAGTCATTATCTCATCGACGTGATGTGGTTTCCACCTATTTTTCTACAAATATTTTCATGGCAATTGTTCTGATGACATTTCCTCTGTGGTGCCTCGACTGCGGGAATTTAAACGTGCTACTAAATTGGCAATTAGGTCTCTAGCCAGATGCAACCGTTATGTTCTCTTCTAAAAGTTTCTTTATTCACACTTCTGGAAATGTCTTACGTTTACATATTTCCCTGCCAACTACAATCTTCAAAAGATTAAACCCAACGCCAAACGCCATCTTCTGTCTTCCTGAATTCTGTTCTTTTATTGTCCTTTCTCCTCACTAAAGTCTTCTCAGTCTCTTTCACTCACAGTAACCCCTTGCATCTTAGTGGCATTATTGTCATCTTCAGTCTTCCTAAATTCTGTTCTTTTATTGTCTTTTCTCCTCACTAAAGTCTTCTCAGTCTCTTTCACTTACAGTAACCCCTTGCATCTTAGTGGCTTTATCGCCATCTTCAGTCTTCCTGAATTCTGTTTTTTTATTGTCTTTTCTCCTCACTAAAGTCTTCTCAGTCTCTTTCACTAACAATAACCCCTTGCATCTTAGTGGCTTTATCGCCATCTTATGTCTTCCTGAATTCTGTTCTTTTATTGTCCTTTCTCCTCACTTAAGTCTTCTCATTCGCTTTCACTCACAGTAACCCCTTGCGTCTTAGTGGCTTTATCGCCATCTTCAGTCTTCCTGAATTCTGTTCTTTTATTGTCTTTTCTCCTCACTAAAGTCTTCTCAGTCTCTTTCACTAACAGTAACCCCTTGCATCTTAGTGGCTTTATCGCCATCTTCTGTCTTCTTGAAACCTGTTCTTTTATTGTCCTTTATTTCATACTAAATTCTTCTTATTCTCTTTCACTCTAGTAACCCCTTGCATTTTAATGGCACTATCGCCATCTTATGTCTTCTTGAAACCTGTTCTTTTATTGTCCTTTCTGCTGACTGAAGCCTTCTCATTCTCTTTCACTCTAAGTAATCTCTTACGTCTTAGTGGCATTATTGCCTTGCTTGTGGGTGAAAACATTTTAAAGAAAGGAAAAACGATTCTGAACTTAGAATAGAAACTGTCTATATTTTTTTAGATTAAGTATTGTAACTATTTGCCCTGTTTCCATTCTTCGGACCGTTGTCCTTATATTTATCGCCACATTCACAACGTTTCGACCGTTGTACGCTCCGGCCTTTTTCAGGTGATTGGAATAGGAATATCGCTAGAACTGTCACTTTCATTTCATCCTCCGAGGCCCATGATGTCAATATCTTCTCGCACTTCTCACCTGTGGAATTCTCTTCCGATTTCTTGCTTCCCTGCCACCGACGATCTTCAAAAGTGTAAATGCAACATCAATTGCCATCTTCTGTCTTTCTGAACCCTGTTCCTTTATTGTCCTCTCCTTGAGTTCCGGAACACCATAACTTATAATAACGCTGCTTAACAAGTCAAATGCGCGTGGAACCTGCTTAACCAATGAAAATCAAACAACATAAAATAAAAATACTTGAATGTTTTTCTTTCTCCATATCTCATTCTCTGGTGGAGCTTTAATAAAAGTGAAACAAGTTAGATTTATAAACGTTTCCTATTTGTTCTGTACCCTATCTTTCTGTCCGATTCCGATCTATATTTGATCTGTATTTGAACCCAATTCAAATAGATAGATAGATAGATAGATAGATAGATAGATAGATAGATAGCTCGAATATGGATATGAGTCCGACAAAATGGTAGAATAAAGAACAAGTGGGAAACAGATCTTAATCTAACATGTTTCACCTCATTAAGTCTTCGACAGAGATCAAGATAGAAATAATAACGTATGATAAAAAGCAAAGAGACGCAGATTAATGGTATGTTGTGTTTGGCTATTGCTTATTGGTTAGATACGTGTCACGTGTAATGAAAGCCAAACACGACATACCATTAATCTTCCTCTTTTTGCTTTTTATCATTTTTTATTATATCTATCTTGATCGTTGACGAAGCTTTAATAAAGTGAAACACGTTAGATTAAGATCTTTTTCCTTTGTTTTTAATTATATATATATATATATATATATATATATATATATATATATATATATATATATATATATATATATATATCATACCTTTCCAAGGGTATTAGCATTGTATATGAATGTAATGATCTGACTGGAATTGAACTCGGCTCTGCGATTCCTTAATCCAAGCCGCTATCCATTACTCCACCGTGCCTTGGAAAAGGTATGAATCCTCTTCTTCTCCCTCCAGCTATGGGTAAAATAGCAGGACAGACTGGATTCTATAGCCTTGGATGGCAACTGGTCTAGGAGAAGGACAACTCTGAATTCAAAATCTGGGGAGGGTCGTTTGGGAACCTTGTGGCACTTAGTGCACCTGGTCTCTGTATTCGTCCCTTCAAAAGGTGTGGATGATCCTGCACGAAGCCTTCACCACTATAATTAAATCTCATGTGTCGTTGTCGGGCTGTCGGTTTCCTAGAAACTGATCTGCTTGACCCTCATACGTCGAATTCGACGGGAGAGTCGACTATATATATATATATATATATATATATATATATATATATATATTCAAACATATTTTGTTAAATATAAGCGACAACAAATGCCTGTCGAATATTTGCTTTAAATTTCGGGAGAGAATAAAGACAAAAATTGTCCAACATATGAATATTTTTATTATTATGGTGTTCCTTGATCTAAGCTTTCGGCTCATATGAGCCATCTTCAGGGTGGTTATATGGACATTTATAGAAAGATATTCACCATCAAACATGATATTCTGTAATGTTGACATTGAAGATTATTATGCAACGATAACTGTCGCGGATTAACAGACGCACGTCGTAATGATGTTATTCTATGACGACATACCATGCGAGAAAACAAAATATTAACAATAGAACCATATGTCTAGATGCAATATAATGTGCTGTGACTAGTTTGAAATGTAATTTTATTGAGTGTGGGTCATATATATATATATATATATATATATATATAGATTACCCTGGTGATCCGCGTAGGTGAAACCTAGGTAGGTTTGTCTGGCTCTTTAGGTTTACTTAGTTTGCTCTACTTAGCGTATTGAGCACATTGCTTCGTTATTTTTACTTTACTCGTGTCGGAGGTTTTTTTCTTTGAACTCTGAACTTTCATTCTAGACGATTATTTTCGCTGGAAGTACATGTTCTTAGTTCTTTCTTTCTTTTTTACCCTTTTTTTCCCTTGGGTATTGATTTGTTCCTTTACAACCTAAAACACCTAAGATTTTGCCGGACGAGTATAGTTGCTTATATTTATAAGATTATCAGTATTTATATATATATATATATATATATATATTTATGAATAAAAATGAAAATAGGAAAACTTGATTGCAGCGTTTCGTCCAATGTGGACTTTATCAAAGCAAAATACGAAAATATATTAATATAATATAATATAATAAATATAATAATATAACAAATATAATAAAATAATAAAATCGTATTCTGCTTTGATAAAGTCCACATTGGACGAAACGCGTCAGTAATTACCAGTTTTCCTATTGTCATTTTTATTCATAAATATTGTCTTCTACTGGTTAAATCGGAGAAATTTTCATATATATATATATATATATATATAAAGACAAAAGGAAAATTTAGACATTAAATTACATTACTTAGCATCTTCCATAATTTACCTTGACTTATCAGTTAGCCTGATGAATATTTATGAGCGTTCTTAAATTTTAAAATTTGGAAAAACTAACGACATTTTTATTTTTGTTAATAAAGGTACCACAAAAGATTCACTAAAACATCCAGTGACTAGACTCAAAGAGTTGTGAGTTCAGTGCCAGACCACAGCTGTGAACCAAAGACTTGGAGAGTTGAATTAAAGGGAAATAACTTATACATCCGAAAGAGCCATGGCACGTGGAACTAGAACAGTCTACCTCGGTGGACGAAACGAAGGGTTCGGTTCGAAATTCCAATCACCTGAACAAGGCCGGAGCGTACAACGGCCGAAACGTTGTGAATATGGCAATGACGATGAGGATGACAGTCCGAATAATGTAAATAATCATAATACCTCATCTCAGACATAGAGACAGATATTTCAGGCATGGCACGTGGTGCTAGAACAATCTACCACGGTGGACGAAATAAAAGGTTCGGTTCGAAATTCCAATCACCTGAAGAATGCTGGAGCGTACAACAGCCGAAACGTTGTGAATATGGCAATGAAGATGAGGATAACAGTCCAAATAATACAAATATGCAAGCAATCATAATACCTCATCTCAGATATAGACAGATATTGAAAGTAAGTGATGTTTGTTTTAATTCAGAGTAATTTACATTTTAAATTAGTTAATCTTCCTGAAATAAAGTTTCAGAAAATATATTGTATTTTTGACGGTTTTTTTTTAATAAAGAAAATTATACTGTGCTGACAGATTTGTCAATATGGCCGATTTTAGCTATTTCAAAAGAAAAAGATCATTCCAATCCATTTCACTTGTGAAACTCTATTCCGGTTACTTGCTTCTTGCTTCCCAGTTAACTTTGTTCTTTGATGCGCTGTCTTCTTAATTCCTCTTCTATTATAATTCTTTCTCAATAGTTTTTCTCTTTATCTCATATTCATTCACACTTAATACCGACCTTGCTTCTTATTGGCTTAAGTGCCTTGCTTGGGGTGAAATTATTTAAAAAAAAAAAACAGTTGTGTTGCTGCTATGTATTATTAAAAAAAAAATAAAGAGTACAGAACTCCTCGACGAGACGTGGCTTCCCTCTGTCTTTTCTACAAATATTTTCACGGCAACTGCTCTGACGGGCTTTCTTCCCCGGTGCCCAGACTACATGAATTTAAACGAGCTACTAGACTGGCATCTAGGTCTCGCTCTTTTACTAATGAACAGTTTCTTTTCTCGCACTTCCCACCAGAGGAACTCCCTTCCGCTTACTTGCTTTCCTAACAACTACAATCTTCAAAAATTTAAATGCAACGTCAATCGCCAACTGCTATTCTCTTGAAGCCCGTTCATCTTTTATCCTTTCCTCAATCCTTCATATTCTCAGTCTTTTTACTCACTATATATCCCCCCCCCCGCCGGGGCGTACTTGTGGCATTTCCGTCTTGCTTGGGGAAAAATGATTTTAAAAAATGCATACGAAGGATTGCTTCAAAAAAAAAAAAAAAGATGGTATTCAAAAGTAAAATAAAATGTTTGGGTCATTTTGTTCAGATTTGGGGAAGTGCGCCGGGACACGAACTTTTCAGCACACCCACACCAAACCCCGCAGGTCGGTTTATAGATTCGCTCGTGGGTGGTTGGAAAGAGAATCCAAAAGAAATAAATGAGAGGAAAGGAAAGGAGAAAGTGAAATAATCTTTTTGTCCCCCTTCCTTCCTCTCGTAAATTAAAAGCGTTCTTCCACGAAGAGAGATTAATGGGCCTTTCTACAACTTCCGGGAGATTTAAGGCCGGCAATTCGCGACACGGAAACTGACAAAAACCTGGTCGCCAGGTGTCGGACTATACTCGAAGTAGATTTATGAATGACCGACATACACACACTCACACACACACACACATACCCACAAAAATCCCCCCCTACACACGCATACACACGCACATACATACATACACCTTTTCATTTATTCACAAGCCAAATTGGCAATGGCCAGGTTGATATGGACCGAAAGGAAGTTTGTTATGCAATTTTATTTTGCAACAGCGATGTTTAATTTTTAACAGCCATTCTAAATGGGAATAAAATAGTGTAAGACCAGATTCAGCTCATTCATTCTAATCTTTGAAAGAAAGAAAGGAATGAAATGAAGGAAGTTTTATGAAAAAAGGGAGGAAAGTAAGTTTAAAAGAAAAAAAGAAAGAAAAAAGAAAATGAAGGAAGTTTTAGGGAAAAAGAAGGGAAGCAAGTTTAATAGAAAGAAAGAAAGAAAGAAAGAAAGAAAGAAAGAAAGAAAGGAGGATTTTTGAAAGGGAGGGAAGTAATTTCAAAGGAAGAAAAAAGAAAGAAAATGAAGGGAGTTTTATGATAAAAGAGAGGAAAGCAATTTTAAAAGAAAGAAAGAAAGAAAGAAAGAAATGAAGGAAGTTTTATGAAAAAATGGAGGAAAGCAAGTTTAATAGAAAGCAAGAAAGTGCTATGGAATTAAAGAAAGAAAGAAGTTTTATGAACAAGATAGATATGAACAGACCCGAATATATATATATATAGAGAGAGAGAGAGATAGAGAGAGATAGATAGATAGATAGATGAACTGATATTATTTTCTTTTCTTGTTACATATACTAAGCATTTTTTTCTTTCTGTGGTTAGAAAAGTTGTTATAGCATTTGTTATAGCTATATATGATTTTTATAACTTCTTTAACTTTCTATAACGCCAATGTTTCTGAAGTTTTCGAATCCCATCTTGATAGACGCAAAAGTTTTTCAAGACTTTGAAAACTACTTTGATAAATGCCAATGTTTCTGGACTGTTCGAATGCGATCTTGATAAATGCCAACGTTCCGAAAATTTTCGAATTCCATCTTCATAATCGCAAACGTTCCTAAAGTTTTCGAATCTCCTCTTGATAAATGCAAACGATCTTCACATATTATCGTAGTGAACTGTTTTTTGTTTCCTTTCCAATGAATATTGGACACAATTTTAATGTCGGACAAACAAAACCAAAGTGTTCAGGGGTTGTTTTAAAACGTTACTCTGACAATCTGTGGCCCATTTTCCCGCGTTTTGAATTCCCTCCACACACACACTCATTTTATAAATGCCTTACAATTGCTGAGTGATCGACACCAAATCCATCATCTAATCCTAACGTTAATCAAAAAGAGGTCAGGGTTCACAATTGTTTACATCACTTCCAAATTCACGCCGCCATTTAACTTGGGTTTTCGAATACGCCGTCTGCATTTCCTGTAGAGGAAAATAAGCCCAGTCCCCAAAAGAAGCCACCCACCAAGAAAAGAATTACATAAATATATATCCCCCCACCCCCGAACCAAGTAAATACTCAAGCATAAACGACCAATATTTACCTATCCCGATCCAAATGAATGCTTACAGACTCGAATATAAACGACGAATATTTACCGACAAACGTAATTCAAACTGTTTAAAAATAAATAAATAAAAAACAGGGAATATAGCCAAACATATGTATCTAAAAAACTAACGTTTAGAGTAATAAGAAACATCAATATAAATTAGTCGTACCAAATCATTTCTCTCGAGAAGGTTGACATATCATCTCTCTGATCAAAGAGTGAAATGTAAATGTTTAACAAATTCTAATTAACGTCGAATACTCTGCCAATTCGAATGCTAAAAAAAAAAGAAAGCGATTAAACATTTTGAAGGTCCTTCATATCAAGGAATGGCAAATCATCATCATCAAAAACATTTGCTCTAATTTGATGCACGCACATTAAAATGCCTTTGGACTGTGGAGTCGTTTTATTCAAAGTGATTGATAAAATCTATTCTGCAGTCATGTCACATGGACGCACGTTTATTTCAAACGACGGACTCTTAGTAACACACACACACACACACACACACACACACATGCACACACACACGCACACACATACACGCACATACACGCACACACACACAAACACACATACACACACACATATATATGATAAAATATAGTTTTAAGGTATGCTATATTTATGGGTTAAAGTGCTCAATATCAGGGATAGACCGTATGTAAATATAAAATAGATCATTTTAAAAAAGCAATTGTCAGAGATAACAATTGTTTGACTAATTGCGTTTAAGCATGAAACATAGACTGTTACTTCTAGGTGCTGACTTCAATGTCTACTTATATATATATATATATATATATATATATATATATATATATATATATATATATTTCTTTCCTGTAATAATAAATATATTGAGCTCTATTTGTTGATCAGTTTTAATATTCTATATTACTATGATCCACTTGGATTATATATCAACGGATTTATTACCTTTAATATATATATATATATATATATAGATAGATAGATAGATAGATAGATAGATAGATAGAGACAGACAGACAGACAGACAGACAGACAGAGACAGAGACAGAGGTGTTTCTGTGAAACCTGAAGTCGTCGTAAGATAAATCCTTTTGAATTTTTCTTAACTTATTTATTGTTACTAGATTTTTGACATTAAGCACTTTCTGCTCTCATTATTTAATTTACGTGCTTTTGTTTAACAGATTTTCTCACACACACATTATATATATATATATCATATATATATATATATATATATATATATATATATATATATATATATTCAGGTGTGTGGATATGATTTTGTAAACGTGGGTTCCACGCTTTTGTGATCCTCAGTCAAATTGATTTATTTTATACATATGTATATATACGTGTGTGTGTCATCAACAGACTGAGTGTTCCGCTGTATCACATCTCATCAATGTGGCTAGACATCCGGTTGCCTCAAGTCAGAATTGAAACCCAACTGATTTGGCATCAGTCGGAGATTTTTCCCTTGAGCTATCAGCTCCCGGCAAGAGAGGAAGGTGAATTTTTACATATTTATTTTAGAATAAACACGCCAGTGACTCAAAGTGCTCAATTCATAGAAGAACTTTTGCATCAGTAGTAGCAGTCACTGTTTACAAATTCGGGCCTTTCCCTCTAAAGTGCTCGACTGATTATTTTATTTTTTCGGGCCGAAATATATATATATATATATACTAGCAGTAGAGCCCGACGTTGCCCGGGGATATAACAGTAAGAGATAGATCAAGTATCCACCATCATAAAGACTGAAAAATAAAATTGACAAAGATTATTGTTTAAGGTTGACGGACACGCATGTCTTAATTAGTTTTTTTTTTTTTTTTTTTTTTTTTTACGAATTGGTCAAACTCAAACAAAAACATTGTTTTCAATCGTTATGAATCTACTGATTGAATAGAATTTTATTATAAATAATTGTCTTGTAAATGGAATTTTTAAAGCATTCTGAATGTAAACATAAAGAAAAAAAGTGTGCAAGACAATGAGAAACACTACATGCCAAAAAAAAGTGAAGTTTTGTTGGAATTGGTTGAAAAATGTAGGTAGCCTTTCTGTAATCTTTTAGTTTTACAATTTATGAGTAAAAAAATTGCATATTTTGCTTGTGGTGATTCATAATTAGAATTCTGATTTGAATATATTTTCCACTCGTTGTTTCTAATACAAAAATATTAACTTTATTTGGGTTTATTAATTATGATCTAACACATCTTATTCATTTAGTAGCCTTCTCTGTAATATATAATAATCTTTTTATAATTTATGATTTTTACTTATTGAATACAGTAAAAAATTGGACACCATGTGTATTTAAAGTAGTTTCCCGTTCCGGTTATTATTTTTAGTTAGGACTTGTGTATGTTTAGATTTCATTATCTTTCCCAAAGATAAAGAATTTATGTTTGTATTCGTACAATCAGTAGAGATCGTTAGATTATTGTTTAAGGTTGACGGACACGCATGTCTTAATTATTTTTTTTTTTTTTTTTACGAATTGGTCAAACCCAAACTCAAACAAAAACATTGTTTTCAATCGTTATGAGTCTACTGATTGAATAGAATTTTATGATAAATAATTGTCTTGTAAATGGAATTTTTAAAGCATTGTGAATGTTAAAATAAAGAAAAAAAGTGTGCAAGAGAATAAGAAACACTACCTGTCAAAAAAAAAAAAAGTGAAGTTTTGTTTTATCGGCTGAAAAATATAGGAAATCCGCTCCCATATTTAAAGTAACCCACACAAACAAAAACCGATGTGAGTTTTCCCCTTCCATTTTCACGATGTCTCTTAATCGTGTTTTCAAATTGATTTTGTGCAAAAACAATTATATTTTTCCCATTTTTGGTGCTGTTAGAACCACCACAAGTTAATTTTATGTAGTCCTGTGAAGTTTTGTTGAAAATCGGTTGAAAAAATGTAGGAAACTGATCCAATATATAAACGTTACAGACACACACACACACACACACACAATCTGCGTTTTATAATAAGTAAGAATAATCTCAGTTATGACATTTTTCCATAAATGAAATATCAAAATTAATAATAAAATGAATGGAAATAAAAAATAACATAGTAAAATGTAATAAATGTACATAAAATTATAGTATTTTATGTAATATTTGATAAAATTTCATAAGAAAGGTACCTAAATTAATTAGATACCTTTTTCTTATGAAATTTAATCTCACTATTAACAGACTTATTTTTTAATTTCTTTATATTTTCCATAAAGCATCGTAAACGTAAAAATGAAAGCTAAGTACAAAAAAAAATAAAAATAAAAAATTAGAGCGCTGAAAGTTTTCCTTAAAAGTAACAAGGTAAATAATTTGTTCACTTAAATAATTTCACTTCCTTCCATCCGTAGAAAGAATTATCCTCCCATAAGTTATCTAAACGTCATGAATGTGCCTTTCGTCAATCGTCAAGCGACGCGAAAGGTTATGACCTGCTTTGTTTTATTTTCAAATTACATTTTTTCGGCACAGAAACTAAGTTAAGCTTGGTTCAAAATATTTTAAATAAACAGTATAATTTCTGTTTTATTAAAATCAGTTTTGAAAAAATGATAATTGATTTTTAAAGAATATCAAAAGTCAGATTTTAATCTTTTATCAAATCGAAAAAAAATGATTAAAAATGATTGATTATCTGTCATTTTTTTGACCAAAAAAAAAAAAATTTTTAACGAAAATTTTCAGACGTGTTAGAACGATTAAAAATGTAAAAAATACCCAAAAAATACTTTTGATTTTTTCTTTTTAATAATAATATAAACATTAGACAATAAAATTTTGTTTTCGTCAAGTTTGGCTTTTTTTTCATCATGCTATGCTCTTTTGTTTACATTTTCGTGGGTGAGTTGTCCCCTTTCCTTCTCCTGATGTGTCTTAATCGTGTTTTCAAATTGATTTTGTTTAAAAAACAATTTGTTTTTCCCATTTTCGGCGCCGTTAGAACCATCACAAAAGTAATTTTATGTAGTCCTGTGAAGTTTTGTTGAAATCGGCTAAAAAATGTAGGAAATTCGATCCAATATATAAACGTTACACACACACACACACACACACACACACACACACACACACAATTTTATAATAAGTAAGATATATATATATATATATATATATATATATATATATATATATATATATATATATCGAAAAGGTAAACACACAGACATGCAGACGTATGTATATATGATAAAACCATGGTTTTAATGTATGTTATATTTATGGGTGTAAGTGCTCAAAATCAAAGATAGAACTTATGTAATTGTCATATAGGAAGAAAATGAGTAACTACCGACAACGAGGATCGAGCGTGACATTATGAACCTATGAATATATGTTTTCCGCCAGGTGTATAAATAGCGGTGTCAGGCTACTGACTGAAGTGATTGTTGAATGATTATTGAGTGGAACTATCCAGTCGAATTAGTGTGAATTATTGTGTGTCGATGATTTGGGTTTTGATTTAGGATTTACCGGACGTTAAGCCGAGCCGCGCTACTAACAAGGTATTCACTGAAAAGTTATCTTTGATTGACTTTTACTTCTTTGTTCTTGTTAAGTATTTATTTGCGGTTGAAATTGAATACTGTTTTATTTTAGCCTTAATGTCTTGAGTTATACTTAATTATTAACGGCCACCGTACGTCACAAAAGTAATGATAGGATAACTGAGATCTTCACCAATCTGTGACAATCTGTTTTATGCTTGAATGCAGTCTTCACATACATAGCCTGAAGACTGCGTTTAAGCATGAAACAGACAGTCACTGCTAAGTTTTGGCCTCAGTGATCTCTTCTGGCATTACATAAGCTCTTTCCCTTAATTTGAACACTTGAACCCATAAATATAACATACATTAAAACTATATTTTTATCATATATACATATGTGTGCGTATGTGTATGTGTGCAGCTTTTTCCTATTCTCTATCTTTACCAATCTATAAATATGTGTGTGTGTGAAAAAGAGTTTCAGTGTGTGTGTATTCTTATCCAACTATATAATAATGAAAGGAGTAGCATTTATATAAAGACCAAAAGATAGTAAATTGGCCACGTGATGTTACGCCATCCCGCCGATAATTTGTCGGCGGTTGTGAACATTGAAAAAAAAAGGTGAACGCCAAATGACGAAAAGCTTTTATAAGTTGTTAATTGGAAAAAGCAGACGAACAATTTGCAGTCAATGGATGACGTTGCCATGCGACGCACTAATCATGGCGACCGGTTTTCAACAATAACAACATGAAAAAGAGAAATAAAAGACAATTTCAAAGTATGCTGATGTCTGCAGTCGCCATTATTGATTTTGACGGGTTCTTTTTTTTTCCAACTCCATGGGCCGCCAAGTTTAAGTTATTTTGGGAAGTTGTTATTATATTGACGTTTTCTTATTTTGTTTTTTGGGGTTTTTTTTTCCATTTCTGCTGTTAGTTTAATTGTTTGTCATTCACTCATGAGTCGCATATATCTATGTGACAGGCATAGATAGATAAATAGATAGATAGATAAGACAGACTGCGCTTGATAAATAAAAGACAGATTGTGATAGATAGATAGATAGATAGATGTGGAAAGACTGAAATTGTTATATAGGTAGATATTAAAAGAATGTTTTTTTACTAAATTTCACCCAATACAAGGCCCGAGAGCCACAGAAGGTAGTGAGTTATTAAATAAGGCATGTGATATGAATGTAAGAGTAGACGGTAGGAAGTGAAAATTACGAGGATATAGAGAATATTTAAAGACTGACCTTTAAATTGAAGAGATTAAGATAGTAGAGTTCGGGAGTCTGTTCCAAAAAGCAGCGCTCCTTAGGAAAAAGCTGTTTGAGCGGAACTTCTTCCTTATAAATGGAATACGGGAGAAATGAGGGTGATTCAATTCCGTGGACTTAGCATGGTAGGTCTGGTCTGGACTAGCGAAACGAAGGAATGTAGTTCGCCAGAACATAGTGAGGGGCTAGCAATGGTTCTGTGACAAATACAAAGCCGCGCCAACGCTTCTGAACTCTGTCAAATATGAAAAGAGAGGATCGAACAGCTCCAGCCATGATATGGCAGCAACAATCCATTTTTGCTCTGATCTGACTCTTGTTCAGCATTTTAGCAATGAGCAAAGAAAGTATGTTATTTCTATTTTTCTTGTTGAGATAATTATAAAATCACCTTCATTCGTTTACCCATCTAAGTACTGATCAAGCTCGACATTGCTTAACTTCTGCGAGAAACTTTTGTCGTAAGCCATATATTTTACCGCATATACTCGCGTATCATGCGACTTTTGAAGACCTAATTTTGAAGGTAATTTTAAGGGGGTCGCATCATACACGAGGTATAAAATAGGCCTATGTATTGCTGACACTGGCTACGCCGTTGACCAAACTATATATCCATTTACTGGAGTCAAAAAGTATAGTTGCATTTAAAATAAACACGATTTTGATAAAACTGATGTTTTACTTAACTGTATCCAATAATAATACATGTACTATTCACATATTAGTATCTTATTATTGTTGAAACTTAACTAATGCATGGAATAATAATACAACACAAAATGTACTTAGAACAAAATGTATTGAAACAAGAAAGTGTACACAATATTTACATATAGTCTTTTGTATATTCCTGGTAAGACCGTTCCTGGAGAATGTGTTGACTGAGTCGCAGTCGGGCAAAGTCTCTGGTTGAATCTCTTGATTCCTCCCTCTCTTCCCGGTACCAACCATATTTATATGGTCGGTACTCCACTATGCAAATTAGGTGGATCCTACCACAACAATTATAAAATACAATCATAGCGAATATGCATCTTTTCCATTGTTTATGTTTCTCGTTCGGTTGTTTATGGCTATACGCGTTTATGCAACGAGAATAGCGTTACTAACGATACTTTTATCATTCTCTTTTTTAATAGAAGATGGGATGAAGAGATAGAGGAACAGATGTTAGTCTATTGTAATTTGGTCTCTCAAAAAAGTAACTGAAATGATACACGAAATTTATGATAAAATGATTTTTTTTAAGTTAAAATTTGGGGGCCGCATGATATTCGAGGTCGCGTGTTAAACGAGTATCTACTGTATATCCTTATAATTAGATAACTTGAAAAGATAGGGACCGACAGAGGGAGTCGAGTATTTTATGGGACGGTAAATAAATGTCTTTAGCTATGGTTCCAATATATGAGTTTTTACTTGAGGTCTGGGGAATGTTCTTCATTCTCAGCAGACGCTGAAAGCAAGTAATCGCTTTGAGAGTAAAACCATTCATCGTGACTGGTTGAGATGAAGAGTTACTGCGTGGTTTGGGCGTCTATCGGCCTTACGGCCATATCTTGTTATAACACCGATTCTCATACGATCATCGCAGTTAAGCAACGTCGAGCCTGGTCAGTTTGGTTTGGTTTGGTTTAATTTGTTTTATGGCATATCAACCTCAAAGGGTTATTTAATGGCAACAAAAAATTTTTTTGGTTTAGTTTGTTTTTTGTTTTATTTTATTTTGTTTTTTTGTTTTGTTTTTTGTTTTTTTTTTGTTTTACTTTACACAATGGGTTATTTAATGCCGACAAGATTTTTTATTGCTGGTAATATTTTTTTCACAAATGTATTGCTGGTAATATTTTGTTTGTAATAATTTTTCCTTCAAAAATGTATTATTGGTAATAATTTTCCTTCAAGAATGTATTGCTGGTAATATTTTTTCTTCGAAAATGTATTTCTGGTAATTTTTTTTCAAAAATGTATCGCTGGTAAAAACATTTTTGATCAAAAATGTATCGCTGGGAAAAATATTTTTGATCAAAATGTATCGCTGGTAAAAAATTTTTGATCAAAAATGTATTACTGGTAAAAAATTTTCCTTCAATTATTCAAGTATTAAAACCTATTTTTACACCTACACAGAGTTTTGACCACAGTTTGGGGGTCAACTATTTGCCTATATCTAGGATCCCCCCTAACAGGCGCTTCCACCTCAAGTCAGGGTGGACCTGGGAACCCCAGCAATTAAAAGGTGGTTCCACGCTCCTCAAAATCTCCTGATCAGAGGCCTTGATGTCGGTTGTAGTTTTTCATCTTACCCAGGACGCGGATGTAGTTTATCGTCATACTCAAGACGTCTGGTCAATAAGCTTGGCTATACAGGGGCTGTAAAGTTGGATGTATCGGTGGTGTAATGAACAACGGCTCGGAATTGGAAAACGGTTAGCGGAGTTCCAATTCTAGTCGGGTTCGTTATATTGACAAGCGAAAATACCCTTGAGAAAGGTACGAATCCACCTCTTGTTACCACCCCCGCAAGCAGTTATGGGTTGATTAATAGCAAATCATTATTACCCTTTTTTCACAGACGGAAACATCGTAAGCTTCTCGTTTCTCTGCCGCTATTTCCATGGAAAGTGCTCAAACGAGCTACATTCCTTAATTCCACTAGTTCTAGCCTTCACAGTTAAGACCCGCCATGCCACGCCCATTGTAGCCAACCACCCTCATTCCTTTCGTATTCCATTGGTGAGACGTAAGTTCCACTCGAGCAGCTTCTTCCCAAGAACCGCTGCTCTGTGGAACTGACTCCCAAGAGGATGCTTTCCCGATTACTACTTAATCTTAGCCTGTTCAATTCTGGGGTTAACTATTGTCTTCAACATATATACGCATAAACTGTACTTCTTACTCTGCAACCCCCGTCTTGGGTATAAGGATAAACTACATCTGCGTCCAGAGTAAGACAATAAACTACGTCCAACAGCAAGGCCTCTGATCAGGAGGTTTTGAGGAGCGTAGAATCACCTCTTAATTGCGAGTGTTCCCAGGTCCGCCCTGACCCGGGGTGGTAGCACCTGTTAGGGTCCCAACTATGAGCAAATAATTAACCCCGAAACTGAGGTAAAAAAAGCCTTATGAATGTGTAAAAATAGGTTTTAAATAAATTATTACCAGAAATAAATTTTTGAAGCAAAAAAATATTACCAGCAATATATTTTTGAAAAAAAAAAATATTACCAGCAATACATTTTTAGAATATTATCAGCTATACATTTTTGAGGAAAAAATATTACCAGAAATAGATTTTTGACAAAACAAAATATTACCAGAAAAAAAAAAGTTGTCGGCATTAAATAACCCATTGAGGTTGATATACCGTAAACAAACCAGACTCTGTAACCCGCTACTTCAAGTGACTACCGGACCTTGTACAGGGCGATAAAAATAAAATCTCCATAAAATTCGTAAATCTTAAAAATATTTTCTGTCTTTAATTAACCAACAAAAGGTTGATAAGTCGTAAAAAATAATCAATCAATTGAGCGTCTATCTGTTCGACAACGTAAGCTTTACGATCAATTATTTTTTAATAGAAAGAGGAATTGGTAGTTCGGATTCTATGCCGAAATCATTAGCTGAGTGAATTCAAGAAGAGCAGACACAAAAGACTCACAGTTAAGTAGCTGAAACTTCAGCAATAAAGCCACTAAGACGCAAGGGGTTACTGTGTGTGAGAGGATATGAGAGAAAAAATATTATCAAGGAAAGAAACACGTAAAAAAACAGGAATTAAGAAGGCAGAAGATAACGATTGATATTGCATTTAAAATTTTGAAGATCAAAGTTGACTGGGAAACAAGGAGCCGGAAAAGAGTTATACAAGCAAGAAGTACGAGAGAAGAAAATGTTAGAATAGAACTTATGGTTACATCAAGCCATTGCAACTGTAAAATTACGAGAAAATGTCGCCAATCTAATACTGCCCTTAAATTCATCAAGCTTAGGTAATATAGAAGAAAGTTCATCAGAATAATTACCGTGAAAGTATTAAAAGAAAATGCACAAGGAAGCTACGTAACGGCGGTGGGAAAGGGACTGAAGCTGATATACCAGGTCAGGACTAATAATATTGCAGATTCTCCTTTGTATTTTATCAAGAACGTCTAAACGCATAGCAGAAGAACCAGACCAGTTGTAGTAGTAATAATGAAAGCAAGGACGAATGGTAGACTTATAAATATACAAAACAGATTCTGGCGAGAAAAATTGTCTGGCACGGCACAATGAACCAACTTTCCTAGCAGCAGACCTAGCAATGGATTCAATATAATCTTTCTACTTTATACCAGCAGAAAACCTTAGCCTGAGAAGGGTTAATGAGTCACTTTTCTTGGAGGTTAGCATCAATTATGTTGATGGAGAGAAATAATGGTTATCTCAGACGATTAAAAGTGAGCAGTTTCATTTTGGAGACGTTAAAATTAACAAGCCATTCCTTGTCCCATTTAATAACAGACTGTAGGTCATTTTTAAAATCAGATGCCTATTTGACCTTATGAAATCGATCAGACTTAATATTAAGACAGGAATAAATAGTTGTATACCGATTTGAAAACTGATGACATCAGGAAAAGTCTCTGATGAAAATTGATCATTCGCAGTGGCAAAATCAAAAATGTTATATTCGTTCGGTAAGAAATAACGAAATTTTTCATGCATAGAACTATAGTCACTGCTGGATTCCGTCAAATAAACGTTGGCAGTTGAAGATATGTGGTTTTTGGAGGACTGATGTCTCCAATTCAAATTCTGTATTGTCACGATGTCCTGTCAGGGTCCCAAAGACTGTGGTACATGGGAACAGTGACTCAATGCCAATGACACAATCATCACTTATGCATAATATGCTTTAATAAACAACACGTGCCTCGATGTATTGCTATACCAGCATTTGTATCTTTTTGGAAAGTTATCTTGAAAATAAATGTGTCAAATATAGACTGTAATGATATGAATCCGATATTAAATTTTTCATACGAAAAATAATACTATTATTCACTACAAGGCACAAAAACACAGAAAAATATTGTCAGAAACAAAGAAAAGCGTACTGAACTGTTATATAATATCAGGGAATATTTGATAACCTACTCACAAATGAAGAGACTTGAAGCAACAGATATTTTGTTCTACAGAAAGATGCTGAGAATACCATGGGAAGAGCATGTTTGCAATGACGAAGTTTCTAGAGACAATGGAATCAGGGAGAGAGTTTAAATTTCTGAGGCACATAATGAGGAAAGAAGTCTTGGAAAATCTGATACACATAGTGCAGGTTGGAGGTAAGAGAGACGGAGGAAAACAGTGCATAACCTACCTGGAGAGTTTGAGTGAATGGATGGCAGATTAGGTTTTTGGGAGTGATGACAAAAAAACAAAAGTTATTAAGAGCTATAAAGGATAGGAAATTGTGGAGAGCCATGATCAACAACGTCCTGAATGTGCACGATACCCACAGGACAGATTGAAGGCAAGAGGGGCAGAGGAAAACAACGTATAACCTACCTAAAGAGCTTCAGCAAATGGATGGCAGAACAAGGTTTAGGAGAAATTAAAAAAAGACAATATTTATTAAGAGCTTAAAGTACAGGAAATTATGGATGGCCAATTTCGCAAATTTCTTGAAGGGACACGGCGCATAGAGAAAGGAAGAAATACAAATGGAAGAGAAGGACAAGTCGGGTTAACTTGTATCATTCGGCCAAATTCCTTCTCAGTCGTTAATTTCTAAAAGTGCCATTGGTAAATGTTGTGGCCTTGTTAGGACCAGAAACTGGCTGAAACTGGAACTCAGAGAGCCGAGTTCGAATCCAGTTGGGTGCGTTATATTTACTTACGCGCTAATATATTCCGAGCTGTTATCCATTACACCACCCGTACATCCAACCTTACAGCACATGGAATTACCAAGCTGTCACCCATTTAGGTACTGACCAAACTCGACATTGCTTAACTTCGGTGATCCTATGAGAACCGGTGTTCAAACGTGATATGGTCATAAGACCAGTTAAACTCGAAGTTGTTTCCTCAACGCAACATGAATATCGAGCTAAGAAAATGTATGTATGTATGTATGTATGTATGTATGCTATGGCCTTGTTAGGGCCAGAAATAAAGACACAAGAGAGGAATTGATTTAAACAAATATATTAACAGAAACAGTAATACAAACATATACAAACGAGAGTGTTACAGCAAGAATGTTCGGTCCAACTGTCAGAGCTGACTGCTGGAAACTTCCCTCTCTAAAAGGCAGTACCTGCTCCTATTTATGACTGGAAGTATCTATAAAAAGAATACCCGCTCGGCCCGGTGGCTAGGATCAAAGTGTAGTATCTGCGCTTTGTGAGCTGCCGGGTCGGGTGTCTGTCGAACTCTCTGCTTGCAGAGAGGAACCCGGACGAAGCTCTGCCGAAGGGTGGGGTTTCGTTGGGGGAGGTTGACGGAACTAGCCCGCTTGGACGGGTTTAGATGGGTTTTATTTTTGGCTGGGCCTACGGGCTCAGACATACCCACATTAAAAAGGCCTTGTGCCACATTCAATTCCTGTGGGTGAATTGATAAATACCATTTATGACTGGAAGAGTCCATGCGTGCGTGGGTAAATTACCGTAACAGTATGTTTGTCTAGCATGGAACGTAATTAGCTTGTTTAAATCTGGTAAAATGAAGCGTCATGTACCTTGCGTCTTTCTGTTGTATGTATATTTTTTCTTTTTACTTTCAAATTTCCTCTTTGCTTTCTTAATTGTTCTCTTTTTTCTACTGCCATTAATTTCAATTTTTTATCTCTGAACCCCCCCCCCCCATTTAAATCCACTTATTGCAATTGGAATGGTTATACTTTATAATTTTGAAATAAGCTAAGAAATATTTGACCACAGCCAACTTCATTCTTACCGGATAACACTGAATTAATTTCCCAACTGATTTTTTTAATTGCAAGGAGACATCAGAGCTTAAATTAAGTTAATACTTAATATGATCTATCTTTTCATAGTTTAGTCATATCATAATTCTTTCCCCTAAAATGGTTCTTGATATATTCTGGATTTCCCCAGAATTATATTAATCATCCGGTAATCTCTCCTTGGCCTGTTTTGGGATCTACAGCCTTATTCGGAAACATTCCGAGAATCGGCGTCTCGATAAAATCGGCCATCCTCCTGTCCTGTCCTTCTGTGTTGCGAACAAGGTAATAGGGGTAGATAGGCTCACCTATCACCCGGCTCGTACACCTTCAACGTCTATTGAACAGGACTAGTAGATAATCCCTTGTTCTCTGATCAGGATATGTTTTGCCTGTTCTTTCTTCTATGAGTGCCATAATGACTTAACTTTTTTGGCGATCGGACTAATCAATGGCTGATACTTTCCATTACGAGTGTAGCAAGCTGGCAGTTTGCTGGCTGCTGCTTTCGACTGGTCGTAAGGAGCTCGAACTCTTTGCTAGCATTTAAAGAGGCTGCTCTGATCAACAGTCGCATAATATCGGGGTATTTGTAGTGCTATGTCGCGCATGGGTTGATGTCCTTGCATGTATTTCCGGTGGGCAACTCTGAGGCTATATTATCTCAGCCACGCTCTGGCTAGTTTGTATTGCCAGTGACGACAGCGATGCTGGCCTTTTTTTCTCCTTAATACAAATCTCCTCACGACAAACAATGAAAAGAAAGACGAGAAAACCAGTAAACAAAAAAAACGCCTACACACATAAACCTTTCTTTCTCCAATGTTCGTGGTATCCGGTCCAAATTCAGAATTATAGAATATTTTCTCATGGAACGGTCGCCGTATATCATTGCACTTTGCGAAACAAACTTAAATTCTTCCATTGCTGCCAATAGATTCGCTGTTCCAGGCGATCTCCCTCTTTGCCGAAAAGATTACAGCATTCACATGTATAGTTCTGGTGTTTATATCCAGGATAATCTTCTGATGTCAAAGGAATTGTTTCCCCAGTTCCCAGACAATTCTTTCATGTGCTTTCGTCTTTCATTATTGTACTCTGTTAGTTATCTCTTTTTCCTTTATCACCCCCTCTTCTCAAAACTGCAGTATATTAGACATAACCTCTGACAGTATAGAAACCTCACTCTCTCCCCCATCCTTCTGCGAACATCTATGCCTTCGGTGATTTTAATGCTCAAAACGGCACGCGGCTTAAGAATTCTAATGTTACTGATGTTGCCGGTAATCATACATTAAGTTTTTCCATTGCCCAATGCCTTACTCAAATCGGGGGATTTCCTTACTCGTTCCCCTAGCAAGATGCTTCTCTATTTGTTTTATTTTTTACCTCCTCTACTCGCTCTTGTCGAGCTTCGCAACACCGTCCTCTTGGAAACTCGGATCACTCTGTAGTATCCATTGATATTTCGTTCCAGTCATCTATTAAACAAGAACCTCCAATTCATAAGACCTCTTTCGGTTACCAGCATGCTGATTGAGACCCACTCCATGATTTTCATCAAGGCACCCCTTTAGAATGACATTTTAACCTTCAAATCGAGAATTGCGCCACTGTGGTTCCCTCTTGTGTCAAAGCCGACATGGATGCGCTCATTCCTTCTCTGAAATATCAGGTGAAAGCCCATCCTGGGTAAGACGATAAACTACATCCAACAGCAAGGCCTCTGATCAGGAGGTTTTGAGGAGCGTAGAACCACCTCTTAATTGCTGGTGTTCACAGGTTCACCCTGACCCGGGGGTGGTAGCACCTTTTAGGGCCCCAGCTATGGGAGAATAGTTGACCCCCAATCTGTGGTCAGAATGCTGTGAAGGTGTAAAAATAAATTTTAATACCAGCAATACATTTTTTGTAAAATGTTAATACCAGCAATAATTTTTTGAAGAAAAATTATTACCAGCAATACATTTCTGGAAAAAAGCAAAAATATTACCAGCAATACATTTCTGAAAAAAACAAAAAAAATTAGCAGCAATATATTTCTGGAAAAAACAAAAATATTACCAGCAATAAATTTCAGGAAAAAAAATTTTTACTAGCAATACATTTCTGGAAAAAATATTAGCAGCAATACATTTTGTTAAAAATATTGCCAGCAATAAAAAAAATTGTCGCCATTAAATAATCCATTCAGGTTGATATACCGTAAAACAAAGCAAACCAAAACAGGTGAAACCTCTATCTTCTCTATGGTTCACGAAAGAGATAAGTCTTTGTTTGCTGAGAGAATGAGGCACCGCATTCTATCTAACAATTTTGGCTCTTGTGAATACTGGCGGCTGTGTAATAGTGTATTAAATAAGAGTAACTTTTCTGTTCTTCCTCCCTTCAATGAAAATGATGTATTAACATCTTCTGTTGATAAAGCTGAATGTTTCGCCCGTAAATTCTTCTCAAACTCTACTGTTAACTCATCTAGAGTATCCCTGCCTAACTTCTTACCTAGAACTGAGTTTATGTTGAGTGATATACATGTAACCCCTTCTATGGTTTCTGCTATCATCTCGAATCTGGATCCCCACAAAGCATGAGGACCTGATGGTATCCCTGTAATAGTCATTAAGAAATGTGCTCGCGAACTGACTCCTGTTCTCTCTAAACTGTATAAGAAATGCCCCGCTGTCTCATGTTTTCCTACCTGCTAGAAGACCTCATCTGTTGTTACAGTTTTTTAGAACTCGGGTGAACCATCCGACCCTTACAACTATCGGCCTATTAGCCTTCTACTTCTTTCGGAGAAACTCTTCTGTGCCCTAATTAATGCTGAATTAAGCATCTCACATCTCAGGGACTTTTTTCAGACAAACAATATGGCTTCCGTTTCTCCAGGGCAACTGCTGATTTACTGACGATAATTGCGGAATGTGTCCATCAAGGTCTAGATAAAAATGGTGAAAGCTTTTGACAGGGTGTTACATGCATGTCTTCTTCACAAGCTGAAAAGTTACGGTGTCTCCGGACAAGTTTTTGAACTGATCCAGTCTTTCTTATCAAATCATGAAATGAAAGTTATCCTGAACTGCCACTCGTCTAGATCCTATTGTACTAACGCAGATGTCCCCCAGGCTTCTATTCTTGGTCCTATCTTGTTTGTAATTTTTATTAATGACCTTCCGGACGGCATCAGCTCTCAACTTGGTCTCTACGCTGATGCCACAACTATTTACTCCTATCTCGATAGTAAGTCTGATCAGTTCGTTAAGGTCAAGTTAGCAGCTGATATCCAAAACAACCTCCCGTCTGTTGTTAACTGGGGTAAAGAATGGCTTGTTAATTTTAACACTTTCAAAACTAAACTGCTCTCTATTAATCATCTGAGAGACCTTTTTCTGTCTTTCATCAGCATGTCTGAAGATAATCTCCAGGAAAATGACTCGTTGCACCTTCCCGGGCTAACGTTCTCGGTTGTTATGAAGTGGAAAGACTATATTGAATCCATTGCTACATCAGCTGCTAAGAAGGTTAGATCACTGTGTCGTGCAAGAGAATTTTTCTCTCCAGAATCTATCTTATATATGTATAAGTCTACCATTCATCCATGTTTTGAATATTGCTGCTACAGGTACGGTGCTTCTGCTATTTATCGACAGGGCCTTGATATAATCTAAAGCAGAATCAGCAATATTATTGACTCTGTTCTGGCGCTTTTCTACCGTTGTAACGTAGCTTCCTTGTACCTTTTCTATAAATACTTTTATAGTAATTTTCGAATGAGCTCTTCGCTATGAATTGTACATATGGGGACTAGTTAGGATTTTCATAGAGACAATGAGGTATTATGGTGGATGTATTAAGAACGGTAAGTAAGAATGTGTTGTTTTGATGTTGAGCTGAGTAGAACTTCCTCCTTACTAATGGTATACGAAGAGAATGAACATGATTCGACCCTATGTACGTGATCTGGCAGGTATTAGCTGTAAAGATACAGTGTTGGAACTAAGATTAGCCATGACAATAGCTATAGAGTAACGTCTGTGAATGGGTTTTTCAATTAACAAGTAACTTCGTATTGCTTAAATTGTCTCTCTAGTTCACTATTTTTTGCTCACTAACAACCTGAGTCTCTAACTGTTGTTTACATGTGCCTCCAATGGGTTTTTTGGTCTGATCTGAACTTTGCATGGCAGAAGGAATCAGGATTTTTCGGGATTATAATATAATGATATAATAAATATATTCAATCTTATTGGCAATATTCTTATCACTTGGTTGGCCTTTTTATTACTCAAAACGACCATTTTGCCAGTATCTTTAGCGAAGGACATAAAATTAACGTCGGCCGAATTAATTGGGATGTGGTTTCAGGTCTTCGAGCATTCCATTACCCCTGCTTGTATGTATACGATGGATTCCGCCTTCTCCCCTCGAATGTCGTACGTTTATATAAATCCCTGTTATCCGGTTGTCTTATGTGTCTATATCCTAAGCTCACTGAGGTTCATTTTCTTGTTTATATTGATACACCGGCAACATCATTTGAAACCCGATTCTTCACTTGGTGGCTTTGAGGCTACTTTCTAGATCAACCTTCAGGTCTCCTAGCTCTCTTAACTTTCTGGTATGACACCGAGTGCAAAACTTACTTCACTATCTTAGGCTGAGTGTATTACATGTTGGTGTCACCACAGATTAACTCTTCTTAGATCAAGGCTCCTGATAGACATTAAATTCGATTCAGGCCTTTGGTATTTACTAGCATGAGCAATTTTTTTAAAGTAAGACTCACCCTTTACAAGGCCAAGGAGGGTATTCGAGGTGGAGAGTTACGTTAAGGGGAAATTTGTGGAGATAGGAGGGGAACATAACGGTTACCTCTAGCCTTGAACAGGTTAAGAATGTAGTCATTAGAGAACATCCTCTTGGGAGTAGTGGCCCTCAGAAAGAAACTGAAACTTACTTCTCACCAATGGAATACTGAGAGAATGTCGTTGGTTTGCTACTATATAAGTGGCATGACGTGTCCTTGCCGTTATAGTTTGAACTGGTGGTACCAAAGAATGTTTGTTCGTACAAGCACTTCCGTGGAAGTGCGATAGATTATCGAGAGGCTTGCCACATCCCGCCTCTGAGAGAAAGATATGGTCGGTGAAGAATGATTCATCACTCACAAGAGCTCGAAGACGCATTTAGTCTCCATGAAGTCTGGACAGTGAGGTATTACATATTAAATTGATTAGGAGCTTTAATATACATTTATACAGAAGGCTCAAATTTATTAAATAACAATTATGTGAATGTCAGAAACATTATAAAACCTTGAATCACATTCAATTTAAACATCTAGGAAGATATTTTTTTTAAATATTTCAAGTATCGATATTATTAGAGGGGCTACTGCATATTCTTTATAACGCTTTAAAACTGAAGTTTATATCACTCTCTTTTTGAGGAAGAAGGACGAAATGACTCTGTGGACGACGATGACGCTGAAGATAGCAAAAACATCTACTACGCTGACAAAATAAATGAAAACTTATGCATCTATATTTGACACGCACAGCACAGATGTCTTTTATGTGCCGTGTCCCTTCAGGACATAGGTGACCATGACTCTCCACATCTTCCTGTCCCTTGTCGCTTTTGTCTTTTTGTTATTTCTCCCAAACCCTGTTCTATTATCTATTTACTCAAGCTTATGAAGTATGTCACACACTGCTTTCCTTTGACCAACTTTCCCTCAATCTGTCCTGTGAGTATCGGGTTTTCCAAGCCCTCTATCCACATGACGTCCACAAGAAATTTCAAATGCATCTTCCTGTATAAGTTTCGTTTTTGTTTCCATTTTCTGTAAAACCTCGCCGCCGCTCACATGTTCAGTCCACGATATTCTCATCATCTTTCTGTAGAACCACATTTCTGTTGCTTCAAGTTTCTTCTTCATCTTTGGGGAGATTGTCCAGCATTCGATGCCATATAGGAGGAAGGATATTACGTAACTGTTCAATAATATTTTCTTCGTTTCTATCTCTTCTGTCTCTTAATACTCTGCTTAGTTTTTGAAATGCATGCTTAATATTTTTATAAATAATTAAATAAAAACAAACAAGCAAAGAAAAATGCAGTGTGTGGTTAGTGATTTAAACTCTTTTTACACTTTTTAATTTTTTTTTTTTTTTTTTTTTTGTTAGTTTGGAGTACAGATATAAGTGTTGGTCAAACCATCCCCCAATATGGCGCCGCACGGGACTGGATGAAAGTTAATATTTAGTTCACATGTATGATACTCAACTTTAACTTTTAAGTTTAAAAGCTGAGGAAAAGATCGTGTTATACACGGAAACTTACAGTATTGCAATAACAAGTCTTGGCATCTCGAATTTTGTTTTCTTAGACATCTTCAGCGATGAAACTACGTTTTACCTTTTTACAAAAGTTAACTTACCAAGGGAAGCAACTCTAAATTACATTCTGAAAGAGTTATTTCACTTGATTTCTGCTTTTAAATAACCATTTTGGACGAATCTCAAAGTACACTGATTTGATAACAAGTTTTGTATACAGCTGTGCATGAAGTCGATTTGAGGTATTTTCCGTCAATGTCCATCAACATTACGTTTTTAGGCTCCCTTACCGTAAAATTTTAGACTTTAACTTTGATGATAGGGTAGCTAAATGGAAATGCCCCATCGCATTCCCGTTGTCCTTCACTGTGTGTTTTCCTGGTTTTGAAACAAAGTAAATAAAAAAAGTTACTTTTAAGCAAATATTCATTTTATTTTAGTATCAGAAAACAATGTACGGCATGTTGCAATGAATAAAAAAAATGAATAAGTAAAAGAAAACTTAGGTATTCTTACTACTACTGTTATGTCACCACTTCTTTTTGGAGAGCCTCGTTTTGGAGGCACGTGTAAACAACAGACTCGAGTTGTTAGTGAGCAACAAATAGTGAACTACAGTGACATTTAAGCAATAGGAAATTACTTGTTAATTGATTTGACCAGAAAACTACACAAATACAACAATCGGACAACTCGGATTTAGACTGATAAAATCTAAACGACAAGGAAATCATGGGGGCATTCGCTTTCTTAGAAATTAATGACCATTTTAAGTTAAGACCATCAACAGAAGATTTGTTAATTTATTAGACACAATTTCTAACAAAAATACAGACCTCTTTGAAAAAAACACGAGTGTACAGCAGTCAACTGGAGAGAAAAAAGAATGACGCCTTTTGATCCGATAAAAAAATTCTTCTTCTAAATATATATATATATATATATATATATATATATATATATAGGTGAGTTGACCTATTAAATTGGTCAATGTCTGATCCTTACACCTCTTCCTTAATATTAAGTATTATAATAAAAATAAATTTAAAAGCATTCCTATCTCTCCCTTCCTCTCTAATTTCGACCATGTCTGTCACACTATCTCCCACCACTCTCTATATCACCTTACATCACCTTTAAATTAATTTTTTCATCCTTGGAAGTGAGGTCTGATGATCCAGGGAAAAAGAAACTCCCTGGGGAAATAAATTATAACCATGGAACCTTAAAGTTGTCTGGTTTCTTTAAAATAAATTATATATATATATATATATATATATATATATATATATATATAATTTTAAAACTCAAGAAAGCATTCTTCTTTAACGATCCTTTTCAACCAACACGTCAAAAGAATATGTTGGTAAATATTAAATTGACAGAATATTAATTTGCACTGCGAGAAAAGAAAAATATAAGTGGGAGAGAAAAGGAACCAAAACTAAAATACAAATTTATTTATAAAAACGTGGGGGTGGGGTGGGGAATACTGGCAAAAGAGCTTATGTAAAGAATTACTAATGAGTACGAAAATGGATAAAATTCAGTAAATTCCGGTTTTTCCCTCGTTTGTCAAAGATGGTTTTCCCTTACACCAAGGCAGTTCTGTGGTTTATAAATTCAAATGTCAATACGAGACTGACTATTGAAGACGAACCATTCGGTGACTCGAAACCTGAATCGAACAAAATATTCCTGTAAATATAAGACAGTGTATAAGACCGACGTGTCCGAAAAATCCGACGTTAAAATCTTTCTTTTCGTGG
Source organism: Acanthosepion pharaonis (assembly GCA_903632075.3). NCBI lineage: Eukaryota > Metazoa > Mollusca > Cephalopoda > Sepiida > Sepiidae > Acanthosepion > Acanthosepion pharaonis. The sequence goes on along the minus strand of CAHIKZ030000215.1, from coordinate 1,750,306 downwards.
TTCAAGATCGTTAAGAATATAATATAATGATATATCAAATATCTTCAATTTCATTGGCAATATTGTTATCATTTTGTTGGCCTTTTTATTCCTATTATTTTATTAACCGGTCTATTAAATTTACATATTATAAGAAGCACCCATTGATCATCTTTCGTTTTAATTTTACATATATATATATATATATATATATATATATATATATATATATATATATATAATGTATGTTTCATTAAATAATATAGACAAGTTTTGTCTATTTATTTTAAGTTCCTTTCATATTGTCTGATAAACTTAATAACATTATCATTGAAGGACGAAAGGAAATCACCATATTGATACATGTTTAAATCCAATCTATGCTTTCGGCTTACATAAGCCTTTATCAAAGATGACAATTACATTTCAATATATCAACCAATACACGGACGAAGCAATAATGATAGTCTGTTTTTGGTGCATGAAAAATTCCGCGTCTCGTATACGCGAGTTAGTTGTTGCTTTGAAATTTTTCATGCAACAAAAACAGACTATCATTATTGTTTTGTCCGTGTATTGTTTAATATATTGAAATGTAATTGTCATCTTTGATAATGGCTTACGTCAGCCGAAAGCTTAGATTGGATTTAAACATGTATCAATATGGTGATTTCCTTTCGTCTTTCAATGATAACGTTATTTGTCTTATCAGAAAATATGAAAGGAACTTACTTAAAGTAAATAGACAAAACTTGTCTATATTAATTAATGCAATATGCATCAATGATAAATTGTTGCCTAAATATATATATATATATATATATATATATATATATATATATATATATATATATATATATATATAGTAGTAGTAGTAGTATTAGTAATATTATTATAATTCTTCTTGTTCCTTAGTTCTTCCGTCCGTTACACTCTTCAGTACCAATTTCTATTCAGCGTTTCTCTGGCGGCGGTTTTCAAAGAAACACCCTCCCCCGATTCCATCTCACTTTTGCCGTCGATAAATGCCGGTCATTTTTAAAGAAACACCCTCACCCTCACCCAACTTCCAAATCAGTTAGAGGAGCGGCAATGGAGTATGCCTATAAGAGTCCATTTTTTCAATGTTTTTCTTCGTGTTTTGTGTATATATTATCTTGTATTTCTTTTGTGTATGTACTTCCACTTTTTAACCGAAAATAGCATAGCATGATGAAAAAGGCCTCAAACTTAATAAAAATAAATTTTTATCGTCAAAATGCCTGTTCACCATTTACATTATCATCTTTGTTGTCATATTTATCGCAACGTTTCGGCGGTTGTACGCTACGGCCTTCTTCAGGTGGTTGGAATGTCGAACTGAACCCTTTATTTCGTTCGCTGGGATAGACTGTTCTAGTTCCACGTGCCATGTCTAATGGTTGTCAGTTATCAGTTATCTCCTGTTAATTCACCTCTCCAAATTCTCCACGGCCTTAACCAGATATTGAACTCAATCTTTGGGACCTGTCACTGGATCTAACTAACACCTGTGCCATGTGTCCGTGAGGACATCTGTGTATGAATTTCTGGGTATTATAAACCTAATGTCTTCAGCAACCATTTTTACCAGTGTTCATATTGCAATAAGGAGTGCCAGAGAAAAGCGATAATAACAACGAAAATTGCAATATGAGCTCTGGTAAAATATGCAATGATAACAGCAAAAATTGCAATATGAACACTGGTAAAAAAAAAAAAAGGTTAGGACAATAGTCCGAATAATGTAAATAGTGTACATAATACCACATTTCAGAAATATAGACAGAAAATGTTTGTTATTATTAAGAAGAAAGATCAAAGTATTTTTTGATTATTTCATTAAATTTTTAATTCTTTCAAGCACGTTCGAAATTTGGGGAAAATCTTTTTTTTTTCTTTTTGTTTTTGTTCTTTTTGCTTTTTTTTTTTTTAAGTCGGCGACCCGGATTATATTTTAATATGTGTTTTTGCGCCTATCTTTCTGATGTAAAACACATTGATTTGAAAATTCCTACAAAAATCAAATAATTGTCGGATTTTAATGAAACTTTCAGGGCTTATTCGGAAATAAATGAAATTATTTTTGGATTCTTTGTTCTTCAGAAAATTGTAGTAAACATATTATTTTTTACATATGTTACAACCCCCTAAATTTCATGAAATTTCGAAAAATTAAATTGGCCTCAGAAAATTATTTATGTTGGTCACTAAATGACATTATCGTTAAAATGTCACGTCTTTTAAGGGTTGTCTCCCCCTTACTCGGAAAAAACACTCAACAATTTGGGACTGCAATTCTTTCATTTCATTCCTGTGTTTCATCGTATCCCCACAGGCTTTGAAAATCATCCCTTCAAATTTTTTAAGTAATTTTCCCTTTTTTTAATTCCTGTTTCACTAAGTATTTTTATTTTATGAATTTATTTTATTTTAGTGTGTGTCATACTTCAATTAATTAATTTTAGTTTTAGTTTCACTTAACTAATTAGAACCTAGTTCTCGAAAAAATAATTTTTCATTTTAATCTTTCTTCTTATTAAATTTCTATTTGAAATTCTTATTTTTTAATTTGCATGTCATTTTGCAATTTCCTTTCAAATTATTTTTATATTTAACTCCCATTTCATAATTTTTTTTTTTTTAGTTTTTAATTTACTTTTTCTTTTTTTTTTATTATGGCACTGCGCCCAATTGATGCAATTCTGATAGAGAATGGCATTTATTGTTAAGCAATTGGGCTGCCTGGACCTACTGGAGCACCGCAGCTTGACCATCATGAATACCTCGACCACCCAGGCATTGCCGCATTTAATGGACAGAGACTGATTTCTAATGCTGTGCTTAAATCTATAGATAAGAAGAAGAGAGGTGAGGTGCCCAAAAACTTCTGTTTCTATGCAGATGCACTATGACGTTGTGGATAAAAATTATATGTTTAATACCGTAATTTCTTATCTGTAAAGGAACAACTTCAACGTGTGCAGCGGTGGTTGGACAATCATTCCATGTACACTACTGTCATGTGGAAAGGCTATCCATAGTTTGTTCAAATTACCTGCCACCACCCCCCTCACGGAGTCCTGCATTTGTAATGTACCAGCCACTTCAGACCATGCAAAATATTTACGAAACCTGGATTTGATAATCTTGGATTAGGCATCTATGATCACTTCATTTGCTCTTCATGCTATTAATAATACCTTACGCATTGCTGCTGTTTTTGGTGGTAAAGTTGTGCTCTTGGGATATATTGCCAAGAGGAACTCGTGAGGCAATCATTGAAATCTGTATTCAAAATTCAAAGAGAATTTACAGCAAAGCTCTTGCATCTTGGCAATTGAACATCAGCAACTTCACAAGATCCTAATCTTGCTGTTGATGACATAGAAGTGCCTCAAAATAATGTGCTTGCGTTATGCATCTTGTCCATATACAAAGCTTCAGTAAATTATAAATTTTATAAGTCTCTGTTCTACTGATCGCCGCAATGAAATACCACATTTTCGAAAAAAATATTTTATGTCATCATTTATCATGTCAAACCCCCAATTTTCAAATTGAGTGCAATATCACGGTACCAAAATCGACCTGCTCTATTGGCCAGTACCTAAATGGGTGACTGCTTGGGAATATCAGGTGCTGTAAGCTTGGATGTGCGGGTGGTGTAATGGATAATGGCTCGGAATTGTTAATCGGAGAGCCGAGTTCCAATTCCAGTTGGGTTTGTTATATTCACTTACGCGCAAATACCCTTGGAAAATGAATGAATGCACCTTTTCTCCCCACCACTTATGGGTTAATTAGTAAGACGAGTATCGCTAAAATTTTTATTATCTCCAAAAACTATTTTTACAATCTAAAAATATTTTCTGGCTTTAAATAACCTGAAAAGCTTTGATAAGCCGTAAAAAAACGAATCAATCAATCAGTCAATCAAGATTTTGTGATGTCAATGAAAACTCAGAGTATTTATTTAAATAAATTGTCTCTATAGAAATAACGTATAAACAGAAAATATATTTTATATATTCGGATCACACCATGGTCGATTTGTCAGGTAGGTGACTTCCCGCTGTTATCGAATGGAGGGGTCGATCCCAGCGTGCGGCACCTTTAAAAAGTGCCTGAAAACCATACCACGTGTTGGCCCAAACATTGTGAGTGGAATTGGGTAGACGGAACCCTTGGAGGCCGTCGATAGCGATGCTAGCACAAAGTCACAAGTCAACGTAGACGAGGGCTTGAGCGTGCTGGCCTTGTTCATTTTGTTGAACACGCTCTTTCCCAGAAACTGTAACTAAGGTCTGCTCAGCATAGTTGCAGTATAAACTACAGGTGGGCTCTGTGGGTATTGAATAAACACAAATGCGCCTGAGCAAGCGTCTGCAATAGGGATTGGCTAGCCGCCCTAGTAGACGAATACGAATGACCAGCTATATATATATATATATATATATAGTTATACACGTCTGGAAAAACCTTAGGTATTTTGGCTTGTAAATGAACAAACCAATGCCTAAGTAAAAATAAGAGATAAAAAGAAAGAACTAAAACATGGAATTGAGGCAAAAACAATCGTCCAGAATCCAAACTCAGAGTCTAAAGAAAAAACCTCCAAAATGAGTAAAGCAAAAGTAACTACGTAAAGTGCTCAATACACTAAGTAGAGCTAACCTATGAACCTGACGATCCGCGTATGTGAAACCTAGGTAGGTTTACCTGGCTCTTAAGGTCCATAGTATATATATATATATATATATATATATATATATATATTTACGCACACATACACACATACGGACTACGGACTCTTAGCAAAACTAACACACACACAAAAACTCTATAGTATTATTCAACTTTTCTGTATAGGATTAGATTATCGTATTATCGCTGATCTTTCCGAGCTGGCATTAGTTCATATTTCGGATTGAAAAACCTGGACAGCAATATCAAAAGAGCAATAATTGGGTGGTGGGAGGTCTGGTAGGGCAAGAGGATAAAAAGGATGTAAGACAACATTTGGGGAGAGGAGTTTTAAAAAAAAAATTTAAATATCATACAGGGAGGAATTGTTTGTGGAAAATAAAGGCGGACGCACGAGAAGGAGAAAGATTTAGGGAGGTAAAAAGAACTAGAAAAAGAGTACTCCATATTAAACAAAACAACATTTGGGGAAAAGCAGACTTAAAAACATTTTATAAATTTCAACCGACAGTTACACAGACTGTCTAATGAATACCGAATGTTTCCTGTTTATAAACGGTTAATTTTACGATTACAATAACCATAGACGTCCATGATTGATATGATGAAAAACGGACAAAGAAAGATTAGAGTGAAAAAAGCAATAAATGTTGTTTTTTTTTAATATGGAAAATAAAGATGGCGGATATATGAAAGCTAGCCAAATTTCATACATTTAGTCTTCCATCCTTTAGAGACGATAAAATAAAATAAAAAATAAAATTAAAAAAAACAGACGCCTGGTATAGTAACGCCGTTTACAATTTTTCCACATCTCAGCGAAACTGTTTAAAAAAAAATAAATTCTACATTAGAAATAAGGAGACTCTGGATTTAAATGATAGACATCATTTTACAGTGATAGCATGTTTGCTCATTAGACCGAAGGAGAATTATCCGAGGTACGTTACACATGTTCTTTTGTGTACCAAATAAAAATGCCGCCTGGAATATTCATATCGGTTAGAGTTTTACCAAATTTTAACGTGACTGTTTAAATCAAGGGTCGGCAACCTTCAGACCGCGGGCAGGATCCGGCTCGCGAAGGCATTTTGACCGGCCCGCGAGCCTGATTACCAGTGACTCTATTTTTAACATGAGAGACGAGGCTTTCGAATTAGACTATCTCCCAGTTATCTTTCATGAGACTTATTTTACCAAGTTGCGTTGCCTACGTTTAATGTCAAATAATGGATACATATTTGTTATGACCTTTGGCTACATTAAAAGATAACAGAAGCGAAAGGAACGATAAAGTGAAAGGGGTCAGGGAGGGACTGCCATGCGACGTAGCAGAAATCTAAAGACATCTAAAGACATTATAAATATATGCCTCATGAATGTGTGGATGACACCGCATGTGGGCGTACGTAAGTTTATATGTTTGCAACTATTTGTACTCGTATGTATGGGTATATGTGCTTCGTTTTTGTTTGATGTGTGTGTGTGGTTCGTTTGTGGAACAATTTTCAATAACAGTTTCAAACCTACACGTCATATTTTCATCCATTTCACTTCGATTGGTTTTTTTCACTTTGAAGTATTTTGACGTTCCTTGAGGAAAAGTAATTTTTGTTAGGTGTTTTTTTAATTTTAGATTTTCTTTTGTTTTTCTGATTTCTCAATGTTTATTTTCATTATGGTTTTAAATATTTAGGTTGACAGGGGTCTGCATATGTAATTTTCCTTAATTTTTCAATTATGGCCTTCGTCCGGCCCGCGACCCGTCATTGTAACACGAGCCGGCCCGCGGGGTCGAATCAACTGCCGACCCCTGGTTTAAATAATCGTTCTGCATTTGAGGGAAGGAGGCTCTAGATTTAATTGAAAAATAGTGATAGCATGTCGGCTTGGTACATCAAGGATGAATTGTCCGAGATACGTTACACGTGTTCTCTTGAGTACCAAATAAAAATGCCGCCTGGAATAGTCATATCCGTTAGAATTCTTTCACATTTCAACGTAACTGTTTAAAAAAAATGTTCTGCAGCAAATGGAAGGTGTCTTTTGATTTAATTGAAACTCATTATTCAATCGTGAGAGCATGTCGGTTTTATACACCAAAGGAGACAACCGTAATTAGTAACATCATCTCTGCTTGGAACACGAAAGGAATATTATCCGAGACAACGGGACACAGAATTTCTTGTCTGCCAAATAAAAAATCTGCCTGTAATATTCATATCAGTTACAGTTTTTCGACATTTCAGCACATCTGTTGAAAAACTCATTCTGCTTTAGATGGCAGAAGGATCTGGATTTAATTGAAAGACATTTAATAATAACAGCGTGTAAGCTGGGTACACCAAATAAGAATTATCCGAGACGTGGTACACGGATTCTCTCGTGTATCAAATGAAAATGCCGTCGAGAATAGTCATATCGGATACAATTTCTTCCATATTTCAGATTATATTTCTAAACAAACATTCTGCGTGAGATGGCAGGACGGTCTGGAATTAATTGAAAAACAACATTTAATAATGACTAACCTCAGGATGATAGACACGAAAGCAGAATTATCCAAACCAGGATACCCGGATTCTCTGGTGTGCCAAAAAAATGCGGCCTAGTATCGGTTTCTGTGATTCCATGTTTTGACGTATCTATTTAAATAATCATTGTGCATTTGAGGGAAGGAAACTCTTAAATTGATTGATGACATCATTGAATAGTCGCTGCACGACTATTTAGTACACGAATAGAGAATTGTTCAAGACACGGTACACGGATTCGCTTGTGTTCCAAATAAAAATGACGCCTATTATCGGTTTCTCTTATTCCACTTTTTTGCGTTTCTATTTAAATAATCATTGTGCATTTGATGGAAGGAAGCTCTCAAATTAATGGATGACACCATTGAATAGTGACTGCACGACTATTTAGGACACGAATGGAGAATTATTCAAGACATAGTACACTGATTCGCTTGTGTACCGAATAAAAATGCCGTTTCGGCTCTATTTCTCTTATTCCACTTTTTTGCGTTTCTATATAAATAATCATTGTGCATTTGATGGAAGGAAACTCTTAAATTAGTGGATGACACCACTGAATAGTGACTGCACGACTATTTAGGACAGGAATGAAGAATTATTCAAGACACGGTACACGAATTCGCTTGTGTACCAAATAAAAATGCCGCCTAGTATCGGTTTCACTTATTCCACTTTTTTGCGTTTCTATTTAAATAATCATTGTGCATTTGATGGAAGGAAGCTCTTAAATTTATGGATGACACCATTGAAACTATTTAGAGCAGGAATGGAGAATTATTCAATACAGGGTACTATTTAGAATAAAAAATGCTGCCTAGTATCGGTTTCCCTTCTTCCACTTTTTTGCGTTTCTATTTAAATAATCATTGTGCATTTGATGGAAGGAGGCAAATTAATGGATGACACCATTGAACAGTGACTTCAAACTATTTAAACACGAATGGAGAATTATTCAAGACACGGTACACGGATTCGCTTTGTACCAAATAAAAATGCCGCCATCGGTTTCTCTTTCCACTTTTTTGCGTTTCTATTTAAATAATCATTGTGCATTTGATGGAAGGAAGCTCTTAAATGAATGGATGGCATCATTGAATAGTGACTGCACGACTATTTACTACACGAATAGAGAATTATTCAAGACACGGTACACAGATTCGTTTGTGTTCCAAATAAAAATGCCGCCTATTATCGGTTTCTCTTATTCCACTTTTTTGCGTTTCTATTTAAATAATCATTGTGCATTTCATAGAAGGAATCTCTTAAATGAATGGATGACATCATTGAATAGTGACTGCACGACTATTTAAACGAATGGAGAAATATTCAAGACACGGTACACGGATTCATTGAAAATAAAAATGACTGCTAGTATCGGTTTCTCTTAATCCACTTTTTGACTTCCATTTAAATAATCATTTTGAATTTGATGGAAGGAAGCACTTTAAATTATTGACACCAAGGAATAGTGACTGCACTGTTTAGGACACGAATGGAGAATTATTCAAGACACGGTACACGGATTCGTTTGTGTTCCAAATAAAAATGCAGCCTAGTATCGGTTTCTCTTATTCCACTTTTTTGCGTTTCTATTTAAATGATCATTGTGCATTTGATGGAAGGAAGCTCTTAAATTAATGGATGAGACCATTTAATAGTGGCTGCACGACTATTTAGGACACGAATGGAGAATTATTCAAGACATGGTACACGGATTCGCTTGTGTACCAAATAAAAATGCCCCCTAGTATCGATTTCTCATATTCCACTTTTTTTGCATTTCCATTTAAATAATCATTTTGCATTTGATGAAGGAAGCTTTAAATTACTGGATGACACCATTGAATGGTGTCTGCAGGACCATGGAAGTGTACCAAATAAATATGCCGCCTAGTGTCGGCTCTTATTCCACTTTTTTTTTGCGTTTCTATATGGATATTCATTGTGCATTTGATGAATAAGTTTGAATTAATGGATGACACCATTGAATAGTGACTGCACGACTTTAGAGACAACAGAATTAATTCGCTTGTGTACCAAATAAAAATGTCCACTAGTATCTTTTTTCTCTTATTCCATTTTTTTTGAATAATCATTCATGGAAGGAAGCACGGATGACACCATTGAATAGTGACTGCATGTGTTTAGGAAATGGAAAATTATTCAAGACATAGTACACGGATTCGCTTGTGTACCGAATAAAAAAAAAAATTTCTGGCTCGGTTTCTCTTATTCCACTTTTTTTTTGCGTTTCTATTTAAATAATCATTGTGAATTTGATGGAAGGAAACTCTTAAATTAATGAATGACACCAAGGAATAGTGACTGCACGACTGTTTAGGACACGAATGGAGAATTATTCAAGACACTGTACACGGATTCGCTTGTGTACCAAATAAAAATGCCCCCTAGTATCGGTTTCACTTATTCCACTTTTTTGCGTTTCTATTTAAATAATCATTGTACATTTGATGGAAGGAAACTCTTAAATTAATGGATGACACCATTGAATAGTGACTGCACGACTATTTAGGACACGAATGGATAATTATTCAAGACACGGTACACGGATTCGCTTGCGTACCAAATAAAAATGCCCCCTAGTATCGGTTTCTCTTATTCCACTTTTTTGCGTTTCTATTTATATAATCATTGTGCATTTGATGGAAGGAAGCTCTTAAATTAATGGATGACACCATTGAATAGTGACTGCACGACTATTTAGGACACGACTGGAGAATTATTCAAGACATGGTACACGGATTCGCTTATGTACCATATAAAAATGCCGCCTCGTATCGGTTTCTCTTATTCCACTTTTTTGCGTTTCTATTTAAATAATCATTGTGCATTTGATGGAAGGAAGCTCTTAAATTAATGGATGACACCATTGAATAGTGACTGCACGACTATTTAGGACACGAATGGAGAATTATTCAAGACACGGTACACGGATTCGCTTGTGTACCAAATAAAAATGCCGCCTCGTATCGGTTTCTCTTATTCCACTTTTTTGCGTTTCTATTTATATAATCATTGTGCATTTGATGGAAGGAATCTCTTAAATTAATGGATGACACCATTGAATAGTGACTGCACGACTATTTAGGACACGAATGGAGAATTATTCAATACACAGTACACGGATTCGCTTGTGTACCATATAAAAATGCCGCCTCGTATCGGTTTCTCTTATTCCACTTTTTTGCGTTTCTATTTATATAATCATTGTGCATTTGATGGAAGGAAGCTCTTAAATTAATGGATGACACCATTGAATAGTGACTGCACGACTATTTAGGACACGAATGGGGAATTATTCAATACACGGTACACGGATTCGCTTGTGTACCAAATAAAAATGCCGCCTCGTATCGTTTTCACTTATTCCACTTTTTTGCGTTTCTATTAAATAATCATTGTACATTTGATGGAAGGAAACTTTAATTGACACCATTGAATAGTGACGCACGACTATTTAGGACACGAATGGAGAATTATTCAAGACACGGTACACGGATTCGCTTGTGTACCAAATCCCCTAGTATCCGTTTCTCTTATTCCACGTTTTTGCGTTTCTATTTAAATAATCATTGTGCATTTGAATGGAAGGAAGCTCTTAAATTAATGGATGACACCATTGAATAGTGACTGCACGACTATTTAGCACACGAATGGTGAATTATTCAAGACACGGTACACGGATTCGCTTGTGTACCAAATAAAAATGCCCCCTAGTATCGGTTTCTCTTATTCCACTTTTTTGCGTTTCTATTTATATAATCATTGTGCATTTGATGGAAGGAAGCTCTTAAATTAATGGATGACACCATTGAATAGTGACTGCACGACTATTTAGGACACGAATGGAGAATTATTCAAGACACGGTACACGGATTCGCTTGTGTACCAAATAAAAATGCCGCCTCGTATCGGTTTCTCTTATTCCACTTTTTTTGGTTTCTATTTATATAATCATTGTGCATTTGATGGAAGGAATCTCTTAAATTAATGGATGACACCATTGAATAGTGACTGCACGACTATTTAGGACAATGAATGGAGAATTATTCAATACACAGTACACAGATCGGTATAAAATGCCGCCCCGTATCGTTTTCACTTATTCCACTTTTTTTGCGTTTCTATTTATATAATTTATGGAATAATCATTGTGCATTTGATGGAAGGAAGCTCTTAAATTAATGGATGACACCATTGAATAGTGACTGCACGACTATTTAGGACACGAATGGAGAATTATTCAATACACGGTACACGGATTCGCTTGTGTACCAAATAAAAATGCCGCCTCGTATCGTTTTCACTTATTCCACTTTTTTGCGTTTCTATTTAAATAATCATTGTACATTTGATGGAAGGAAGCTCTTAAATTAATGGATGACACCATTGAATAGTGACTGACGACTATTTAGGACACGAATGGAGAATTATTCAATACGGTACACGGATTCGCTTGTGTACCAAATAAAATGCCCCGATCCGTTTCATTATTCCACTTTTTTTGCGTTTCTATTTATATAATCATTGTGCATTTAATGGAAGGAAGCTCTTAAATTAATGGATGACACCATTGAATAGTGACTGGACGACTATTTAGGACACGAATGGAGAATTATTCAAGACACGGTACACGGATTCGCTTGTGTACCAAATAAAAATGCCCCCCTAGTATCGGTTTCTCTTATTCCACTTTTTTGCGTTTCTATTTAAATAATCATTGTGCATTTGATGGAAGGAGCTCTTAAATTAATGGATGACACCATTGAATAGTGACTGCACGACTATTTAGGACACGAATGGAGAATTATTCAAGACACGGTACACGGATTCGCTTGTGTACCAAATAAAAATGCCCCTAGTATCGGTTTCTCTTATTCCACTTTTTTTGCGTTTCTATTTATATAATCATTGTGCATTTGATGGAAGGAAGCTCTTAAATTAATGGATGACACCATTGAATAGTGACTGCACGACTATTTAGGACACGAATGGATAATTATTCAAGACACGGTACACGGATTCGCTTGTGTATTAAAAAAATGCCCCTAGTATCGGTTTCTTATTCCACTTTTTTGCGTTTCTATTTAAATAATCATTGTACATTTGATGGAAGGAAGCTCTTATGGAAGGACGCCAAATAATGGATTTAGGGACACAATGAAAGAATTATTCAAGACATGGTACATTGAATAAAATGCCGCCTGTTATTCCACTTTTTGGTTTCTACATTGTTTGATGAATGGATGAATTATTCAAGATTCCACGAATGGATTATTCAAGACACGGTACACGGATTCGCTTTGTACCAAATAAAAATAATTTCATTCCACTTTTTTGTTTCTATTTAAATAATCATTGTGCATTTGATGGAAGGAAGCTCTTAAATTAATGGATGACACCAAAGAATAGTGACTGCACGACTATTTAGGACACGAATGGAGAATTATTCAAGACACGGTACACGGATTCGCTTGTGTACCAAATAAAAATGCAGCCTAGTATCGGTTTCTCTTATTCCACTTTTTTGCGTTTCTATTTAAATAATCATTGTACATTTGATGAAGGAAGCTCTTAAATTAATGGATGACACCATTGAATAGTGACTGCACGACTATTTAGGACACGAATGGAGAATTATTCAAGACACGGTACACGGATTCGCTTGTGTACCAAAATAAAATGCCCCCTAGTATCGGTTTCTCTTATTCCACTTTTTTATGTTTCTATTTATATAATCATTGTGCATTTGATGGAAGGGAGTTTTAAATTAATGGATGACACCATTGAATAGTGACTGCACGACTATTTAGGACACGAATGGAGAATTATTCAAGACACGGTACACGGATTCCTTGTGTACCAAAATAAAATGCCCCCTAGTATCGGTTTCTCTTATTCCACATTTTTTGCGTTTCTATTTAAATAATCATTGTGCATTTGATGGAAGGAAGCTCTTAAATTAATGGATGACACCATTGAATAGTGACTGCAATGACTATTTAGACACGAATGGAGAATTATTCAAGACACGGTACACGGATTCGCTTATGTACCAAATAAAAATGCCCCCTAGTATCGGTTTCTCTTATTCCACTTTTTTGTTTCTATTTATATAATCATTGATTTGATGGAAGGAAGCTCTTAAATTAATGGATGACACCATTGAATAGTGACTGCACGACTATTTAGGACACGAATGAGAATTATTCAAGACACGGTATTTTCGCTTGCGTTTCTATTTAAATAATCATTGTAAAATAAAAATGCCCCACGAATGGAGAATTATTAAGACATTTTCTCTTATTCCACCCATTTTTGTGTTTCTATTTAAATAATCATTGTGCATTTGATGGAAGGAAGCTCTTAAATTAATGGATGACACCATTGAATAGTGACTGCACGACTATTTAGGACACGAATGGAGAATTATTCAAGACACGGTACACGGATTCGCTTGTGTACCAAATAAAAATGCCCCCTCGTATCGGTTTCTCTTATTCCACTTTTTTGCGTTTCTATTTAAATAATCATTGTGCATTTGATGGAAGGAAGCTCTTAAATTAATGGATGGATGACACCAACCAAATAAAATGCTGCCTGAATAGTGGACTTAAATTAATGGATGACACCATTGAATAGTGACTGCACGACTATTTAGGACACGAATGGAAATTATTCAAGACACGGTACACGGATTCGCTTGTGTACCAAATAAAATGCCGCCTCGTATCGGTTTCTCTTATTCCACTTTTTTGCGTTTCATTTATATAATGTATGGAAGGAATTCTTAAATTAATGGATGACCCATTGAATAGTGACTGCACGACTATTTAGGACACGAATGGAGAATTATTCAATACTACACGGATTCGCTTTGTTTAAAATGCCGCCTCGTATCGGTTTCACTTTTCCACTTTTTTGCGTTTCTCTTTAATTAAATTAATCATTGCATTTGATGGAAGGAAGCTCTTAAATTAATGGATGACACCATTGAATAGTGACTGCACGACTATTTAGGACACGAATGGAGAATTATTCAAGACACGGTACACGGATTCGCTTGTGTACCAAATAAAAATGCCCCCTCGTATCGGTTTCTCTTATTCCACTTTTTTGCGTTTCTATTTAAATAATAATCATTGGATGACATTTGACTGCACGACTATTTTAGGACACGAATGGAGAATTATTCAAGACACGGTACACGGATTCGGAAATAAAATGCCCTTATTTATATAATCATTGTGCTCTTTTCTCTTTTATTCCAATTTAATAATCATTGTGCATTTGATGGAAGGAAGCTGGATGACACCATTGAATAGTGACTGCACGACTATTTAGGACACGAATGGAGAATTATTCAAGACACGGTACACGGATTCGCTTGTACCAAATAAAAATGCCGCCTCGTATCGGTTTCTCTTATTCCACTTTTTGCGTTTCTATTTAAATAATCATTGTGCATTTGATGGAAGGAAGCTCTTAAATTAATGGATGACACCATTGAATAGTGACTGCACGACTATTTAGGACACGAATGGAGAATTATTCAAGACACGGTACACGGATTCGACCAAATAAAATGCCCCCTAGTATCGGTTTTTCTCTTATTCCACTTTTTTTGCGTTTCTATTTATATAATCATTGTGCATTTGATGGAAGGAAGTTTCTTAAATTAATGGATGACACCATTGAATAGTGACTGCACGACTATTTAGGACACGAATGGAGAATTATTCAAGACACGGTACACGGATTCGCTTGTGTACCAAATAAAAATGCCCCCTAGTATCGGTTTCTCTTATTCCACTTTTTTGCGTTTCTATTTAAATAATCATTGTACATTTGATGGAAGGAAGCTCTTAAATTAATGGATGACACCATTGAATAGTGACTGCACGACTATTTAGGACACGAATGGAGAATTATTCAAGACACGGTACACGGATTCGCTTGTGTACCAAATAAAAATGCCCCCTAGTATCGGTTTCTCTTATTCCACTTTTTTTGCGTTTCTATTTATATAATCATTGTGCATTTCATGGAAGGAAGCTCTTAAATTAATGGATGACACCATTGAATAGTGACTGCATCGACTATTTAGGACACGAATGGAGAATTATTCAAGACATGGTACACGGATTCGCTTATGTACCAAATAAAAATGCCCCTAGTATCGGTTTCTCTTATTCCACTTTTTTGCGTTTCTATTTAAATAATCATTGTGCATTTGATGGAAGGAAGTAATCATTGTGCATTTTAGGACACGATGGAAGGAACGGATCTTAAATTAATGGATGACACCATTGAATAGTGACTGCACGACTATTTAGGACACGAATGGGGAATTATTCAAGACACGGTACACGGATTCGCTGCCCCTGTGTTTTCTCTTATTCCAAATATAATCATTGCCCCTTAAATTAATGGATGACACCATTGAATAGTGACTGCACGACTATTTAGGACACGAATGGAGAATTATTCAAGACACGGTTTTTGTGCCCCTAGTTCGGTTTCTCTTATTCCACTATTTATAATCATTGTGCATTTGATGGAAGGAAGCTCTTAAATTAATGGATGACACCATTGAATAGTGACTGCACGACTATTTAGGACACGAATGGAGAATTATTCAAGACACGGTACACGGATTCGCTTGTGTACCAAATAAAAATGCCCCTAGTATCGGTTTCTCTTATTCCACTTTTTTGCGTTTCTATTTAAATAATCATTGTACATTTGATGGAAGGAAGCTCTTAAATTAATGGATGACACCATTTTTTTTATTCAAGACGGGTACACGGATTCGTTGTGTACCAAATAAAATGCCCCAAATATTTATTCCACTTTTTTGCGTTTCTATTTATATAATCATTGTGCATTTGATGGAAGGGATCATTAAATTAATGGATGACACCATTGAATAGTGACTGCACGACTATTTAGGACACGAATGGAGAATTATTCAAGACACGGTACACGGATTCGCTTGTGTACCAAATAAAAATGCCGCCTCGTATCGGTTTCTCTTATTCCACTTTTTTGCGTTTCTATTTAAATAATCATTGTGCATTTCATGGAAGGAAGATCTTAAATTAATGGATGACACCATTGAATAGTGACTGCACGACTATTTAGGACACGAATGGAGAATTATTCAAGACACGGTACACGGATTCGCTTGTGTACCAAATAAAAATGCCCCTAGTATCCCTTTCTCTTATTCCACTTTTTTGCGTTTCTATTTATAAAATCATTGCATTTGATGGAAGAAGCTTTCAAATTAATGGATGACACCATTGAATAGTGACTGCACGACTATTTAGGACACGAATGGAGAATTATTCAAGACACGGTACACGGATTCGCTTATGTACCAAATAAAAATGCCTTATTATCGGCTTTATTCCACTTTTGCGTTTCTATTTAAATAATCATTGTGCATTTGATGGAAGGAAGCTCTTAAATTAATGGATGACCCATTGAATGGTGACTGGGACACGAATCGGTTTCTCTTATTCCACTTTTTGCGTTTCTATTTATATAATCATTGTGCATTTCATGGAAGGAAGCTCTTAAATTAATGGATGACGCCATTGAATAGTGACTGCACGACTATTTAGGACACGAATGGAGAATTATTCAAGACACGGTACACGGATTCGCTTGTGTACCAAATAAAAATGCCCCTAGTATCGGTTTCTCTTATTCCACTTTTTTGCGTTTCTATTTATATAATCATTGTGCATTTGATGGAAGGAAGCTTAAATTAATGGATGACACCATTGAATAGTGACTGCACGACTATTTAGGACACGAATGGAGAATTATTCAAGACACGGTACACGGATTCGCTTGTGTACCAAATAAAATGCCCCTAGTATCGGTTTCTCTTATTCCACTTTTTTTGCGTTTCTATTTAAATAATCATTGTGCATTTGATGGAAGGAAGCTCTTAAATTAATGGATGACACCATTGAATAGTGACTGCACGACTATTTAGGACACGAATGGAGAATTATTCAAGACACGGTACACGGATTCGCTTGTGTACCAAATAAAAATGCCGCCTATTATCGGTTTCATTCCACTTTTTGCGTTTCTAATATAAATTGTGCCCCTCTAAATATCGAATTTGCACGACTATTTAGGACACGAATGAGAATTATTCAAGACACGGTTTTTTGCGGTTTCTATTTAAATAATCATTGTGCATTTGATGGAAGGAAGCTCTTAAATTAATGGATGACACCATTGAATAGTGACTGCACGACTATTTAGGACACGAATGGAGAATTATTCAAGACACGGTACACGGATTCGCTTGTGTACCAAATAAAAATGCCCCCTCGTATCCCTCGATTTCTCTTATTCCACTTTTTTTGCGTTTCTATTTGACACCATTGAATAGTGACTGCCGACTATTTAGGACACGAATGGAGAATTATTCAAGACACTGTATTCCACTTTTTGCGTTTCTATTTATATAATCATTGTGCATTTGATGGAAGGAAGCTCTTAAATTAATGGATGACACCATTGAATAGTGACTGCACGACTATTTAGGACACGAATGGAGAATTATTCAAGACACGGTACACGGATTCGCTTGTGTACCAAATAAAAATGCTGTTGAATAGTGACCCCTAGTATCGGTTTCTCTTATTCCACTTTTTTTCTCTTATTCGTTTCTATTTAAATAATCATTGTGCATTTGATGGAAGGAAGCTCTTAAATTAATGGATGACACCATTGAATAGTGACTGCACGACTATTTAGGACACGAATGGAGAATTATTCAAGACACGGTACACGGATTCGCTTGTGTACCAAATAAAAATGCCCCCTAGTATCGGTTTCTCTTATTCCACTTTTTTGCGTTTCTATTTAAATAATCATTGTGCATTTGATGGAAGGAAGCTCTTAAATTAATGGATGACACCATTGAATAGTGACTGCACGACTATTTAGGACACGAATGGAGAATTATTCAAGACACGGTACATCGATTCGCTTGTGTACAAATAAAAAAAACCCTAGTATCATTCCACTTTTTTTGATTTAATAATCATTGTGCAAATAAAATGCCCCCATTGAATATGTCGGACTTTTTGGACACTTATTCCACTTTTCGCTTTCCAAATAAAAAATCATTGGGTTTTCCTCTGCATTTTTTGCGTTTCTATTTATATAATCATTGTGAATGGAAGGAAGCTTTAAATTAATGGATGACACCATTGAATAGTGACTGCACGACTATTTAGGACACGAATGGAGAATTATTCAATACACATACGGATTTCGCTTGTGTAAAAATAAAAATGCCGCCTCGTATCGGTTTCCTCTTTATTCCACTTTTTTTGTTTTTATTTAAATAATCATTGTGCATTTGATGGAAGGAAGCTCTTAAATTAATGGATGACACCATTGAATAGTGACTGCACGACTATTTAGGACACGAATGGAGAATTATTCAATACACGGTACACGGATTCGCGGTGCCAAATAAAATGCCCCCTAGTATCGGTTTCTCTTATTCCACTTTTTTGCGTTTCTATTTAAATAATCATTGTACATTTGATGGAAGGAAGTTTTAAATTAATGGATGACACCATTGAATAGTGACTGCACGACTATTTAGGACACGAATGGAGAATTATTCAAGACACGGTACACGGATTCGCTTGTGTACCAAATAAAAAATGCCCCCTAGTATCGGTTTCTCTTATTCCACTTTTTTGCGTTTCTATTTAAATAATCATTGTGCATTTGATGGAAGGAAGCTCTTAAATTAATGGATGACACCATTGAATAGTGACTGCACGACTATTTTAGGACACGAATGGAGAATTATTCAAGACACGGTACACGGATTCGCTTGCAGTACCAAATAAAAATGCCCCTAGTATCGGTTTCACTTATTCCACTTTTTTGCGTTCCTATTTAAATAATCATTGTACATTTGATGGAAGGAAGCTCTTAAATTAATGGATGACACCATTGAATAGTGACTGCACGACTATTTAGGACACGAATGGAGAATTATTCAAGACACGGTACACGGATTCGCTTGTGAGCCAAATAAAAATGCCCCCTAGTATCCGTTTCTCTTATTCCACTCTTTTGCGTTTCTATTTATATAATCATTGTGCATTTAATGGAAGGAAGCTCTTAAATTAATGGATGACACCATTGAATAGTGACTGCACGACTATTTAGGACACGAATGGAGAATTATTCAAGACACGACACGGTACACGGATTCCACTTTTTTTTTTGCTTTTATTTAAATAATCATTGTGTACCAAATAAAAATGCCCCTAGTATCGGTTTCTGTACCATATATTCCGGTTTCTCTTTTTTTTTGCGTTTCTATTTAAATAATCATTGTGCATTTGATGGAAGGAAGCTCTTAAATTAATGGATGACACCATTGAATAGTGACTGCACGACTATTTAGGACACGAATGGAGAATTATTCAAGACACGGTACACGGATTCGCTTGTGTACCAAATAAAAATGCCGCCTAGTATCGGTTTCTTATTCCACTTTTTGCGTTTCTATTTAAATAATCATTGTACATTTGATGGAAGGAAGCTCTTAAATTAATGGATGACACCATTGAATAGTGACTGCACGACTATTTAGGACACGAATGGAGAATTATTCAAGACACGGTACACGGATTCGCTTGTGTACCAAATAAAAATGCCCCCTAGTATCCGTTTCTCTTATTCCACGTTTTTGCGTTTCTATTTAAATAATCATTGTGCATTTGAATGGAAGGAAGCTCTTAAATTAATGGATGACACCATTGAATAGTGACTGCACGACTATTTAGGACACGAATGGAGAATTATTCAAGACACGGTACACGGATTCGCTTGTGTACCAAATAAAAATGCCCCCTAGTATCGGTTTCTCTTATTCCACTTTTTTGCGTTTCTATTTATATAATCATTGTGCATTTGATGGAAGGAAGCTCTTAAATTAATGGATGACACCATTGAATAGTGACTGCACGACTATTTAGGACACGAATGGAGAATTATTCAAGACACGGTACGGATTCGCTTGTGTACCAAATAAAAAATGCCCCCTAGTATCGGTTTCTCTTATTCCACTTTTTTGCGTTTCTATTTATATAATCATTGTGCATTTGATGGAAGGAAGCTCTTAAATTAATGGATGACACCATTGAATAGTGACTGCACGACTATTTAGGACACGAATGGAGAATTATTCAAGACACGGTACACTTCGATTCCAATAAAAATTAGTACCAACTTTTTGTTTCTATAAAAATGCCTCCTAAATATCGATGTTTAGTGACTCTTATTCCATGGAGCGTTTCTATTTATTCCATCTTTTGCGTTTCTATTGTAATAATCATTGTGCATTTCATGGAAGGAAGCTCTTAAATTAATGGATGACACCATTGAATAGTGACTGCACGACTATTTAGGACACGAATGGAGAATTATTCAATACACGGTACACGGATTCGCTTGTGTACCAAATAAAAATGCCGCCTAGTATCGGTTTCTCTTATTCCACTTTTTTGCGTTTCTATTTATATAATCATTGTGCATTTGATGGAAGGAAGCTCTTAAATTAATGGATGACACCATTGAATAGTGACTGCACGACTATTTAGGACACGAATGGAGAATTATTCAAGACACGGTACACGGATTCGCTTGTGTACCAAATAAAAATGCCGCCTAATCGGTTTCTCTTATTCCACTTTTTTGCGTTTCTATTTAAATAATCATTGTGCATTTGATGGAAGGAAGCTCTTAAATTAATGGATGACACCATTGAATAGTGACTGCACGACTATTTAGGACACGAATGGAGAATTATTCAAGACACGGTACACGGATTCGCTTGTGTACCAAATAAAAATGCCCCCTAGTATCCCCTTCTTATTCCACTTTTTTGCGTTTCTATTTATATAATCATTGTGCATTTGATGGAAGGAAGCTCTTAAATTAATGGATGACACCATTGAATAGTGACTGCACTATTTAGGACTATTTTCAGGACACGAATGGAGAATTATTCAAGACACGGTACACGGATTCGCTTGTACCAAATAAAATGCCCCACTAGTATCGGTTTCACTTATTCCACTTTTTTGCGTTTCTATTTAAATAATCATTGTGCATTTGATGGAAGGAAGCTCTTAAATTAATGGATGACACCATTGAATAGTGACTGCACGACTATTTAGGACACGAATGGAGAATTATTCAAGACACGGTACACGGATTCGCTTGTGTACCAAATAAAAATGCCGCCTCGTATCGGTTTCTCTTATTCCACTTTTTTGCGTTTCTATTTAAATAATCATTGTGCATTTGATGGAAGGAAGCTCTTAAATTAATGGATGACACCATTGAATAGTGACTGCACGACTATTTAGGACACGAATGGAGAATTATTCAATACACGGTACACGGATTCGCTTGTGTACCAAATAAAAATGCCGCCTCGTATCGGTTTCTCTTATTCCACTTTTTTGCGTTTTTTAAATAATCATTGTGCATTTCATGGAAGGAAGCTCTTAAATTAATGGATGACACCATTGAATAGTGACTGCACGACTATTTAGGACACGAATGGAGAATTATTCAAGACACGGTACACGGATTCACTTGTGTACCAAATAAAAATGCCCCCTAGTATCGGTTTCTCTTATTCCACTTTTTTGCGTTTCTATTTATATAATCATTGTGCATTACATGGAAGGAAGCTCTTAAATTAATGGATGACACCATTGAATAGTGACTGCACGACTATTTAGGACACGAATGGAGAATTATTCAAGACACGGTACACGGATTCGCTTGTGTACCAAATAAAAATGCCGCCTATTATCGGTTTCTCTTATTCCTCTTTTTGCGTTTCTTTTAAATAATCATTGTGCATTTGATGGAAGGAAGCCTTAAATTAATGGATGACACCAAATAGTGACTGCACGACTATTTAGGACACGAATGGAGAATTATTCAAGACACGGTACACGGATTCGCTTGTGTACCAAATAAAAATGCCCCCTCGTATCGGTTTCTCTTATTCCACTTTTTTGCGTTTCTATTTAAATAATCATTGTGCATTTGATGGAAGGAAGCTCTTAAATTAATGGATGACACCATTGAATAGTGACTGCACGACTATTTAGGACACGAATGGAGAATTATTCAAGACACGGTACACGGATTCGCTTGTGTACCAAATAAAAATGCCCCCTCGTATCGGTTTCTTTTATTCCCCTTTTTTGCGTTTATATTTAAATAATCATTGTGCATTTGATGGAAGGAAGCTCTTAAATTAATGGATGACACCATTGAATAGTGACTGCACGACTATTTAGGACACGAATGGAGAATTATTCAATACACGGTACACGGATTCGCTTGTGTACCAAATAAAAATGCCGCCTCGTATCGGTTTCTCTTATTCCACTTTTTTGCGTTTCTATTTATATAATCATTGTGCATTTCATGGAAGGAATCTCTTAAATTAATGGATGACACCATTGAATAGTGACTGCACGACTATTTAGGACACGAATGGAGAATTATTCAAGACACAGTACACGGATTCGCTTGTGTACCAAATAAAAATGCCGCCTCGTATCGGTTTCTCTTATTCCCCTTTTTTGCGTTTCTATTTAAATAATCATTGTGCATTTGATGGAAGGAAGCTCTTAAATGAATGGATGACACCATTGAATAGTGACTGCATGACTATTGAGGACACTAATAGAGAATTATTCAAGACATAGTACACCGATTCACTTGTGTACCAAATTATAATGCCGCCTCGCATCGGTTTCTCTTATTCCACTTTTTTGCGTTTCTATTTAAATAATCATTGTGCATTTGATGGTAGGAAGCTCTTAAATTAATGGATGACACCATTGAATAGTGACTGCACGACTATTGAGATCACGAATGGAGAATTATTCAAGCACGGTACACGGATTCGCTTTTGTACCAAATAAAAATGCTGCCTAGTATCGTTTTCTCTTATTCCACTTTTTTGCGTTTCTATTTAAATAATTGTTGAAACTTGGATAAGCATGGAATAATAATAATACAACACAAAATGTACGTAAACAAAATGTATTGAAACAATGAAAAGGTACACAATATTTTCAGTTAGTTTTGGTATATTCTTGGGAAGACTGTTCCTGCAGAATGGGTTGACTAAATCGCAGTCGGGCAGAGTCTCTCGATTCGATCTCTTCTTACTTTTCCCCCGTCTTCCCGGTACCAACCCATATTTATATGGTCGGTACTCCACTTATGTAAATTAGGTGTATCGTACCACAACACCCTCCTCCTAAGCCTTGGAATCCCTTTTGGATTTCAAATTGGCTTCCTATATGTGTTGATGATTATGGCTATTTCTTTGTAGATCCATTTTCCTAATTTTAATATTTTTCTGTTTTGGATTCACGTCCAATGTGTCCGTCAACTTCCGTTTCCTACCGGATCTTCTTGGTTCAGGTGTATTCTGTGGAGGTTCTACCTGATACATATCATACATTATATCAATGGGATCTTCGTACTCATCCAGTATACACTCTTCTTGCTCTATACCGTAATCTTTTTTAAGTTGGTTTTGGTGCCTTTTATGAGTATTCTTCGGCCCTTTAATTATGTAAATCAGGTCACCGATTCTCTTGTCCACTATGCCTCGTTCCCAGAACTCAACGTTGTTTTTATAGCACTTGAAAAACACCTTCTCTCCGGGAGTCTATCTTTTTCTCGCTGTATACATGGTATTTTTTCCTGGCAAAAGCTTGTCAAACACTGACTTAACTTTCCTAGCGAACATTAGTTCAGCTGGTGCCATGTTTGAGTGTGTTCTCTGGTTTGGCGTGATTCTGTATACTTGTAAGAATTGCTGAAGCGCCTTTTCCGTTGGAACTCCTGAGGCTTTCTTCAGAGCTCGCTTTAAAAGTATCGACAAATCTTTCTGCGAGTCCATTAGACCTCGGATGATACGGAGGCGTCGTTATGTGGTTAATTTGATATAACTCACAAAATTCCTTAAATTCTTCAGAAGTGAATTGTGTACCATTGTCACTCACAATACACTCTGGCACACCGAACCGGGCAAATAGTTCATGCAAAAAAGTTGTTGTGGTATTGGTCGTAGGCTTTTTTACAGCGTAGTACTTCCGGCCATTTTGTAAAACTATCTACCACTATTAAGTAGTAAAAATCTTCTACTGGACCAGCGAAATCAATGTGTAATCTTGTCCACGGATGATCCGTCTTGGGCCATGGTTTGTGTACTATAGGTGGTGCCTTAGCTGCTAACGCACACCCTTTACATCGATGAACCATGTTTTCGATATCCACATCCATTCCTTTCCAATACACAAAGCTTCGCATTAAGCTTTTTGTTCTATTAATACCCGGGTGACCCATATGAAAGTCCCGAAGTATTCTTTTCTGCAGCTTCTTTGGTATTACTACTCTCTCACCATATAATAAAACTCCGTCACCTATTGAAAAAATCTCCTGCACTTTTTTGGTCATTTGCTACCATTTTGCTTTTAATTTCTAAAATGAAATCATCGCTTTCAGCTTCTTTTTTAATTTCATTTAGCGTAACCGGTAGCTCTCTTACAATGTTGTTTACCATGCTTTTCACCTCATAATCTGCTCTGATATTTGCAATAATTGATTCTTCGAATCTTTCTTCTTGACTCGATACTAGTCTTGATAGACTATCCGCATGAATTATCTTTTTGGATGATAGGTGCTTTATGTGAAAATCATAATTGAGAAGAATGGTTCCCCATCTTAACAGACGATTTGCTGTATAAACGGGTAACCCTTTCTTTGAACCAAAAATAGTGATCAGTGGTTTTTATGATCCGTTTCAAGGATAAAATGTCTGCCGTGGATGTACCTGTGAAATTTTTGTATGGCAAAATGATACTCAGTGCCTCTTTTTCTATCTGAGAGTAACTTCTTTCTCCTGGGAGAAAAGTTCTCAAGCGTGTGCAATTGGTTTTCTAGAACCATCTGGCATTATGTGTTGAATACACGCTCCTATCCCGTATGAACTAGCGTCACTTGCCACTACAATATCCAGTTTTGGGTTGTAATGGGTTAAAAGAGGTCGGACGTAAGCATTTTCTTTATTTCATCAAAGGCTTTCTGACATTGTACCGTCCATTCCCATGCCTTGTCTTTTTTAGCAGTTCATTCAACGGAGCTCTTAAATTGTACATTCCTTTAATGAACGCTTGATAATAATTTGCAAGCCCTAGAAAACTTTGTAGCATCGCCACATTAGTGGGCGTCGGCATGTCTCTAATCGCAATGGACCTTTCCGGATCTGGACATATGCCATTTTTGTTGATTATGTGCCCTAAATACTTAATTTCCTCCAAACCAAATTCGCACTTTGACTCTTTGACTTTAAATCCAAAGTCCTGAATCTTTTTAAATACTTGATTGAGATGCTCTCGATGATCGTCGACCGATTCGCTCCTTACTATGATGTCGTCTAAGTAAGCGCACGCAAAGTCTAAATCATTCAGCATGACGTCCATAGCTTGTTGAAAAAATGGCTGGTGCCACTTTAATACCAAAAGGAAGCCTGTTGTACTTGAATAACCCTCTATGCGTGTTTATCCCTAGTAACTTCGAACATTCCTCTTCGACGGGAATTTGGAGATAGGCATCTAATAAGTCAATTTTGAAAATATAACTCCACCATTTAGCTTGTTAAAAATCTCCTCCGGACTCGGTAACGGGTAATGGTAGTCCTTAATTACCGAGTTCAACCCTGTCGAAAAAATCAACGCAGACTCTGACTTGGTTTGATTTCTTTTTTATGCACACAATCGGCGCAGCCCATGAATTAGATTCTACTTTCGAAATAATTCCCATTTTTCCAACCTATCAAGTTCGTCGTTAATTTTCTCTACACTTGCGAAAGGCACATTACGTTTCTTTTAAAAATTGGCATAGTATTTTCCTTTAATTCGAATTTGGCTTCAAACTTGTTACATCTTCCAAGACCAGGTGTGAAAGTTTCCGGAAACTTTTTCTTTAATTCCTCTTTAATGTCCTGTCTTGTTTGCGTATTACTTTCTACTTTTCTGCAGAAAGAGTTTAACGGTTTATCCCACAATTCGAATGTTTCAATAAAATCTGTACCCATCAAGTTTTCTCCATTTTTCAGAATGAAAACTTTTATTTTTTTAACTATCCCGTTCAATTTCATGGGAAGTACAACCTCGCCTTCGAATTTAATTTCCTTTCCAGTCACTGTTCGAGCGCGTTTCGTTGACTTCATTATTGTAGGCCTTTTAAAATTTTCCATGTTTTATAGTTCATTATTGTTAAATCTGAACCCGAATCGAGTTGAAATTTGATATTCTTTTTAAATATTTCAGTCGTCACATACTTCCTCAAATCTCTATCTGATTTGATATTTGAATTTGTTTGTCTAATTCGGCTATTGACTTTTTTCGTTTTACAACACGACCCTTTGTGACCATTCTTGTGGCACACGAAACATTTTTTTTCTATATGGGCAATTTACCTCCCAGTGTCTTCCGTTGCACTGTCTACAATTAAATGGCGGAACCATTTTTTTTCTTCTCATTCTTTTCATTTAATTTTTCTTGTCTATTTTAAAATACGCCGAATTTTTAATCCAATTTTTTTTTCTGATGGGTAATTTGACTGTTTCTTCACTTTTTTAATATAAGCAATACCAGCTTCTTCAATTTTTTGAGACTCTTTCTTTAAACTTACGGCCCGCTGACACTCCTCTGCTAACTTTTGCAGGGTAAGGTTTTGTTCAGATTCGAGTTTAGACAAAACTCTACGTCTTATTTCGGCACTCTTACTGGATACCAGTCCTTGAGCAAAAATTAAACACTTGAATTCTTCAACCGTAATCTCTGCCAATCTGAAATTGTCACAATGTCTATTCACTATAGATGCATAAGTTAAGTAATCCTGATCGTCGGATTTAGCGACATTCATGCATAACCATCGCTTATGCCAAAGCGACATATTTGCTCCAAACAACTCCTTTAGCAATTTCAGTTTCCGAGAATTCCAATTCATTTGTTCTTCTCGGTAGAATAAAATCTACAAATTTGCTATGTTCCGCTGTACCTAGCTTTCTTAGTAATAGACTGACGTTTCTTGAATTCGAGTCTGTGTGGAAAATATCTTCATATCGTTTAAAGTACGCTTCAAACGTTTTTCCTTCGTCTGGCACGTAGTTGAAAATTTCCAACGAATTAAATATGATGTTATTAGAATATGAAGAGTTACTTTCATTTGCCTGATTGTTGTTTAATTTCTCCAATGTTAACTTTTGAATTTCCAAAACCTTGACATACATTTCTTCCTGTTCCTTTGACGTTGCTGACTCAACTCCTCTTGCCTTTCTTGATAATTCTGCTGTGCTAATTGCTGTTCTCTTTAATAAGGCAAACTGTTCACTTTGTTGTTGCAGACTCAACTACTGGGATTTGACTAACTCAGCTTGACTCAACTGCTGGGCTTTAAACAATTCAGCTATGACTTTGGATAATTCCTCCATCTTTAGCTGATAGTGTTCATGCAACAAAGAATATACTTTTAAATTGTGTATCCACGAATATACTATAAGCAGACAAAAAAAAAATCGAAACAACTTACGCCTTTTTTAATTTTATGTCTTGCTTTATAAAATATTGTTGAGCAACCAAACAAAAACAAAAAAAAATAAACAAATTTTTTTTTTACAAGTTCGCTTACCTTTCAAAGTCGACACGTTGTATTTGTGCTCCTTTTAATTCCATGCATGTTTTTTTAGTCGGCCAGTTTTTTTTTGTTATTTTTTTTGCCGTTATTTGTTTACGCCACCTTCCAGATTTTTCTGAGTGAACGTTCCTTTATGCTTAGTCGTCCTTTAACTAGTTTTAACTGTCCAAACTTCAGAATACTTTTCCGTTCCATTAGATGTTCGACTTTTAATTAATGATTTTTTTTTCTTCAGCCTGGGTTCTTCCACTTGTCCCAATTGTTGAAGGCTATCAATTATTAATTCTTTTTTTTTTTTCGTAACGTAAAGTTCTTTATACCTTGTCGCCATTGTTGAAACTTGGATAAGCATGGAATAATAATAATACAGCACAAAATGTACATAAACAAAATGTATTGAAACAAGGAAAAGGTACACAATATTTACAGTTAGTTTTGGTATATTCTTGGGAAGACTGTTCCTGCAGAATGGGTTGACTAAATCGCAGTCGGGCAGAGTCTCTCGATTCGATCTCTTCTTACTTTTCCCCCGTCTTCCCGGTACCAACCCATATTTATATGGTCGGTACTCCACTTATGTAAATTAGGTGTATCGTACCACAACAATAATCATTGTGCATTTGATGGAAGGAAGCTCTTAAATTAATGAATGACACCATTGAATAGTGACTGCACGACTATTTAGGACACGAATGGAGAATTATTCAAGACAAGGTACACGGATTCGCTTCTGTACCAAATAAAAATTCCGCCTAGTATCGTTTTCTCTTATTCCACTTTAATGCGTTTCTATTTAAATAATCATTGATCATTTCATGGAAGCAAGCTCTTAAATTAATGGATGACATCATTGAATAGTGACTGCACGACTATTTAGGGCACGAATAGAGAAGTATTCAAGACACGGTACACGGATTCGCTTGTGTACCAAATAAAAATGCCGCCTAGTATCGTTTTCTCTTATTCCACTTTTTTGCGTTTCTATTTAAATAATCATTGTGCATTTGATGGAAGGGAGCTCTTAAATTAATGGATGACACCATTGAATAGTGACTGCACGACTATTTAGGACACGAATGGAGAATTATTCAAGACATAGTACACGGATTCGCTTGTGTACCAAATAAAAATGCCGCCTATTATCGGTTTCTCTTATTCCACTTTTTTGCGTTTCTATTTTAATAATCATTGTGCATTTGATGGAAGGAAGCTCTTAAATTAATGGATGACACCATTGAATAGTGACTGCACGACTATTTAGGACACGAATGGAGAATTATTCAAGACACGGTACACGGATTCGCTTGCGTACCAAATAAAAATGCCGCCTAATATCGGTTTCTCTTCCATTTTTTGGCGTTTCTATTTAAATAATCATTGTGCATATGATGGAAGGAAGCTCTTAAATTAATGGAAGACATCATTGAATAGTTACTCCACGACTATTTAGGACACGAATGGAGAATTATTCAAGACACGGTACACGGATTCGCTTGCGTACCAAATAAAAATGCCGCCTAGTGTCGGTTTCTCTTATTCCAGTTTTTTGCGTTTCTATTTAAATAATCATTGTGCATATGATGGAAGGAAGCTCTTAAATTA
Organism: Acanthosepion pharaonis; assembly: GCA_903632075.3. Classification (NCBI taxonomy): domain Eukaryota; kingdom Metazoa; phylum Mollusca; class Cephalopoda; order Sepiida; family Sepiidae; genus Acanthosepion; species Acanthosepion pharaonis. The sequence continues at coordinate 1,720,631 of CAHIKZ030000215.1, read as the reverse complement.
ATGGCTGACATCATTGAATAGTGACTGCACGACTATTTAGGACACGAATGGAGAATTATTCAAGACACGGTACACGGATTCGCTTGCGTACCAAATAAAAATGCCGCCTAATATCGGTTTCTCTTATTCCATTTTTTGGCGTTTCTATTTAAATAATCATTGTGCATATGATGGAAGGAATCTCTTAAATTAATGGAAGACATCATTGAATAGTTACTCCACGACTATTTAGGACACGAATGGAGAATTATTCAAGACACGGTACACGGATTCGCTTGTGTACCAAATAAAAATGCCGCCTAGTGTCGGTTTCTCTTATTCCATTTTTTTGCGTTTCTATTTAAATAATCATTGTGCATATGATGGAAGGAAGCTCTTAAATTAATGGAAGACATCATTGAATCGTCACTGCACGTCTATTTAGTACACTGATTTAATTTTGCTATTCAAATCTACTCCAATTTCACTAAAAAAAAATATACTTGTGTGTGTGTATTTCCCAGACTCTCTCTCTCTCTCTCTCTCTCTCTCTCTCACACACACACACACACACACACACATACACACACACACACATGAAAGGAGAATTATCCGTGACACGGTACAATGATTCTTTTGTGTACCAAATAAATATGGCGCCTGGAATAGTCGTAACTGTTACTAATTTTTACACGTTTCAGACTGTCTATTTAAATAATCGTTCTTCATTAGAGGGAAGGAGGCGCTTAAATTAATTGAAGACATCATTAAATTGTTACAACATGTCTGTATAGTAAGCCAAATGAGAATAATCGGAGACACATAACACAGATTGTCTTGTGTACCAAATAAAAAGGCCGCCTGGAATTGTCATATATTTTATAATTTTTACTTATTAAACGAATCTTTTTAAATAATCGTCCTGCTTTAGATGGCAGGAGGCTGTAGATTTATTTGAAATACCTCATTTCATAGTGACGGCATGTCGGCTTGGGATACCAGAGGAGAATCATCAGAGATTTTTTTGTGTGACTAATGCCATTGAGAATACTCAAGCCATTTTGAATTTTGCTGTACAACCTTCTTTTTCGGGTGATACACAGGTATACCTCATCCTTCATCGTTAATTGGTTCTAGAGTTCACGACTTAGGTTGAAAAACGACTTATGTCGAAATAACCACACTATAAACCACAAATAAGCACTTCCCATTGCATGTTACAGTATTTATGATATGTACGTACAGTGTTCTGAATAGAATAATTAATTTTCACCTTATCTTCCCGAGATATAGACTCACGCTTAGCATTAGCACTTTCACTGGGACTTTCGGAGCCATGGGCAAAAATGTATTCCAAATCATACTGCAAACAAGTCTGAATGCAAAATGGGTGTTGGGGCGGAAAACAACGCACGAGTGCCGCCTGTCGACAGGAATTTACAATAAGAGCATCTGCTGAACATACTTTATTATGCTAATTTTGGGTTTTTTGATGATTTTATATATATATATATATATATATATATATATATATATATATATATATATATATATATATATATATATACAGTATACGTCATATATTTTTTAAATTTATTTAAATATGATTTGATGTGTTTATTGATATTATAAGCTTTGACGTTTCTAATATTTTTAACAGCCGGCGTAAACTCGAGTAAAACGATTTAAGCCGAGTTTTATTTTTTCCATATAATATTTAAGAAAAACCGACGTATCTTCGAAAATGACTTAACTCAAAACGACGTAAGTCGAGGTATCACTGTATAACTTAGTTGACTGAATTATTAAGAATCATGCAAATGATATTTAGGAATCGGAAATTCAATCCAGTACTTTATTTTTCTATTTTTTTTTTTTCTAAGCGCAGCTTAGATGTGGCACAAGGCCGAAAGTATGGGGCACCCAGTGAGAATCCAACTCTCTACTCAATCGTAACCGATCTAGCAAGACAAGCTTTCTGACCATTACACCACGTCGAGGTGCCCAAATCCGGTACTTTATAAGTGTTAAAAAATAATTGCAGATGCTGCATATTTCAAATGAAAAGTAATTGGTTAATTTGCAGTCAGTTCGCATTAAAAATATCTAAAATACTTACATTTATGTGTAATTGTACATTCTCCATTCGAATCTGGCTTGATAAATTTGATAAAATCTACCGTTTTGGAGTTATCGATAGTGACATTTGGGATTCAAACCTGTCGTTGGCGGCAGCCATTATTCGCGTTTTTCGCATACATTTTGCTGCGGAAAGCTAAACGCGGAAGACCACGGAAAGCTAAGCTCGGAACTGATCTTTCTTGTCTAAATTTGTCTCATTAATGCACACGAGAACTATATACATAGACATGCTTAGTCTGCACAATGATACCTCTACTGATAGCTATTCTGCAGCGAATGTATACAAACAACGCCCGTAATGGCTGCCCTAGACGCAAATGAATCCGAACTTTCACTGTCGATAATTCCAAAACGGTAGATTTTATCAAATTTATCAAGCCTGAATGGAGTATGTACAATTACACATAAATGTAAGTATTCTGGAAATTTTTAATGCGAACTGAATGTGGGTGTTACACTGCAAGTTAACCAAGTAATTAATTTTATTTTCTAAAATCCTGTGATGTAATCGTTGAATTAATTTGTTTTCATTGTGACTTATTTCAACAACGGCTACTTCATCGGAAAATTCCTAATTACAAAGTGATTTTTTACTATTGGTAGACATCAATCATGGCGTAATCAATGTTCATTTTATATGACAAAACGAAGCATTTTAAAAGATTTTTTTTTGTAAAAGCAAAGTCAGTATAAAAAATAGCGTGACATTTTTTTGCGTTACAAGGCAATCGACACAGATTTTTATATAGCGATTAATATCAAATTTTAGGGCACGTATATTTATAATATGAGTTAATTGTTGATAGAGTAATTTTTGGCGTACACCTGTTAGCAATTAGGAAATTAATTCATCAGTAATGCTAAAGCCGTACTGAACAAGTTATTACGACTCTCCTAAAACTTTTGTAAGTACTTACAACATATATTCTTTCAACCATAAAAAGTCTTTCCCCACTCCTTATCGTATTCCAGCAAATCAACATATAAATTGGAATGACGAATCTTTACCGACGTGTAATTTGAAAAAAGGATTCATAAGGAATTTAAAAATTTAGATCTTAATGTTAAAATATGCGCCAATATTAAACAAGTTGACTTTTTCGATGTAACGTTAGATTTAGTCCATGACAATGTTCAGCCTTATATGAAACATACCGGGTGCGGCTGGTATTTGAGGACATACAGATTTAAGATTAATACTGCTTCCCACTAACTTCTAATGCTTTTATTTTTCAGAAATCAAGAATGGCAAACCCTATAATAAGAAATGAAATGAAAAGGCATGCTGTGATTGTGGCATTAAAGGCTGATCCTCAAAGTTGCAAGAACGTTTGTCCACAAGATACGAAAAGAGTTAGAAGACGCTGACAGTTCCCCAATATCTGTATCAAAACGTAAAAGACATTCTGCACGTTCCGATAAAGTGAGAACATCCGAATTTATTCAGTCAAGCAGATAATTGATGAAAACCGAGGTCAATCAATGAGGTCAATTACCAAAAAGCTGCATATGTCTGAAAAAAACAATCAGAAGGAGTGTTCATAAAGACATTTGATACAAGTCCTACGTGATGAAGAGAGGTCAATTTATGTCTGAAGAAAACAAAACCATTTAAACAGATCCAAAAAGGTTTTAAACAAACTTAAAAATCATTCAAAAGTTGGTGCGATTTGGTTTTTCTCAGATGAGAAAAATTTTGATCAAGATCAAAAACTTAACAGAAGAAATGACAGATGTCTTTGTTTCGATCCTTCTGAGGTGCCAAGAGTGATGCGCACAAAATTTCCTTCAAGTCTTATGGTATTGGATGTTATTAGCAATGAAGGACATGTTATGCTACCACACTTTTTTTTTTGTTGTTGTTTCTTTATTTTTGATGGCACACACAAACAGACCTGCAAGGTAAGCACTCTAACACATTCTACCATACACAAACACATCCACAAACAAACTCACATAACAAATACAATTATGAACATACACTGAACAGCGCAAAAACAAACCTGCAAAGACCACCACACTATAACACAAACAGACAAATATCAGAATACACACACATTCACAAAACCAACACTTAGAAATACCACCTAGCTCAACAAACCAAACCTGACAACCATTGCCTATATCCAGGAGTACAACCAGAATATCCTGAAAATTTCTACATACAATCCATACAAAAAACAACAAATCTAGAAAAATCTGGAACACGCCTCCTAACAAAAACAAACACACCTATATAGAGCCATCGAGAAACAACAACCCCAATTTCACAATAAAAGCTCTTACTGGCAAGAAAACCCAAAGAGGAGAAAGTGAGAAAACCTGAAATATGTTAAAAGAAACAATCATTATTTTTTAGAAGCCCCAGTCCAAACAAGAAAACCAGTTTAGATGACACAAAACCCAAAATAATAAACCTATCTACATATACACTTACAAATAACGAAATCAATCTACTGAAATTGGGCCTAAAATTCTGCCCTGCTCCTAAAAGCAATATAGTAGACCTAAAAAAGACTTTAAGGAATTTCAACGCACGTTGAGACTAAAAGAAATATTTAATAATAACGAAAATATTACAGATGAATCACTAGTAAAAAAAAATCCAATTTATTCCCAAACAAAAATAATAATACCAATGTGCTAAATATATTTTTTGAGAAACTCTGGAACCTCAACCTTCAAGAAAAATCATAATAAAAATAATTATGAAAGAAGCAAATAAAGGCAGCGCTATAGTAATCATAGACAGAACATACTATAAAACAAAAATTCTAGAAACACTAGAGGATAGGGACAGCTACAAATTAATTGACACTAACATAGACAAAAACATTATATCAAAAATTATAAAACTCTGCACAACACATAATAAATTATTAACAAAAAAAAAAGAGAAAGATTTCTTAATAAAATTTGTACCAAAAACAAGCAATTTTTACGGACTACCTAAAATTCACAAATCGAGTGAAATAAAAGCAGCTATCCAGACACAAAAATCTGAATACATTAGCATCCCAAACCCCAGTGACCTTATATTCAAATCAATAGTAGCAGGACCAGCCTGTCCAACTAGCAAACTTAGTAACCTAATAGACATAATATTGCAACAATATACTAAACAAATTAAAAGCCACTCAGAGACGATATCCATTTCCTTAGCTGCATACGACAAAAGGTAGATCCGGGAACGCTTATGGCAATTTTTGACATTAGTAGCCTATACAGTAACATACCCCAGGAACTGGGTAAAAAAGGCAATCCCATTCTGAATTGAAAAACATCCAGAAATACTACATCCGAGATTCACTAAAGAGTTCATTATCGATAGTATAGACCTAATTCTAAACAATAACACCTTTGAATTTGACAACAAAAACTATATCCAAACCCTGGGTGCTGCAATGGGAACAAAAATGGCACCAACATATGCCACCCTAACATTAGCTTACCTAGAAGAAAACCTCTATGAAAGGATAGAATAAATATATAGGGAAAATATAAAAACCCAATTCACTAAATCTTGGAAAAGATACTTAGATGATTGCTTCATTTTCTGGAAATCTTCATCGGGTGATATTAACCAATTCCACACTCTACTTAAAAACTTACACCCAAAAATCAAATTCACGCAAGAATATCATTTTTAGATATACTCATCAGAAATAAAAACAACCACATAATCACAGATATCTACCACAAACTCACAGACACCCAACAATATTTCAAGAGCCATCACCCAAAAAGCTGCCTAAAATCCATCCCCTATTGTCTAGCACGTAGGGTTTGTACTATAGTGACTGATAAACACCTCCGAAAAACCCGCTTAGAAGAACCACATAAAACTCTAAAAAAAACGAGGCTACCCCACAACACTAATAAACAAAGGTTTTGAACTCGCAAAAAAATTCCTCTAGACCAACTTAGAAATAAACAGAAACGTAACGTTGAACAAACTCTAGCATATGTATCAACATACAACAAAAACAATCCAGAACTATTCACAGAAATTACAAAAAATCTAGACCTACTTAGCAAGAATAATAAACTGAATAATATACTAAAAACAACCAAAATAATTAAGAGCAAACGCCAATCTAAAAACCTAAAACAGATATTAACCTCATCTAAATTTAACCAACACACAATACAGGAAGTTACAAAATGCAACAAAAAAGATGTGGGGTTTGTGACATCATTATAGAAGGAAACTCCTACACTTTTGAAACCCCCAAAACGTCATTCATAATAAATAAATCTTAAAAATTTAAAAATTCTTGCAAAATCAAATTATTTTAATGAAATTTTCAGGACTTATTCACAAATGAATGAAATTAATTCCGAATTTTTTTTAGAAAATCTTTGTAAAAATATTTTTTACATTTGTTACTCTCCTCCACCTATTTAATGTTATGAAATTTCGAAAAATTAAATTTTCACCTCTTGATTTTTATATTAGTTAAAGCAAAACACCTTGGAGAATTTAAATCATCATTTTTGCATGTGTGTGTGTGAAGCAGAAACACCAGTTACCGAAAACTGCTCAGAATCGTTAAACAAATAATGCATTAAAATGCATACTTTCTAGCGCGTTTGAAATTTTGGTTTGAAATCTTGTTTATCTTGCATTATTGTTCCATGGTTGCATCGGGTGAGTAACAAGGAACATTTGATTAATTAAACCGTAGCTCTGGTATACTAGAGTTAGGAATCACGGTAGAGTAATGGGTTGCGGTACGGATTGAGGAATCGGGGAGCCGAGAGCTCAATTCGAGTTGAGTTCATTACACTAATACATTTTTTTTTCTAGTACACTATGTGTTGCTCACTAATGACTTGCGTCTCTCAATCCTGTTCACAACTTCTTCCAGAGCGAAACTCTACAATAAGAAGTGGTGGCAGTCGACTTCAGAGTAGTAGCGAGAGGGCACACGAGAAATTGTTATTCCTTGCAACATGCCTCTCTCTCTCTCTCTCTCTCTCTCTCTCTCTCTCTCTCTCTCTCTCTCTCTTAATAATAATTATTATTACAATGAATTAATAAATGTTATATTGAGGGCCTTAACATCAGGTAACAAATAACTTCTTATTACTTTAATAATTATAACTTCAGTTCCCAGTCCTAATGGGTGTACTCAAGTTTTTTATTCATTGCAATATACTGTTGGGGAAAGATTACTTGGCTCACCCTTTATGTATTTAAACGTGGGATACACATATTTTAACTGCAATTACTTATCATGAAACGAAAGAAAGTTCTTCACTTTGACTGTAAAGAAATGAACGTAGTCTTTCAGTGAGGAAGAGACAAAATGAATTTGAGAGGTAAGATCAAAGAGATTCCGCTGTTGCTTTGGCGATAAAGATAGGACGACGAGGTTGACTCGTGTATCTTTACTGTATGTTCGCGTTTATATGAGTTGTTGGGGAAAGATTCCTTGGGTCACCGTCTGAATAAAAAAAAATGAGAGAAAAGATTGTTGCATATTAAAATAAAGTGATATTTATTTAAACTGTTATATTAAGCGTCTGGTGGCAGAACAAAGAAGAAACGATGGAGGTTTAAGAAATAACAATTGTATTCACGTAAAAATACAACAGCTCGTTGAAAGAAAGAAATAAGTAGAATTGTAAAAGTCGTCCACAGAGGCTTACGATATGGAGGGTGAGTAGGGACTTACTGTGGCGACAGCGTTTGGCGAGTTGTCTTTCGATATAGGAGGTCGCGTTCCGACAAACGTTATGAATCCTGGCTGTTGTGTCGTCCGACGCTATTTAGTAACTGCCCCACGCAGTCACATGTGGCACAAGGCCGAATTTAAAGTGGGGTTCCCGAGCCTGGAGGCCCGGCCAAAAAATCCCCGTAGACCCCGCATAAACGGGATCGGATCTGTTTACCTCCCCGGACGAAACTCTACCCTTCGGCATAGCTTCGTCCGGGTTCCTCTCTGCCCGATGGCAGAGAGTTCGACTAGCACAGCTGGGAAAGATCCCAGCGACTGATGGAAATGCCCCTTTGATGGACTTTTATGTCATCTTCTTAGGCTCAGATCGGCTCCAGTTTTTATTTTGTTTCTTTAGGCGGGAGTGGGTGTTATTGGGTGGATATTTTTGGATTGTATTTTTCTTTGAGTGTGTAAATAAAACAGAAGTTATGTGCGGAGCCCATGCGCAATTGACGGAATTTTTAGTTGAGTCTTAGGTTTCGAAGTATTCACATCCGTCCAGAAGTGGAAATTTGTGTAATATTTGAGTCCGAAGAAGGTCTGGTTTTAGGAAGATTATAACAAAACGTAGGATACGCACATTTTAACTGTAATTACTTATCATGAAATGGAAGTCAGAAAGTTCTTCTCTTTGAGCGTAAGGAAATGAACATGAATGATCTTTCAGTGAGGAAGAGAGAAAGTGGAGTTGGGAAACAAGATCAAAGGGAATTCGCTGTAGTGATAGAAAAACAAAAAGATAACTATTAAAAGATAACTATTTCAAAAATAAAAAAAATAATAAATAGAGAGCTAAAAGTTGACAAACCATTTTGGTTTGCCATAAAGAAATGAAAAAAAAAAGATAAGAAAAAAATAAAGAAATAAAAAAAAGAGGCCTAAAAGGTTATCATTCCTAAACAAAGATGAAGAAAAAGGGATTGTCAAATGACTTATTTCTGGAACCAATCACAATCAAGAACAATTCGGGAATGAATTCTATCGTCTTTTTTAAAAAAAAGTGTTAAGACAGATCGTGACGGGCAGGCAAACGGACCGAACCAGCCGCTGAAAAGAATTTCATCCGCTGTCCCTTACCCTCAAGCTTCCCGTCCTGGGTAAGACGATAAACTACATCCGCGTCAGGGGTAAGACGATAAACTACGTCCAACAGCAAGGAGGCTTTGAGGATCGTGAAACCACCTCTTAATCGCTGTTGTTCCCAGGTCCACCCTGACCCGGGGTAGTAGCACCTGTTAGGGTCCCAGTTATGGGCAAATAGTTAACCCCGAAACTGAGGTAAAAAGCATTATAAAAGTGTAAAAATAGGTTTTAATACCAGAAATACTTTGTAAAAAATTATTATCAGAAATAAATTTTTGAAGAAAAAAAACTATTTCCAGCAATACTTTTTTTTAAATAATATTACCGGCTATACATTTCTGAGGAAAAAAATATTAACAGAAACAGTTTTTTGACAAAACAAAACTATTACCAGGAAAAGAAAAAAGTTGTTGGCATTAAATGACCCACTGAGGTGTTGATATGCCGTAAGACAAAACAAACCAAACCCTCGAGGTTCAGATACCTAAAAATCCCAGAGAGAGAGAATTGAAATAATTACTGCTCTCAAGAAATACTTACGTACCTACATACAAATTAACAAAACTCTCCTCTGTGTGTGTATATATATATATATATATATATATATATATATATATATATATATATATATATATATACATATATATATATATATATATACATACATATATATATATATATATATACATATATATATATACATACATATATATATATATACATACATATATATATATATATACATACATACATATATATATATATACATACATATATATATATATATATATATATATATATATACATACATACATATATATATATACATACATATATATATATATATATATATATATATATATATATATACATACATATATATATATATATACATATATATATATATATATACATACATATATATATATATACATACATATATATATATATATATATATATATATATATATATATATATATATATATATAAAGTGAACATAAAAGTCAGCACTTAGAGGCAGTCTGTTTCATGCTATATCGTGGCCTGACGATTGCATATAGCATAAAACAGACTGTCGCCTCTAAGTGTTGACTTCTATGTTCACTTTTATTTTACACACGCTCTATCTCTGATATCGAGCACTTTATCCCATAAATATAGCACACCTTAAATGCTAAGGACTTAAAGACTTTCAACACGGGAACTTTCTGATAGGAACATATGAAAACTTTGAATATTATTGTATAGTTTATTTTGAAAGACATGAATTTTTATCAGTACTTTGTATTAATTATCTTTGCATGCATTTTTAAAGGCCATAAATTGGTGTATATTTGAATTAAGCACGTTATCCGAAGATAACCACCTGTAAACAAGTAAACCCTACTTTGGTAACTTCCACATCTTCACACGAATTCCTCGACATTCACAAAGCTATTGCTTTAAATAAAAAAAGACAAAACGCCGGGGTTGGCTCGTGTCTCTTTACTGCTGTCATTCCCGAGGTGAATTAATGTTTGGTTTTTATGGACGCCTGTGTAGGCTCCACGGGTCTTTGTTTAATCACTGGCTGGTGCTGATTTTATTGACGAGTTATTTTTATTAAATTAAAAACTTTGAAATTGAATTGAAACGTTTAAAAGCCGGGAGGCTGTGCGGAACTCTTACGTGGTATTTACTTTTGTTTTGTCATTTGCTCATTTGATTTGATGTTGTTCATTTTTGCCAACTCTACAATGCCTGTCTTTCTTTTGACGAATGCTTTTCTAATACTGAAATATAAAGGACAGTTAAAGGTGACTTTTGTTTACTTTACTTTGTTACAAAAGTCACAACAAAACTCAACCTCAATAACAACGGAAATTGAGTAGGGCATTTTTTATCCCGTTACCCAGTTTTTCAAGTAAATTAGCGTATAAATTAGCTTTTGGTAGAAACAGACGAAAATACCTCAGATCGACTTCCCACACAATCGAATCGGTGTACTTCGAAATTCATCCAGAAGAATTATTTCAAAGAAGGTAATTTTTACATAGACACCTTCATGAAAATCGGTTTACACGAAGAAGGAATCAAGTAAGATAACCCATTCAGAATATAATTTAGAGTTGCTTCCCTTTGAAATTTCACTTTTTGCCAAATATAAAACGTAGTTTTATAATTGAAAGGTTTAATAAAACATTTTGAAATGCCAAGACTTGTTATATTGCAATACTGCAGGATGTTTGGTATAATTTGGTCTTTTTCACAAATTTTAAGCTTAAAAATTTTGAGTGCATATTATACACTAGAACTAAATATTAATTTTCTTCCGGACAATTGCAGCGCCTTATTCAGTACGGTATGTGCGAATGGTGTAATTAATTAATTAATTAATTAATTACTCCAACCAGTTTCCACCTCGGATGAAAGTCATCATCAGAGTAGGTAGAGACAATGGTAAGTTTTCTAGAACTAGTGAGTGTAGTGATGTAGGTTAAACTTAAGAGTGTTGTGACGTAAATGTGATGTTTTATTATATATATTTAAGGATGCGGACTCTTATAATTGTTTTAATATTAATGGTTGTTTTCGTCGTATGATGAGTATTGCTTCAAGAATCATAAGTCTGTTTTTACTATTGTCTCTACAAATTATCATTCTCTTCAAACTCCCACGTCTTCCTTCACAAACGGCGCAACATACTAAAATTGATAAACACTCCTAACAACATCATAAAACCAATTGTCCATTTCTACGGGCCTTTCAAGTAGGATTGTCTCATATGAAAAGACAGACCAACAAAAATCCCTTATCGACCTTTACTTTGGTCTAAAAATGGCATTTGGGATTTAAATTAACCAGAATTATTAAATAAAAGTTTAATTAAAAGTTTGACTAATTATTAATAAAACATTAACGCCACACAGTCTTCCTACCACGTTTGGCCTTGAAAATCTAATATGTGTATTGTATGTGTTTGGGTGCCGTGTATGTTTGTAGGGGAGTAAATAATTATAAACACCTTTACATTTATATATACAAAAATACTCGTAAAAATGAGAAACTGCAATACACACAGTACATACATTGCATACAAACAGTACATAGAAATCATGCGACAAGCATTCATTGGTTAATCTACTCAAAACTAGCTCGCTGATTGGTCAATTCCGACCAATCAGATATCCTACACGCGAGGAATGAAATTTCCCGCGTTTTCGATTGGAGCCGGTCACGTGATACACCATCTTATATAAACAAAACACGAGTGGTTCTCTCTCTCTTTTTTTGCCACTCTTGCGTCTCAAACCCTTGCTGCTAAAATGTGACATTCAAGAACTTCCGTCTTAACCTTGCGGACAGACGTTAAAGAACATTACCATTTCACGCAAGTACGAACTCTAAAATCTCTTCCGAGCTCTTACCAAGGATTACGACTCACATTTCCTAACATGCTAAAGGAACTTTATTCTTCTAAACTGCAGTTTAATAATTACTTCATCTTTATGAGCTCAGGTACAAATATTTCCAAATCTAAGAGATATAACGCTATCAAACCTTCAGCTTATATGCATGTACACCAAACACTAATAAATTCAATTGTTATGTTTTGAATCATTACAATCTGTTTTGTATTTTATACTATGTGCTATTTTACGTCAAATATAAATTGCATTGTGCACGTCACATTGGATAGTAACCTCCAGCTTCTTTGCTTTCCTTAATCACACCTTTCCTAGCCAAAGTTAAATATATATGTAGTACCAAGCATCACCCCTATATAATGGTGACAATCCGCTACAACGTGAAAACAACAAAACGAGTATTATTTATTATCTGGTTGCTATGTGGTGTTGGAGAAACGAGAGACAGTAATACTGGATAAAATTATGAGTTTGGGGTCAAATGTAAATCAAATATGGATCGGAATCTGACAGAACGATAATAAAAAGAATAAGTAAAATCTATACAGCTTTTCTCGTATGTCTTTTATGGATGTGTATAATGAGTGTCCATATAATTTAGTTAGAAAATACAGGAAGTGTCTATGGTTTCTTACCTCAAATTTTGTTGAGTGCTAAAAGATAAATCTTACTATTATGGCCCGAAATGGAGCCGAAATTTTTGTTGACGCACGTGTTGACGTCCTGCTCGATAGTCAGCATGTCACGTGTTTGTGTGCGTAGAGGAGAAAAGTGGAGATCAATTCTAATTGGTTTAGAATCAGTGAATTAATGATAATTATAATTGTTATAATTATTTTATTGTAATTCTTATCATTTTATTATCATCCTCTTCCAACTTCCACACGTTTTCTTTCACAAAATGCACAGCATACTAAAATAGTTAAACATTCCTAACAACATCCTAAAACCAATTGTCCATTCCTATGAACATTATGAAAAAATGGAAAATAGAATAATGATTATTGTGTATTTTTGTAGGTTCATTTAAAAGAGATTGGGTAGAATAGAGATCAAGCGACAACAAGACGCACCTTAAAAATGACGATAGATACTCAGTGAGATATAAAACCAAAACAGTTTTATTAAAATAAAATAAAAACAAATTTTATTAAATATTAAGGATGTACAAATTTGGTGATTTGTGTTCCCGGAAAAGAAGGTAATACATTTCTGGAAAAGTAACTTATTTTTTCTAGAATAAGGCCGAAAGATAGTTATGGGAAGAAAGATCAAGTTTATAATCAAAGTCAATCAAATAACATAAAATATCACAAGAAAAATGTCAGCGTATACAAAACAAATGCAAACTGCAAAGAAGAAGTTACTATAAAAGGTTTGTAGCGGACCGTTGGGGGTGGTGATATAAAGGACCCACTTGGGTTAAAATTTCCTGCTAGCCGGCCCTGCTACATGAGAATGTTGGATTTTAATTAAGTTCAAAGAAAACAAACAAGACCGATAATTATATATAAACAAATATATGTATTATCAAAAGGTTACAAGCACATGGACAGATACATTGAGTTTTTGTGGTGTGTGTTTATTGTGGTGAGTGTTCGTACGTACGTGTATTGTTCTTAGCGTGTTCCCAGAATTTGGGAAACGCTGTATCTGTGAGAGGTCACATATGCGAAGTGGTATAAGGCCTAAGGCTAGAGGGGAAAAAAGAGATCGAGGGGAAGGGTCAGTCAGTATTTATAGCCAGGAGAGAGACCTCTGTTGAAGGATTAAGGAACTGAGGAGGAGCTAACTCCGACAGGTTTTCAGTGAAGTTGAACCCAGTTTAAAGCGTATATTTACCTTGAAGATATATAATGTGAATGTTCTTAATAGTTCTAGTGATTTGATGTGAGTTGTCGAAGTTCGTGACAGAATCTGTTTGTACCTTTAGAATTCAGAGTCGTCAACATAGAGCGTTGTTTTGAGAACAGCACTTGTTCTCTGTTGTGGAAACGATTATTTTGTTACAATAGTCGGGGTGAAAAGAACACTTATTTCTGTCGTGAAACGGACAATTTGGTTTTCAAGATGAAAAGTATCTTTGAGTCTATACTCGGACAGGTTTTCGAATGTTTTGAAAGACGTCGCATCTCCCACTCACGGTGACACGTCTCCCACTCCCGGTGACACGTCTCCTACTCCTTTGATGGTCGTCTTGCAAGGATTTTTATAGACAAAAGTCAGCTCCGATTTACCTGAAAAAATTTGACGGTCGACACAAGCATTTCAGATTTTAATTGGCTCGATTAGGCGTTGGTTAAAAAATCACGTTTATCAAAACAATTTATTGTAGTAGAAAACAATACTTATGTTTTTGTAGTGAAAGAAATAATCAGCTACCTCGAAAAAGTGTTCGTGTTTTGTGTGCGATCTGCCGAAGAAGAATTACTGAAAAGTAAAAATCTGCTTTAAGGACCAGAATCTATGCTAAAGTTCTTCCCTCCCCTGAATGGCGTGACCAATCAGAAAGATCTCTCGGTGAACAAAAGCCGATGTTTTTCGCTTATGTGACAGATTTAGATTTTCTGAGCTTGGTGTACAAACATGTGTTTTTGCTGGTGAGAAGTGAAGGTTGGATGTGTGACCCCATTTTGTCGTTTCTATGTTGCCTGTTGAACTGATACGACGGACTATCGTTTGAACTGTGATTTGGCTACAAGTGTTGCGGTCGAGAGACAGAAGAAATGTATTGCAGATGTTTATTGCTACTATAAGTTGACAGTTTTTTTTTTCTTTTCAACTACAGTTTTTCTTTCCCTTTCCTTCAGTTTCAATTAACCCCCCTCCACTCCTTGGTCAAGAAGCTTTGCTCGCAGGATAGCAGAGTTCAGGTTTCAGTAAATTATTTTATTACCTTCATCCTTTCCCCCAAAACTTTATAAGAGGCGAAATTTAGTTTAAATTTAATTTATTTTAACATTTCAAATTGTATTGTTTATGAAAAGACAGATCGACAAAAAATTCCATACCAACCTTTAACTTGGTCTAAAAATGTAATTCTAGCTTTAAATTTAACCAGAATTATTAAAATTTTATTTAATTTGTGACTATGACTAATTACTAATGTAGTGGGTTTTAGGTCTGCGTGTTCATATCACGTTGTGGTGACCAATTGTAGTGGGTTGGTATTTGATTTTTCGTCCTGTATCAGATGTTGGTAATGTCGTTGGGCCACAATAAATAACACAAAAACGCGGTTGGAAAATTAAGGGTCAATTTTTACTGACGCACGTGTGACCCGGAGGTAAAATGGTGGTTGAGCACAAGTCAACATGACGTTGAGAGAGAGTGACTAAATCTCCTTTCCTTAGGACCGCTGCAAAACACGTCCGAATGCAACGATTTGAAACTATCCAGACTAGATGATCTAGTTTCTGGAGGGGGGGGGTCACAAACTTTGCACGTGACCAGAAACCCTTCTTTTTTCTTTTTCTTTTTGTTTCCATTTTTTAATTATGGGAAAATGAAATCATTTTTTTTTTTTAATTACTATGTCTATTATTTAATTTATTTATTATTTAATTTTCATTCTCCTACACTAATAAAAGATTAGCGCAACACAGTCTTCCTACCACGTTTGGCCTTGAAAATTTAATATTTGCATTGTATGTTTGGATGTTGTGTGTGACGTTCTACATCACACACATACATACATACTTACACAAATACAAATTATACAACGACAAGCATTCATTGGATAATAAATCAACACTACTTTGTAATAGGCAATTTACAAATCGCAGCAATGCGACTATTTTATAATCGCTCTATTTTCATGTATTCGATTTTGTGCACTTTTAGGAGAAACGGATCCCAGAAGCTTTCTTGAGTCTCCCCAAAACTCGCTCGCTGATTGGTCAATGCCAACCAATCAGATTGTCTGCACGTGAACAACAATTCTCCCCGCGCAGCGATTCGGAGCCGATGATCACCTATATAAGCAAGAAATATTCTTAGATAATTAGTGAGATTTCAGCTGCCAAACGAATCCACGACAGTTGAAACCATGCGCCAATATTCTCACTTACACCACCACTCCCATGCTGAATATTCCTTACACTCACATAATCTTTTCCTTACACAGCAAAACTGTTGAAAACATTTATTACCAGAAACTATCACAAACTTTCTTTCTTTCAGTGAACTTTGGAATACAAATAATAGTTAAAGAGAGACAACTCTTGTTTTACTCAATGCATGCATTTATTTCACACCCGTGTTTGTACATCTTGTTAAATATATATTTTATATGTAATGATGTCTTTGGTTATCCTTTTTTTTCTTCACGTCAGTTTGGTTTCCTAATCTAAGTTGAATTAATGTGGTGAAGTCCGCCACACGTGTATGTGTTTGGGTGTATTGATGGGAGTAATAAGAGACGGTAGAGACATTTTCTTAAAAAAAATCTTAAAAAAAACTTTCGCCTCAAAATCGTAACCAAAGGCAATAGTATCAGAAAAATACAAATAGAAGGGGGGGGGGCAAATGTCAAATCCAGTAGTTACTAACCGTGCTGGGAAATTTGTCCCGGCTTTCCCACATCAAAGGGTTATGGTTAAAAAATTGCGACAAAACGTGAATACAAAACAGCAAGATTAGAGCGGACAAACTCTCTCTTTTAGGCGGACGAATAAAAAAAAAATCCTGCTCGGTGTGTAACAATAAAAGAAGAAAGTGTTTATTTACATATACAAAAAAAGGAGGGGGAAAAGACAACTAGGAGTGAAAGAAAGGGAAAAGAGAAAATGTCCTTTAAGGGAAGAGAAAATGTTCATAACAGAAAAAAGACTTGCTCAAAATATTTCTCTGAGTGCCTAAAAAGTTCTTTAAGTGAATAGAATTTTGTTGGTTAGAAACACTTACAGTTTTCTTCAAAGTTCCTGCAGAGTAGGAAAATTTTGGTAGATATAGGAATTCTGCAGGTCGTAGGTCGACGACAATAGTCTTGTAGATGAAAGGAGGCAGCTTTCAACTGGTCTTTAATAGTGGGCCGACGTTCGTTCTCGACAGCCCTTTGTAGTGGACCATTATGTTGACTATTGGCTCTCCTTCAGAAATTCCCGTCGCCGATCACCATTATGTAGAACCGGGGGAGGGGGTGAAGATATAAAGAAAACATGTGCGTTTATATTTCCTGCTAGAAGTTTCCAGCTACAATAGAATGTTGAACTTGAATTAAGTCCAACTGAAGATAAGGAAGACAAGCAAACAAGACCGATATATATATATATATATATATATATATATATAAACAAATATATGTATTAAACAAAACGTTTACAAAGCACATAGACAGTTAACATTGTTATTACTGTGTGTATGTGAAGGTTCGTATTTTGGTGAATGTTCGTATGTACGTACGTGTATGTTGGTAATATTTTTTAACGTCTGATCGCAAGGTCAAGACGATAATTCTTCGGGACAACATTTTGCAGCAAGAATAGAGAAGAAAGCGAGGAACAGGCAAACTCGTGTTTGTTTTTATAGATAACGTAATCACGTGACAGGATCACAGCGCTTTGGTGGGAAACCTGGCTTAGTCACGCGCTGGAAAAATATATTGTGCGTGGGTGATTTCAACGCGCACTTGTGTGTTTATATTTCCTGAAAAATATTTACTAAGCTAAGAAGGCTTCTGGGATCCGATTCTCCCAAAAGTGCACAAAATCTACAATACGAAAATATAGCGATTTCAAAATTGTCGCATAAGATAGCTGCGTTGATTTCTATCCAATGAATGATTGTTATTGAAATTTGAATTTGTGTAGGTATGTATGTATGTGTGTGATGATGATCATCACACCTTTAATAGGTAGTTCTCCTTTGGTTGAAAATGGTTCCGAAGTTGACTGGTGTTCTCTATCGCCGACCTCGCAGACGGTGGGCCGAATTCTCACTGCCAAATAGGCGAAGATTCTCCAAATTTATGGAGATTTGGGAGGCTCAGAAAGATCGGAGACTTTTCCCTCCAAAATCGTTATACAAATTTCCTGGCCCCTCCATTGGTCAGAAAACATATTCTTATCTCTGATAAGAATCAAGGCTTTGGGAACCGGTTTTTGAAAGTAATTTAAAAGGTTGGAGTGAACAGGCTGCGAGGTTTCCTCAGACTTTATGGCACCATGTAAAGAATAATGGTGGTGTAATTACTTTATTTTCCAGCTCTCTCGTAAATCAGAAAATATATTCTTATTTCTGATAAGAATCGAGGCTTTGGGAGCCGGTTTTGAAAGTAAGAAAAAAGGTTGAAGTGAGGATTGGAAAAATAGGCTAGAATGTGAACTTGTAAAACATTGTTATCAAATTAAATTCGAATAAACGGCCTCAATACAGATGAAGAAAACTTTCTGGCCGTAGCATCTAATAAATTGAAAAATTTACTGAAAGTAAATTTTTTTTTAAATAACCTCAAGTCCTTTTTTCTAACAACAATCACATCAAATTTCGCTACCAGTAGAAATTAATCTTTTAAGTGTTATTTATTTTATTTTTTATTATAATACCATGATATATTGATCACTTAGAAAAGTGTTCTTTTGTTTGAATTAAAAATAAAAACTTTCCAGCTTCTTGAAAGTATTTATCTTTTGACTAATAAACTGAAACTACCACCAACTTTGTATCGAAAAATAATCACAAAAAAACCTTTGCTGCAACCATTAGGCTGCAGTTTTTTGTTTTGTTTCGTTTTTTTTTTTTTTTTGCTATTTATTGGGGGCGAGTGGAGGGATGATTTTTTACATTTTTTTCTTAATTTTTATTTCATTTTTTTAATTTATTTTTCTTTTTTATTTGTTATTTTACAATCGTCCCGCCTTTATTAAGTAAACGGTGTAAGCTATCCTTGTTAAAATGTTCCGGAAAACACAAAAACAGAATGTTGTTTATATTCAATAAAAATGAAAAATATACCGTCTAAGTCATAGAAAAATACTTTGAGTGTTTTCATAATTTTAATTTTAGTTTCAAAATAGTTCTTAATGAAGAAAAATAAACATATTTAGTTTTTGTTTTTCTTATTTACCTAGTCTTATTTTCCGGGTGAATGGACGTCATATCGAGTCCGTTACCATGTAAGCAACAAGTGAAAACATGGCAAAGAAAAGGAAAAGTAATTTTTAAATTTTATTTAGGTTCAATAATTGCAACTTCCCTGCTAAAGTGATAACTGGGGACTTTTTATTTGCATCGTCGATATTAATGAGAAAAGCTTCATTAATCGTCTGCCATTGAGAGAAGAAAACGTACGGAACAAGGAACCATGTCAATGTTTAAAGTGAAATTGTTGGTGCTCGGACCAATGGGGGTAAAACAAAATACTTATTTAAAAATTAAATTTATTATTTTATTTCATTTTAAATTAATCACATTTATTTATTTGTGTTTTTGTTGATAAATATCCGGTCGTGAAGCAATGGGGAATTCGACTCTTTATATTACTTTTTTTATCAAAAGTTATACTTACTTATTTTTTTTTATCAAAAAAAAAAATCCTTTCTGACATGATCGATTTTAAACTTTGCTGACTCAAAAAAAAAAAAATGATTTTTAACTAAAATTTCGGACGTGCTAGAAAGATTTTAAAAATTTTTTTAAAGATATTCAAATAATACTTTGATCTTTCCTCTTAACAAAGATTTGACGATAAAAAAAATGTTTAATCAAGTTTGGGCCCTTTTTTCATCAGAGTATGACCTTTTTTTAGTAAAGTATGAATACCTATTTTTAACTTGTCTTTCAACTTATTGTTCTTGCTTTTTATCACAATATTACTCTTTTAGTATTTTATTATTATTTTTTTATTCCATATTATTTTTGCTTTTATGCCTCTATTTTATTACTACAATACAGTTTAACCCGGATATAAGAGAGTTGTCGGGACCGGAGAAGAAGTCTCTTATATCCGGGTTTGGTCTATTTTATATACATTAACACAGGCTCTAATTTGGGACCAGAGAAAATCTCTCTTATATTCGGGTCTCTTATATCCAGGTTACACTGTACTAGTTTTTTATTCCATCTTTTTATGTACCTCAGCCTCCCCCACCAAAAAAGCGATAGCTCATGTTTTTAGAAATGAAAAATCTTCCTTAAAGCTTTTAGTTTTAATTTCAAGCTAATAGATTAAGCAAAATACATTTTTGTTGTATTTCAAACTGAATTTTTTAGGTACCTCCAAAAAATCTCTAAAAATGAGCGTACATGATGAAAAAAAAATACCTCGGCCCGAACTTAATAAAAAAAAAAAAAAAGTTTTATCGTAAAAAAAAATCAAGTAGGGAAGACCAAAGGATTTTTTTTATTATAAATTAAAGTTTTTAATCCTTTTTAGATAGGTACCTCCACGAAATCGCTAAAAAAAGAGCATAGCTTGATGAAAAAGACGCCAACCTTGCCGAAAACAAAATTTTATTGTCTAAATGCTTATGTTATTATTATTAAGAGGAAAGACCAAAGTTTTTTTTTTAATTATTTTAAAAAATTTTCCTTCTTTTAGAACATTCTAAATTTTGATTAAAAAAAAAACTTTTCTATTTGTATCAGCGGAACTAGTAAATAACATAGACAATTTTAGCACGTTTTTTGGTATGACAGACATTAATTTGAAAAATCGTACAAAAATAGAAATAATTATCGGATGTTAATGAAACTTTCAGGAACTATTCACAGATGATCGAAATTATTATAAATATGTTTTTTTTATGAACGTCATGGTAGAAATATTTTTTTAAAATATTTATTACCCCCCCCCAACTAATTTCATGAAAACGCTACAAATTCGATCGCATCGGTTTAGTGATTACAATAATTAAAAGCACAGGGCTTTGAGGAATGCAAATCATGTTTTTTTTTGTTTTTAATTGGATACGCAGTACCTGAAAATCAGCTCTGAATTGTAACATACAAAACTCAATAAAACAAAGATATTATTTAATTTCAAATGCTTTTATTTACTTTTAGTTGTTTTTATGAATATGGACAATATTTTCTGAAAGCAAAAAAATTTTTCGATGAAAAATGAATTTTTAATACAATTATTTGTTATTTCATTAATTATAATAGATTTTACATTTAAGTTGTTAAAATATTATAAAATTAGTTAAAAGCTGCATCGGCTTTCATAAGTGTCCTTATGAGATAGATCTTTTTTTAGCGCGTTGTAAATTGTATCATTTTGACTAATCAGAAGATCCCCAGTACTTAAGAAATGTAATTTTGTGCTTATAATCGAGCTGTAATTATAAAATACGGAAGACCAACCAGAATATAATTAAGTTGCATTATTTGAGTTAAGCATTGTTCTCTGCTGTTAAGGCCTTTACTTTTGCGAAACACGTGTGGAGAAGTTAATTTGATTTTTCAATTTCAACTGAGAAGGGTACCTACAAGTATCAGTATCATCTTATGAAATTTATATGATCTTATTTTTATATTAATCTCAGTTACGACATTTTTCCATAAAAGTTTATAACCTGCTTTGTTTTATTTTCAAATTACATCTTTTTGGCACAAAAGCTAAGTTAAGTTTGGTTCAAAATATTTTAAATAAACATTATAATTTCTGATTTTCTTAAAATAAGTTTTGAAAAAATGATAATTGATATTTAAAAAAATTTCAAAATCAGATTTCCATTTTTTTTTTTTTAAAGGGAAAAAATGGTCAATTTTGCTGACTCAAAAAAAACTAGATTTTTAACGAAAATTTCGGACGTGCTAGGAATGATTAAAAAATGGAGAAAAATACCCCCAAAATACTTTGACCTTTCCTCTTAATAATAACAAACATTTAGACGATAAAATTTTGTTTTCGTCAAGTTTTCATCATGCTATGCTCTTTTTTTAGCGATCTCGTGGAGGTACCTATTTTTAGAGAACCTTCAGAATTTTGATTAACTTTTTTTTCTTGTGAGAAAAATTGCTTAGCACAGCATAATAAAACGACTTGCCTAGTAGCAGACCTGGCAATTGATTCAATAATCTGTCCACTTCATGTCAGTTTGTATAAGGAGAAACTAAAATGGATAGCACATTTAACTCAGAGAAAATAATGACATAGTCAAGATGTTGACATTCCACATGACTTAAAATAAAAGGTTGGGAAGGAAACCCCCATCTATACTAGAAAGAGCAATAACAACTATTATTTTTTTTTTTTTTTTTTTTTTTAAGAGAAAGATTTTATAAATTTCAATCAAAAGTGGTACTGGCTGCTCAGTCAATGAATGCCAAATGTTTCCTTGTAGGAAAATGATTAATATTACCATTATCAACATTATCCTTTTTCTCAGTTAATTTTATAGTACAATTATCAATGACTGAAACACAGTTTCAGACAATATTCTTAATGTTAGTTTCATATATATCTACATTATTGATAATTACATACTAATCTTTGAATATTGTGAACTGGTGCTACAAGTTCACAAAGAAAGAACTGTACCAAATAACAAAAAACACATCACTTGAGGACTACCAACAGCAGAAACAACTAAAATGGATAGATAGAACACGTAACACAAAAAGAAAATAATGACATAGTCAAGATGTTGACATTCCACATGACTTCAAGTAAAAGGTTTGGAAGGAAACCTCCATTAATACTGGAAAGAGCAATAAAAGCTACTGGACTTGAGAAACCTATTATCCTGAAAAATGATTTTAAAAGAAGGATTTTATAAATTTCAACCAAAAGCAGCACTGACTGCTCAGTCAATGAATGTCAAATGTTTCCTTATAGGGAAATTGCTAATATTACCATTACATAGCAAACAGAACCTCCCTCTTAAAATTTAGAAAATCTAAAAAAAAAATATTTTTATGTTCAAGATATGGGGTTCTTAATCAATAGTAATATGAAAAAAAAATCTAAAAAAAGTTAATGTTTCTTGGAGAGGTGTGTTTCTGTAGAAATTTCAAAAGGACAGTTTTTCCCATGACACTGTTTTTGACTACCTTCACACCTCAGCAATGTTTATTACTTTAAAAAGCAATGATTTGAGTTAGAATAAAACCTAAACATATGAAAATGAATTTATGCATTAATTTTTTTGTTCTTGATAATTTATAGCAAAAATATTAAACACTTTTTAGTTATTAGATTGTTTATTTATATTAATCATTTTATATTTACAACATTCTAAAAACTAATACAATGCAATATTTATCATTTACCAATTTATAAAGAAATAAATGAGAAAACAATTTTTCTTTGTAAATTTATAAACATTTTAACAATTATTAAAATATGTGAACCAAACAATAAGGAAATCCCAATTTACCATTTCATAAAGTTTGAATCAATTGGCAATTAGTCAAACAGTATAATAGTCTTAGTAAACTATCTAATAATTAAATAGTGTTTATTATTTTTGTCAATAATTGTCAAGAACAAAGAAAATGTATAAATTCACTTTCATATTGTTACATTCTTCCTAAAACCAGATCTTCTTCTGATTCATACTAATCTTCACCACTGGCCAGATGTGAATGCTCTAAACACCCCAAACTGAACTAAAATTCAGTCAACTGTGCAAGGCTCCACATATACACTCCATTTTTAATCACACACTCATAGAAAAATTAAGTACTACAATTCAGAATTTCTACCCAATAGCATGCACAGTCGCCTAAAGAAACAAAATAAAAACCAGTCCAATTTGAGCCTAAGAAAGGACATAAAAGCCCATCAAAGGGACATTTGGACAGCATCTTGTCCCAGGTTCACAGATTTTGTCAAAAAGTGACCTCACATCTCCAAGAGACAGCTTGCAGAGGCCAATGCCCCAGCAATTCACAATTTATCCTCCACCTCCTTCCGTACGCCTCTGTGGATGCCTTTTACAATACCACTAATCTCCTTTTTTCATGAGATACATCTACAATTATTTATCATTTTTTGTATTTTATATTAACAGAATTGTTTATTTTTTTAAACCTTCATTGTTTCTTCTTTGTTCTGAAATCATACGCTTAATATAACAATATGTTTACGCTTTATTACACTTTTAATCCTCACTTTTTAAAAACAGTAAACATTAGCAAAGAGTGAAGGTAGTTGGAATAAAAGTGGTATCATCAGAAAAACTGTCCTTGACACTTTGTTTTTTTTATGGGCATGTGTTTGGTCTGTGTTTGCCTAATAGTTATTACATTTAGTATATAATAAAATGTCCCTGCAAATGGAACAACGGTTATGGGACAAGCATGTTACTTTGTCATCAGCCAGTATAAAAGAAACAAAAAAACAATGCGATATAATTTCTTTCTCCGTGTAATTATTTAAAAACATTTTTACATGTCAATCCATTCTTTTATATTAAAATATATAAACTTAAATTACCACTTATGATGTCAAGAAACATTCTTTTTCTTTTAGTGTGGAAAAACAGTTTTGTCAAACTTTTTGTCCCGTGCTACGGAAATGTCAAATATTTCCCCAACAGTTGGAGTCAGGTATCTACAGTTTACATTTTTTAAATTCTTGCCAAAATTTAAAAATGAATTAGTAACAAAAAATCCATTTCAGTGCCATCTTAATATTCATATATACATTCTGAGTTTACCCAAGTATTTGACGATGTATATAATTAAATTTATATAAAATAATAATACAACACAAACAACTATCAAAACACATCAAAATTAATAACAAAATTATAAAAATAGAACAAAAATTGAATATTTTATTTGCTTGTAAATATTTCAATATTGTCCTGTTCTTAACGGACTCTAGAATTGGTGCATATTTCATATTTGAAGTCTCTGATTAACATTTGTTTTGTGTAGTTTAAATATATCTGGTAATAATTCAATAGATATATTGGACTATCTGATCCTGATTATTAGTGCAAAACACTGAAATTAGTTAACAAAATAAGTCTATTGAAGATTTATTAATTTATGGTATAGTTTGACATTTTAATTTTTCAATTTGTTTTTCCTTTTTATCTGTTTTTTTTTTTTTTCTTTTTTAAACAAATATAAAAATAAATTTCAAACCCAAAGAGCTTTTTCTTTATAATGCAAAAATTCTATCTCAGATTTTCCACCAGTTCTTTTTGAATTATATGAATTTTAATAATTAATTAAAACCTGAAATGTGATTTTTTTATATATATATATTAATTTTTTTTTTTTTATAATTTTTTGATCAAGCTAAACACTTTATGATCTTGCTCAAATTGACATTTCATTAGGGATTATTTGTTTATGACATCATATAAAAAGCAATTAACTATTTTCATTTAATTTTTGTCTGAATTTCTGGCAATGAGCAGTTATCATTATTTACATTTTTCATCTTCATTGTTTTTATCACAACGTTTCAACCATTGTCCTCTTCGGCCTTCCTCAGGTCTATATCAATCTGGGTAACCTACAAGGAATTCCAAACAGGATCCTTTATTTAATTCAGACTATCCTTGTTCCAATGCTCATGTTTGGGCATCTCGCCAGTATCCCTTTGCAGTGGGGGTGAATTTGTTAAAAAAGACAGTGTTGGGTCAAATGTAGATTGGAATCTGACAGAATGATAACATAACAAGTAGGAAGTGTTTATCAATCTAGCATGTTTCACTTTTGTTAAAGCTTCATCAAAGAATGTGATATTGAGAAAAAGAAGAAAGAAATTCTGTTATTTTTACTTTTGTGTTGTTCAATTTTTCATTTATACTAATGATTGTTTAACAAGTCAAATGCGCATGAAACATGATTAAACAATGAAAATCAAACTAGATAAAAGTAAAAATACTAGAATTGCTTTCTTTTTCTCCATATCTCATTCTCTGACGAAGCTTTAATAAAAGTGAAACATGTTAGATTGATAAACGTTTCCTGTTTGTTTATAATCACATATGTGTATACATGTATATTTTATCTTATTTTATTTATTTATTTTTTTAACAGAATTTTGGAATTTGAACAATCTGTGGATCTGGAAGGCCGCAATACTAGTGTGGATGTGGAGTTGTGGGACTGCAGTGGAGACCATGTGTAAGTAAAAAAAAAAATATATATATCCTATTTTCTTGAGTATAATACAATTTGGTGTTTCTGAAGCTAAAAACAGGGAATGAATTACATCCTTGAGTATAATATGATCCCGTAGTACAGCTATCCCAATGTAAATTATTTTGAAAAGTTGTATCATATTCTCCATTAAAATCTCCTTGTCATACATATATTTTGCTAAAATATTTAATTTTTTACAATATTAATAGAAAGGAATTGGATGTTTAGCTATTGTGTGTTACTTCTCCTAATTTCCATTTCAAAATTTATTTATTGTAATATTTTTCAGTTTTAAATTACAAGTACCAGTACATACTATAATATAATTATGTAATATAATTATGTTGGGGTTGTTTACATGTCTATTTTATATTGTTTTATTTTTCCCTAATCATTTGAAGTTTTCAAATTGGATACTTTATGTCAACAAATGTAGGAATATGAAACAACAATCACCTCACAACATAGGAATTATCACCCTGTTTTTCAAGCAGAAAAACCTCAAAAAAATACATTTACAATAGTTAAACCTTTGTTGCAGCATTAATGTTATCAAAACATGACAGATCTTGTATATTGCATTTGTTAATTTTTTTTTTAATCAATTTCAGTGAATATCCTGTCTTTGAGACAAAAGATATTCAATTATGCTGATTTCACAAAACAAAACAAATATTGTTAACATCATATCAAATACGTTCTGTAAACAGTTGTTATCAACACCTGCCTACTTCATATTTTATTATCTAGTGCGCCGCCTGGTTGGTGGGGCATCAGAATATGACAACTGCCCCCCCGCAGAGGGTAAAAGTCCCTCAATGGGGCCACCTGTTGGCCGTGGGTGGCGACCTATAATGTCTGGGGACGGGATCCTGGTGGTTGAGCAGGTCGTGACCCAGGTGTAAAGCGGTCATAACCCTGCAGCACACCACTTTGGCCCTTACGGAGGAGCCCGATCTGATCAATCGGCTGGTCATGTCAAGCCCCATCATATATAATCCACCCCAAACCAAAACTTACACTCCTCCTCCCAACCAAAACTAGCACCTACCCCTAAATATATGATGGAAGGCGGTGGCTGAGGGTCAATCAATTTGGGAGAAAAAGTAAGTGCTAAGTCTTCACAACCGTAAAACTTGGATAACAGAAACAAAGGAACATGCATGCTCAAAGACTCCTCCCAAAGAGAGTATACCTTTCACATAGCCCCGACATGGCAAGGCGAATGGGTTTCCCCCTTGTCATGTCCCAATCCTGGACTCCGCGGTGGGTAGGGAGTGTGGATGATGAATTAAAATAAAAACAATCAATGGAGAAAAAAGAAATCTACCAAGCGACCACATGTGGATAATGACTCTGAAACAGAAAATGATAATTAAAACTTTCCACGATTTATTGTTCTAGAAGCAATAAGCAACAAAGCACTAACTGAAATATCTCCATTTAAAATCCAAAAAGCTATATCAAAAATAATCATACCAAAAAATGTCAAAAAACTACAAAATGGAACATTACTAGTGGAAGTGGAAAAAAAGATATATGCAGATACACTAATACGACAAAAAAAGTTACAAGAAATAGAAATAAAATCCTACCCACACCAAACCCTAAATTTCTCAAAGGGTGTAGTAAAAAGCAAGGATCTCTACCTGTGCACTCTAGAGGAGATAAAAATAAAACTCCAAACTCAAGGTATTACAAACGTCAAAAGAATTACAATAAAGAAAAATGAAGCAAACTAATACCTACATTCTAACTTTCAACTCCCCCCAAATTCCGACAATTAAAATTGGATATGAAATTATAAGAGTGGAACAATACATACCAAACCCTCTTCAATGATATAGATGCCACAAATTTGGGCATCACAGAGATTCCTGTAGAAACAAACATGTGGAAAATGTAGTGAGAAAGAACCAGAACATAAAGAAGAGAATTGTCCAAATGAGAGCCTATGCTCAAACTGTTTGGGAAACCACTCTGCCATCTCAAAACAATGTAGTATCTATAAACAGGAAAAAGAAATAATCATAATAAAACACAAAATAAATATATCTTTCTCAGATGCATGAAAAGAAGTTAAAAATAACATAAAAGAAAACACCTACGCCTCCATGGTAGAAAAAGCAAATAAGATAAACAATGAAGATAAAATAAAAGATTCAACTGAAATAAGAAATTTATATAAGGAATTAAAAAACTTTTAACCGAACTTAAATCAGATCAAAATAAAAATAAAACTCAACAACCCAAATTAAATGGAATTAACCCAGAAGAAGGCAAAAAAACTTTGGAAAGAAAACATAGAACAAAACTCCAGCGAACCCTCTTCTTCCCAAACCCAAATCAAGAATGAAAAATAAACAAAAAGGCCAAAAAGTGACAACAGAACAAGAAAACACTTGATCAAGATCTAACTCAAAATCAAGAATCAATATATCAAATGAAAATAAATTTGAACCTCTGGAATATATGGAAATAGAAGAGAATGAAAATAAACAAATTCCAAAACAAAACCAAAAATCTGACCGAAGGACATCACAAGTAGTTGAAGATAAAGATTCAAAAAACTCAAGAGCTGGAAAAAAAAACTGGAGAGGACAAATGATATAAACCTAGAAGGTAACTTTACCCCCAAAAAATGAAAATATAACTATGGCACATAAGATCATGCAATGAAACTGTCATGGAATAAAATCTAATTACAATGACCTACTCATACTTATGTCACTACTGTATCCAGCAGTCATCTGCTTACAGGAAACTTATTTACAAGAAAATGTTAACTTAAAAATTATAAACAATACCACTATAACCACAATACAGGACATAGAGCTAATGGAGGAGTGTCAATATTGATTAGAAATGATATACTGCAAAGTAAAGTACATATTAAAACTTAATTACAAGCAATAGTGACACGAGATAAAACCATCACAATTCTTTCCATTTATATACCCTCACAAGAACCAATAAATACAACAGAAATAAACAACTTAATGGAACAACTTCCTAAACCCAGAATCTTACTAGAAGACTTTAACAGTCATAATCCTATATGGAATAGCAAAAAGCTAGATACTAAAAGTAAAATATTAGAAGAAATAATAAACACCCATAACTTATGTCTATTAAGTCATAAATCCTCGATCTACCCTAATCCCTCCAGTGGATCAGAATCATCAATAGACTTAAGTATATGCAATCCAGAAATTTGTATGGACTATACATGGAAAACACACAGCGACACATGTGGCAGTGATCATTACCCGATCATTCTAGAAAATCAAAAGCCTGCCAAGGAAGAAAAGAGAGGACCCGTCAGATGGAAACTGAAAAGAGCCAACTGGGAGGGTTTCAAAAACAAATGTAAACAATTACTGATACAGTCAAAAGACACAGACAACTCAATAGAATACTTTACCAAAACACTAATAACCATAGCCTCAGAAAATATACCAAAAAAGCAAAATAATTATAAAAAAACTAAACTCTGGTTTGACAAAAACTGGGAAACAGCACTGCGAAAATTCAAAAAGGATCCCACAACCCAAAATTTGATTGAAATGAAAAAACTCAAAGCAGTCACACGAAAAACTGTAAAAGAAGCCAAAAGGGAATGTTGGAAAAAATATGTAAACAGCCTAAATACACATTCCAAAACCAAAACAATATGGGAAATGATGAGAAAAATAGCTGGAAAAAATCAAATATCCCCAATAATATATCTAAAAAAGAACAACACTAAAGCAACCAGCAAAAAGAGATTGCAAACCTACTAGCAGAGACATTTGCAGAAAACTCTAAAGCGAATAAAAATCAAAACCTACAAAAGTATAAACAAAAAGACATAAATAACCAACTAAATTTCTCATCTAAAAATACAGAAGCCTACAACAACCTATTCACTGAAGCAGAACTAATAAAAGCCATAAAAAAATCCCACAACACAGCAGTAGGCCCAGACCAAATCCACTATGAATTTATTAAACAACTACACCAAGAATCACTGAAATACCTCTTAAATATTTTTAACAATATTTGGACAACTGGGAAATTTCCCAAAATATGGAGAGAATCGATAATTATTCCCATACTCAAAGAGGGAAACAATCCACAAAGTTACCGACCAATAGCATTAACAAGCTGTTTATGTAAGACAATGGAGCAAATGGTCAATGCCAGATTGAGTTGGTTTCTAGAAGAAGGAAAACACATATCAAAATATCAATGTGGATATAATAAAGGAAGAAGTACAATAGATCACATAATAAAACTAGAAACAGCCATAAGAGAGGCCAATTTAAACAAACAACATCTAATAGCCATATTATTTGATATAGAAAAAGCATTTGATCAAACCTGGAAACATGGTATAATGAAAGATCTGCATAAACTAGGACTAAGAGGTCAACTACCAAACTTTGTAAAAGGATTTTTAACAGATAGAATCTTCCAAGTACAAATAGATGCTACACGTTCTGATTATCAAAAGCAAGAAGAGGGAGTACCACAGGGAAGTGTACTCTCCCCTACACTTTTCAAAATAAAAATAAATGACATAAAAAAAAACATCAAACTAGGAATATACTGTAGCCTTTACGTTGATGATTTTACAATATATTACAGAACGAGAAACCTCAACATGGCAGACAGACAACTCCAGCAATGCTTACATCAAATAAACAAATGGACACTCAAAAACGGTTTTAAAATATCAAAAACAAAAACAAAATCTGTACACTTCTGCTAACTGAAAAAAATTACACAATAACCCAACTCTAAAAGTAGAAAATGAAGAAATACCAGTAGTTCAGCAATACAAATTTCTAGGAATGATCTTTGACAGCAAACTGACCTTTAGACCACTTACCAATTAACTAAAAACAAAATGTTTTAAAGCTCTCCAACAACTGCGAACAGTAGCCCACACAGAATGGGGTGCTAGCAAAGAAACCCTTCTAGAACATTGATCCACTTAAATTGGACTATGGCAGCATGGTCTACCAATCAACTAGAAAGTCCTATCTAAAAATAATAAATACAATACACCATGAAGGCATTCGGATAGCTCTAGGAGCCTATCCCACCTCACCTATAGAGAGTCTACATGTAGAGGCAAACGAACCCCCATTACAACTAAGAAAGGAAAAACTAGCAACTCAATACTATCTAAAACTCTCTTCCTGTCCTTCTAACCACACACACGACTGTGTACTTACACCAAATCATAAAGTGAAATTTAATCTTAACACAAATAAAATCAAAACATTGGGACTCCGAATGTAAGGAATCATCCAAGAAAATAATATACAGTCTAATCAAATACTTAAAACCAACCAATCAAACATACCACCATGGATAATCAAAAATCCAAACATAATATTAAGTTTAAACAAATTATCAAAATCAAAAACACGCCCCACAACATACATTGAAAAATTCTCAAAAATAAAAGAAAAATATCAAAACTATAAAAGTATTTACATGGACGGCTCAAAAGATGAAGAAAAAACAGGCAGCGCAGCAATAACAAAAAAAAAAAATCAAAAAACACTTGCCAAATGAAGCATCAATTTTCAGTGCAGAAGTCTACGCAATAAAACTAGCACTAAATTTCATATCAAAAAACAAAGGAGAAAACTATATTATTTTCTCAGATTCATTATCTGTATTAACATCCCTAAAAGGGAAAAAACTGTAAAATCCATTAATACAAAGTCTCCTATATAAACTACATTCAATGGAAAAAAAAGCAAAAATATCATCTTCTGCTGGATTCCAAGCCATGTCGGCATCCAAGAAGGAGACAAGGCAGATACTGCTGCTAAATCATCTTTAAAAATGACAATAGATGAAAATCTTCAAATTCCATATACAGACTTAAAACCTAAAATGAATAAATATATAAGAAACAAATGACAAAATTTATGGAAAAACCAAACCGGAAATAAACTATTTCAAATTAAACCTAAAATAGGAAAATGGGGAAATAATCTTGGAAATACTTGGAAAAAACAAGTCATTATAACAGGAAGACATTAGAAGTATAGAGTTGAAATAAACTTTAGAAGAAACTGGAAACCTAATCTTAAACAGTAAACAAGGGATAAACCTCTACTCCTGTTCAAAAGACCTGGGAGGAGTGTGAACCGGATAATAGGTGAACCTATTTACTCCTACAGGGAGAAAAGAAAAAAAAACTTCAGAAGTAAAATTTCACAGTTCAAGTGGAGACATTAGAAGTATAGAGTTGAAGGAGACTTTAAAAGGTTTAGGGAAATAAATTATCCCTTACAAGACTATAAAAACCCAAGAGATGTCTTTCAGACTCTGATTCTGAAAAAAGAAATTAATATGGAATTTCCAATATTTTTTTGTACTCATGTCCCTTGAAGTAACTTCACTAGCAAATCTTTCTCCTTTCTTGATTGAAAAGGTACAATCCAGTAGGATTAATCCTAAAACACTTCCATCCTGCGTATGATGATAAACTGCGTCCACGTCCTGGGTAAGACGATAAACTACATCTGACAGCAAGGCCTCTGATCAGGAGGTTTTGAGGAATGTTAAACCACCTCTTAATTGCTGGTGTTCCCAGGTCCACCATGACCTGGAGTGGTAGCACCTGTTAGGGTCCCAGCTATGGGCAAATAGTTAACACCCAAATTTGTCTTGTAAAATTAGGTTTTAATACCAGAAATACTTTGTAATAAAAAAAAAAAATTATTACCAGCAATAAATTTTTTTTAATGAAAAATTATTATCAGCAATACTTTAAAAAGAAAAATATACCAGCAATACAAACAGCTGTACATTCTTTGAAAACATATGACCAGCTATAGATTTCTTCTAGAAAAAATATTCCCAGAAATAGATTTTTGGAGAAAAACATTACCAGCAATAAAAATTTTGTCAGCATTAAATAACCCATTGAAGTTGATATACCATAAAACAAAACAAACCAAAAATTATAAACCAAATGTGAATGTTAAGATCAATTTCTGTACAAACCGTGTATCTGAAAAGAATACATCAATGAAAGCAGACTCACAACAACAACCCTCTTTACAAAAGAATTTCAATAAAAATGAATTTACAAACTGTTTCCTTACAAAGAATATATATTCTATTCATACAAATCTATTGTAAAACTCTTGGTGGCATTAATAACGCATTTTGTGGTTGATATGGTGTAAAGCAAACCAAACGTTTATGAATTTAAGCACACAGTACAAGATTTGGCAACAAGGTCCTATCATTTTACATCTGAAAATGCTAGATGTAAACTATAAAGTTCTTTGCTAAGAATTTCTTCTCTTACAATTGCTTATGGAACTCTTTTGCAGCTTCTTACTTCAAAAATTTAAATGTAATGTCATTCATTATCTTGTCGTCTTAATTCTCATTTTCTTTATTGTTCTCTCTAATGGTTTTTTTCTTCGTATTCCTTCACACTCAGTAACCCTCTGCATCTTAGTGGCTTTATTACCTTGCTTGGGGTGAAATGATAAAAAATAAAACAATTTTTTTTCATTTACAATACATTTCTATTGTAAAATCATTAGCAATGTATTTACTTTATACAAGATATAATCTTTAGTGGTCAATAATTCAGACAATTGTTGCTAACAAAACAAGACTATTATTTATATATATATATATATAGCTGATTAGTTACAAAAGAAACATTGAAATCAAAAAGAAATGAATGGTCAAGAAAGAATGCAAAAGTTACTGATAGAATCATCATACTTATAAAACCCAGGTTGTGTGTGTCTGTTCGTTTATATATTGGATCGGATTTCCTACATTTTTCAACCGATTTCAACAAAACTTCACAGGACTACGTAAAATTGCCTTGCAGTGGTTCTGACAGCGCCAAAAATTGGAAAAATACAATTGTTTTTGCACAAAATCAATTTGAAAACACAATTAAGAGGCATCACTGTCGCCAGAATGAAAGGGGGACAACTCATATCGAGTTATACTTATTATAAAACTCAGGTTGTTAGTGTGTGTGTGTTCGTTTATATATGGAATCAGATTTCCTACATTTCAACAAAACTTCACTTTTTTTTTTTTTTTTGGCAGGTAGTGTTTCTTATTGTCTTGCACACTTTTTTCTTTATTTTTACATTCAGAATGCTTTAAAAATTCCATTTACAAGACAATTGTTTATAATAAAATTCTATTCAATCGGTAGACTCATAACGATTGAAAATAATGTTTTTGTTTGAGTTTGGGTTTGACCAATTCGTAAAAAAACCCCAAAAAAACTAATTACGACATACGTGTCCGTCAACCTTAAACAATAATCTTTGTAGATTTTATTTTTCAGTCTTTATGATGGTCGATACTTGATCTAACTCTTACTGTTACATCCCCGGGTAACGCCGGGCTCTACTGCTAGTATTGTTATATGAATACTGTAAATTCTTTGATTATAGCAATGTCATTACAATTCAAGAAGAAAGGAATTGTCAGAAACGAGGAATTAATGCAAACATTACTGATAGATTCGTTCCATTATATGTTGAATGTTTTTTGGGGTTTTTTTTTGCATAATACACAGTAAGTAGTACTGAATAATAGGGATACATTTACTTGGGTTTCTTTCATATTAGTTGAGATTTAGATCCAGTCTTAATTGGACAAACTTAAAGTGGAAGATTAAAAAATTAATATACAGCTTTGTTTTGTAAGGGAGCGTTTGACTGTAAACAATTGACAAATGAGAGAATGACAAATTTGAGAAATACAAACTTGAATTTGGCACATAGATAAAACTTTTTTCTTTCACTCTTTCTTTTTCAATAGATATGAATCTTGTTGGCCAGCTTTTGCTCAGGGGGTCAATGGAATTCTATTTGTGTTCAATCCACATCGTTCAAATCATGACAAAGAACTGGAAAACCTGTGAGTTTTACTATTTTATTTTTTATGTATAATTTATATATAATTATAACAAGGTGTTATTTTAACATGGTATTATGTCAGTTTATAATATCTAATGTTCTGCCATTTTAGCCTTAAGCACTTTCTTTGCACATCATTTCTTAACTTGTGCAGGAATTATTTTGTTATATGTAGGTATCTCCAAAGATTTGCTAAAAATGAGCCTACATGATGAAAAAATTCCCCCAAATTAATAAAAACAGTTTTATCGTCAAAATCTTTGTTATTATTAAGAGGAAAGACCAAAGGATATTTTGATTATTAAATTGTATCTTTTAATCCTTTTTAGAACCTTCAAAGTTTTTGTTAAAAAGTATTTTTGTTTTTTTTTCTTGGATCAGCAGGTGACTATTAAATTAGTATAGGAAATTTTAGTGTTTTTGCGGTGAAAAACATTTGATTTGGAAATTCTTGCAAAAATTAAATAATTGTCAGATTTTAATTAAACTTTCAGGACTTATTTACAAATCAATTCAATTATTTTAGAAATGTCTTCTTTTTTTTTTTTTAGGAAATCTTGGTAATATATTTTTATGTTAACCCTCCACACACACACACACACACACACACACTTAATTTTATGAAATTTCAAGAAATTAATTTTCATAGCACTTATTGTTTTTATTAGTTATAAGCCAAACTCCTTGGAGAATTTAAATCAATTTTTTTTTTTGTAAAACAGGATCCCCAGTTAGAAAATTTTCTCTGAATCATAAAATAAAAAAATACCATAAAACTAAGACATTATTTAATTAGAAAAGCTTTTAGTTGCTTTTATGGACCTTTTTTTTTTTCTTTTTTTTTTTTTTTTTCTCAATGTATAATGAATTTTACAAGGACTGTTTTCATTTTTTAAAATTTAAATTACAATAATTTATAAAGTTTTAAAATTTTTAAAATTCTGTATTACAATTCAGCAACTCCTAGTATTTTAAAAAGAATTTTGAATTTTTTTGTGTGCATATGTGCCAAGTTTTATAAATACAGACAACCATACATGATATTATTAGAAAATAAAAGGGATAAGTATAGTAAATTTAAAGCTAAAATATCTAAAATTCAATAAAACATTACAGTACTTAGAATATTTTCCTAAATTTTTAAGATTAACAAGTAGTTAAAAAAATTATATGAAAATGGTGCTCATGTTATATTTGTCAATTTTTACAGATGTGTTCTCCATAGAAAAAATTTCCAAACATAAGTCTTTTG
This sequence comes from Acanthosepion pharaonis, assembly GCA_903632075.3. NCBI lineage: Eukaryota > Metazoa > Mollusca > Cephalopoda > Sepiida > Sepiidae > Acanthosepion > Acanthosepion pharaonis. The sequence goes on along the minus strand of CAHIKZ030000215.1, from coordinate 1,684,071 downwards.
AGATACTTGTCACCTTATAAAAACACCTACCTCTGTGTTAAATGCTTTTTTGTGATATTTTAAACTAAAAGTAATGTTTGTTTCAAATCAAATTAATTAAACTTTAATCAGATAATCTTCCTCGAATAAAGTTTCAGGAAAATACTTTTTTAAAAGATTTGATAAAGAGAATTAGGTTAGGCTGAGAGAAATGTAAAATTGACTAAAAATTGACAATTTTTAACAATTCCAGTTCATTTAAATTGATTTTAAAATACAGCAAAGTATTTTATTTCTTAGAAATATTAGGATGTTGAATAGGTTCTTGCTGATTTTTCATGAAATGTTTTATTTACAAAAAAGTAGTATGAAACATGTCACTGAAAGTATTGTCCATTGCTAGCCACTACTATTTCCCATCTTTCTGGCTGCATTTGAATTTCATGTCAGAAAAAGGACACATATTTTGAGGCTAACCATGATGATCCATTTTCTTAGCATTTTCATAAGAATGAAAAGTGCTGCTCAGCCAGGCCATGTGCCATCGATTGGAACAAGTGATAATCAGACGGGGGGGGGACAATGTCTGGTGAATACAGCAGGTGGGGTAGGACTTCCCATTTAAGCATTTCGAAATAGTTCACCTGTTTTGCAACATGTGGCAGTTGTCATGTTGACTGTTTCTTCAATGCTTAGCTCAAACGCATCAATTTTAGTTGATAGTGATCTCCTGTGATGGTTTCAGTCAGTTTGAGCAGCTCATAATAAACTATACCCAGAAGTTTTGAACCCTAGGTATTCATTTTTGTTTCCGATGTTGATGCATGGCTGGACTTACCCCCCGACCTTCTATACTTAGGGTTATCGTAGTGTATCAACTTTTCATCATTAGTCACGATATCATGGAAAAAAAACTTTTCCTTTTCTACCATTGAAGCAGCTGTTCGACATATCTCAACTTCAACTCATACAGCACCCAATGTCCTTGCTTTTGAATCATTCCTAAAGTTTTTAAACATCTCGAAACTGTTGTGTGATCAACACCTAATGATTCTGGCAAAATGAGATACACTGAATTTCAAGCTTGCTTATAGATGTGTTATCATCTGAAACTACACACACGCAGTTCTGGGAATGCCATCTGTTGGAAAACAGCGAGAACTTATTCAAGGTTCTAATATTAAATTTATTCTATTAGCGTGAAACTAAAAATAAAATAAAATCTTAAATTTTTTTCATTTGTAAAAATTAATTTTAAACCTTAGGTATCACTTTCTTTTCTTTGTAGGTACAATTATATATATATATATATATATATATATATATATATATATATATATATATATATATATATGAGAAAAAGAAATGTGGTAAAGTTTTTGTGTGGTACATTTCCTCCTTTAGCTTTTCATCAGACTAAATTTATGTTTACGTCAATGCAACTGCACATGCAAAACAGACGCCGAGAATTTTAAATTAAAAATTTTTATTTCGTGTGTGTTTTGGGTGCATAATGTCGATTTAATTTAGATCCTCTTTCTTTTCCATCATTTAATTAATACAAAACTAAATAAGCTAAAACTTGAAAGAGGAATTTACCTGTAATAATTGCCACAAGGAATACATCAGAGAAACCTCATGGAATTTAAATAAAAGATTATATGAACACAAAAAGGGACTCTTTACAAAACCCACTCAATGTGTTAGTTGCCCACTGTAAAGAGACTGACCACTAAATTCATTTAAAACAAAATGCTACTCTAATTAAGAGAAAACTATTTACTAAGACAAAAATGTTCAGAAAGTGCTTTAATCACTTGCTCATCTACAGTAAATTTGCGTCCAGGTTCTTACAACATTTCACCTTTCTTAACATATCTTCTATTTGCACAATGAGGGGATAGTTAATAACAAAAGTGATGGCATCAAAGAATCATAATCTAAATGAAATAGGCTTGATCATATACCCAAAACACATTAAAAAAAGCAAAATTTAAAATATTTAATTCTCTTGCGTCATTTTCATTTATGCACCTGTGTAGTCGCATCAGTGTAAATATAAACTTAATCCATTAGAGTCCTAAGGGACAAAATGGGTCACACAAAAACTTTTTCCACATTTTCATACTCACAACTGCCACCCCACACCAGATTTTCTTTTTCTGTGTATTTAGGCAGCAAATATTCTTAATGATATTAAAATGACAATTTGTGTCCATTAATGATTGACTTTTCCAAATTAAGTGGTACAAGCATGGATCACATTTCTCGTACTTTTTCTTCTGAAATGAACTTTGGACAATTTCTGACAGAATTTCCTCCTTGCCTGAAAAGGATTATTCATAATTTGGAAAAGTTAATCATTAAAATTAATCAACACAAAATGTCTGTTGTCGTTATTTTAAATTTTCTCAAATGCACAGGCCAGTAGACAGAATAAACACACAAACTGAGCATTCCTCTCAAGCAAGTACTCACTAAAAAGGGTTTTTTTGGGGGGTGGGGGTAATAACAAAAGGAAAACTTAGCTGACACGTTTCATCCTCTGATGAACTTTATCAAGGCAAATGTACGAATTTTATTTTGCAATAAGTATTTATAAAAAAAAAAAGTAAGAATGTAGTCAGTTTTTCAGAATTTGTAAATTTAAGGACATTCATAAATATTCATCAGGTTAACTGAAAAGTCTCGGTAAATTATGGAAGATGCTAAGTGATGTAATTTAATGTCTAATAAACAAGAGTATTTTTTTTTTTTCTCGCTTTTTAATGGGCCAATCAAATTTGCATTTCTTTGCTGGTGTAACCACCACCAACACCACCACCGCTCTGCTCATTGTAGATTCTCTTACTTCGTGGGCCAATCAGGGCTCAGCCCTAAATGTTGCCTGTGCCTCAGCAACCAACTGCCAGAGTCCCTCAATGCAAGGCTCACAAGTGAACCCCGTAAGTAGGAGATTATCATCATCCGTGTGGTGGCCACTTTAAAGCTTTCAGTGTTTAAGAAATCTATGCACATCACTTGCACCGTGTGATCGGGTCACTTTCGTCTGCTTTTCACATCTCACATGTGATATCACTTTCTTTTTTTTTATTGTTTTCACTGCTACATCGGCATAACATTGTTACCTGACAGTGCTGGCCTCTTTGGTGGGGGTGGATAGGAAATTGCTTTTTATTGGAAAAAAAAAAATCACTGTTAACGATGCTGACAGTAAATTTTTTTTTTTTCTTTCTCCATGTGTGCTGCAATTTAGACTAAGTAGAATGAAATTCCTAACAGGATTATAATAAAAATACGTCACAAAACACGGCAAACAAATCTGTTCATGTCTGCATTTTTTTTAATGTATATTTAGTTACTTAGCGCATTATATCCATCCTACCAATACCTCCTAAACAATGGACTATTCATTGTGTGTTGCAAGGTAAGGTGGAAAAGTCATAAAGACTGGTTTAAGTGAGGTAAAAAAATGATAGCACTCACATGTGTTTAATGTCTGCTTCAGTGAAATGAAAAACCTTGTCAATTTCAAGTCTTTTTTTTGCACCTTTGTATTACAATAGCAATCATAAATATGAATGTAGATCATTATTTTTAAAAAAATGTTCTTTTTTAAATAATGACCTACATTCCTATTTAAGAGTTATTGTAATATTTTATTGTTAAGCACAAATATGTAATGAGACAATAGGGGAATTGCTATGGGTGTCTTATAGTTGTAGAATTTAATCATTAAATTGAGAATTACGATTCATCAAAAAAATTCAAATAGGAAAACCATGAAATTTTCACAGGTCTTTCTCATACTAATTAATGACTCACCCCACCTCCATCCTAGTCTTTCTCTAAAAAAAAAAAATGGTGGCAATTGAGTTCTTTTTTTTACCATTGCTAATAATGAAAATATAGTTGATAAATAAAATTTAAGGTTTTTGTTTTATTTGAACAAGGTTTTTATTCCATCTACCCGAAAATTTCCAAATCCTCTTTTTATATTCTCATTTTCTGAAAAATAATGCACTATGACCAAATTAGGTCATGTACAATAAATCCCACTCTTAGACATAATTTTCTTGCCTTCGAAACTAAAAAGCTGATCAATGCTCAAGATTGGCAGATTTTAATTCAACACCCGTAATGTCTTAAGATCTTCATTTTATTACATTAAATTGAACATCTTTGAAGTAAGAAAACCTTTCAAACTGAGGAAGATATTAATTCAGCATTATAAGAATTCTTTTAGGTGCAAACAAGATCAATTTGAAAACAGACAGTTTGTTTGTCCCCCCCACACACACACACACACAAAATATTTACTAATATTTATATCAAATTATTTAACACATTTGGTCAGCAACTCTTTCTCCACACCACAAATTTCTGAAATGACATTTATTCTTTTTCAAACTGTTTCCTCATCATTATCACAATATTTGGGCCTTAGTAACACAGAGACTGAAAGGTACAGTGGCTAAAGCATGAAAACATGTACAAGAAAATTGGTTGAAATTAATTAATTCTTTTATTAATAATAATAATTATTATACCACATGTTTAAAAAATAAAGATTGAAATTGGATAAACACAACAAATATGAGGAAACTAGCTTGAAATCAGCTCAAAGTTTATGCTTATTAGGTACTAAAAGAGAAATATCTTCTTTTTTTTTTCATTTCCTTAAGCTTTTTCAAACTTAGACACAATTTACATACAATTGTTTTTGTTTATTTTTCCTCTCAACAATTTTTTTTCTTCAATTTCTTTCTCTCTTCAACCCCAGTGCACTGCATGCTTATATTTTTTGCTTTCTTCTTGCTGCTAAAATTGCATTTGCATTGTTTTTGGGGGCAGGTATAACTATTTTGTCAGATCTCACTCCTTGAAAAATTTCCAGTGTCTCTTGGTGAGTTTTCGCCATTCCACACACAGTGAAGTGCTGAACTCTCAGAGTAAGTACACAACTCATTTCTTTTTATCAAATTATTTCTGCTCTCTTGGAACAGGTTTCAAGAAGATTTACATAGTTTTAGCAGTTTGGGGGGGGGATCAATGGAAGGCTAAAATAAAGAAAAACGGTTCAAAAATATTAATTGGAATCATAAAATGTGGAGACTGGAGAAAATATCAAGAGATTGAAACTGAAGCTACAAATTTACATCACTAGGAAAATAACTATTGCGTAACTCAAGTGTCAAACATTATCAAAATAGAATGTGTCAAAGCCAAGCCAGCTGATAATTATAGATACAGGGTGCAATGGGTAAATTGTTGCCATTTTATATTTTTCATTTTGAGCATGTACGTTGTTTGTTTTTGTCAACTGTACAGTAGGGTCAGTTGGGCACCATGATGCAATTCACTCTGCCAGAAATTTGGAAACGACATGCTGTACTGCTTGGCATTCATGCCAGAAGCTCCAATATGAACATTTTAGAGTGTTTGGGTGTCAATCTAAGGACAGTGCAGAGGATTTGGAAAGAATAAGAGTCTAATGGTGATTACAAAAGGTGTTTGCAGTGATGACGACCTTCCTCCATTCATCTTCCCATCAAACTCAACACAGAAGCCTACATCTAGTGTCTTGAGGCGGTAGTGCTGAGCTGGGTCAAGAGGGTGGTTGCTGGAAGACACTATGTCTGGCAACAGAACTCTGCACCATGTCTGTCAGACAATTTCTGCAATCACATCACCCCTTATATCTAGCCATCTAACTCCCCACTTTATTATGTATGGAGCACAATTAAGCAAGAGACCAACAAAACTCCTTGTAACACCAAAGAGGAACTGAAAGCAAAAATTATGGTAGCATTCACCAACTTAAACAAGGAGATTCCAAAGTCCATTTTGTTGATATTGTTTATGATAAAGAAAGTAAAACAAAAAAATTAACATGGTTAGTCAGGCTGTATAGATTCAAGAACTATCAAAGCTGGAGACATATTTAAGAGGCAATGTTTTTCTTGCTTCAATTTTATAAATAATCTTTTAAAAATTTCTGACTTGCATGCCCTGTTTTTCAAAGTACTTTTTATTGCAACTTATTTTTTTTTTTTCAAATGTCCATTTTAAATAATTTATTCCATATACGGTATAAGTTTTTTTTTTTTTTTTTTTTTTTAGCAGAATGTATCTTTTGAAAAAGGGCAAATTAAATTTAGCCAGACTTAAATGTGGGAAAAAAAAATCAAAGAAAGTGTCAGTCTTAACTCGTCAACTGGAGGGTTTTGGGTGAGGAGTATGACTGAGGTAGTGTTGAGGAAATAGTCAGCAGTACTAGTAAGAAACATACAAAAAATTAAACTAATAATTCACCAAAAGAAAGATACATAAACACACTAACGCATAGACATATATATATACATATATATAAAACACTCTTCCATCAGTGACTTGATAACCAGGTTATAAAAAAATGGAAAGGGGGCAATAAACATACCAAGGACTTTGTCCTCTTTTTTTTCTTACATATCTGGGATTTTTTTTTTTAAATGTTTATTTTTAATGAATTATTACAATTAATATTAAAATGTGATTTTTTTTTTTTTTTTTTTTTTTTAAATTTTATGCACAGAGATTTTTCAAAATTTAGTATTTTAGGTAGAGTAAAGGAATCATTTTAGCATCTAAATTATACCAATAGTATATTTTGTTAAAGATTGTAATGAGCCCGACAAATATTGTTGTCCTAGAGTTGCCATTGAGATATATAAGAACAATTTGGGGGTGGGGATGTATGACACATTTCATCCTTTAAGACTTCATCAGATTAAATTTTATATTGCCGCATCTACAAACACACGCACAAAGGAGAGATGCTGGGATTTCTAAATTTTAAACTATTTTTCTTTTCTTTTTGTGTATATATTCTAACACATTTCATTTAGATTGTTTTTGTTACCATCAACTTTGTTATTAGATATCCCATGGTGAAATGCAAGAGCCAGGGTGCAAATTTACTGTGAATGATCTAATGATCAGTACAATCTCTAAACACTACATCCTGCAGCAAGGCCTCTGATCGGGAGATTGGAAGTTTTGAGGAGCATGGAGCCTCTTAATTGCTGTTGTTCCTAGGTCTGCACTGACCCAGGGTGGTAGCACCCATTTGAGTCTCAGTCTCAAATAGCGAGTCCCAAAAGTAAAAAAAAAAAAAATTATGGAAGTATAAAAATACATTTTGTTTTTAGTTGAAGGCATGCAAGTGCATTCAAAATATTTAAATTTTGGCATTAAATAAACCACAGAGGCTGATATGCTGCTAAACAAAATCAACCAAACAACATTAAACTATAATCCAAAATATAACTTCAACAAAACTACATAAAACATACATATCACCGCATCTTGTAATTATGTCCACACAAACATGTATCTACGCAAAAGCTGAGTATCATCTACCATGTATTCAATTGTAAAAGCAGAATAACATTTTTTATTACTTCAAAGCTCCCAAGAAAATTAAATATCACCTTTCACATTAATGTAAGCAAGTTATTTGCTTTGGTCATCTGAAATGAATAAATTCTAAAATCTTAGTGAATTAAATTTTTGTTTTGGTCAAAATTGGTTATATTTGGACACTTGGACTAGTGTCACTTTCTGTTTTCTAATTGTTAATAAGATGAATGTTTGTGTTATCTTCCTATTCATATGTTTTTAACTTAAAAGGTGACAGACATTAATCACCAATAATATGTAATGTTTAAGATAAACCCGAGATATAATATTATAGCTTCCTGGAAGTTCTTTTTTTCCTCGGACATTTTACTTCATCTTCAGATATGAATGGCTGAATGATTTTGGTAAGACTTGTTTAAATTTGTCATCCATGTGAAGAAATAAAACTGCCATTTGCAATAAAATTTCTATAAGATAGTTGATTTGTATTTAATTTTAATGGTTCAAAAAAAAAAAAAAAAAAATGCCAAGCAAAATGGTTGCCCCTCTTTGAAAAAAGTTTGGACACCCCTGCTCTAGACATTTTTGTCTTAGTGACTTGATCAGAGTAGCATTTTTTTTTTTTTTCTTCTTATATCAAAATTGTGGTTAGTTTCATTACAGTGAGCAACTAATGTATTTAATGTGTTGTTTGGCAAAATTGTGGCACTGGGATCTCCAGCAGTTGATCAAACAAAAAGAGAAAGTAAGAAAGAAGAAATATGAGAGGATCTACTAACTGGGTGATAATTGTTGAACTTGCAAGAAGATGGATTGAAAGGTTGAGAAGAAAATTAAAAACGAAATGTGTTAAAAAAATCATGTTTTGAGATATAATTCCAAGGAGAATCAAACCCAAGATTAACTAGAGAGAGAGTTCAGTAAGATTGATCAAAACCCAAACTACCAGTGCTTCCAGGCAATGAGAAAGACACCATTAATGTATCTGCAAAGATGTCAAATAGAAAAAAAAAATATGTTGCCAATAAAGAGATTCGGGTGGTTACCAAAATAACATTTAAAGATCACTCTGAATGAAAAAGCCAGAGAGAAAAAAAAACAAAAAAAAAAACACACATCTGTTTTTGAATAGAAGAAAAGTATCTCCACACATTTGTTGTTCTGTGAAATTTGGAAAAAACACTTGAGTAAATGTGTATTTATATATGAAATTTAGAAAATGTTGATGTTTAGGGTAGAAGACAACTGAACCCAGACCCTAGTCAATCTCACTCCTGCCAGGTGCAAGACTCCACTTAAGCTTGAGATTTTGGACAGACAAAAGAGACACATACAGAGTTCCCACACTGCTGCTACTGGAATCTGTATCATTTGCCAAGACCTCCTGACCAAGAGCATGTACCATGCCTGAAGACCAGAACTTAGAAATTTAAGTTATTACTAAAACAAGCTGCTGACTCTGAAGGAGATTTCAGTGTCATTTGATTATAACAAGTGGGAAGGGTTAAAATTGCTGTATACAACAAATCACACACACACAAAATCGTTATTGCAATTCTTTATTCCAAAGGATTTTGGTTATATATATATATATATATATATATCCCACAATGTCAAACCATCCCCACTCCAATCTTCTCACCCTCTGAGATCAAAATATAATGTGGTGGGCAGAGGAGCGATGGTTGTGAACAGACAAATGCCAGATAAGTCGAATGATACCAGCAACAAAAATGAATCATGAGCTAACAAGTCAAGGGTCAGCTAAATGGTAATCACAGCAGTCTGAAAAAACTTGAGGACTCTGTGATTATGTAATTGGCTGCCATTGACCAGGATGAACACCTGGGTTTACAAAATGTCCCTTTTGTGTTCCTATAATCTTTTATTTAAATTACTTGAATTCAATTGAAGTGGAGGAGCTGGATGGAGTTGAAACTTTGTTCTGACATAGCAGAAGTTGTCCCAATTATCACCTACCTACGAAACCGGAAAAGCTCTGAATATAAGATATGAAACAGGGTTTGTGTTATTTCTCTATGTGTCATTTGTCTTTCATTGGGTTAGCTTGTGAGCATACATCATACATTTTGCAGAGTTTTTTTTTTTTTTGTGAACACCGATGAGATAAAGCATTGGAATGTAACATGGGGTAATCATTGGTTGATTTTGTTTTTCTATGATTTATTTAATGCCGAAATTTAAATATTTTGTACATAATTTCATACTTTCAGGGTAAAAGGTATGTGTTTCGTTTTTTTAAATATATAGTTTTCAGATCATAAAATGTATTATTGCTGTCCATTTTACTATCAAAAATTTGTCCATAGCTGGGACCCTAACCGGTGCTACCACCCCACAATTAAGAGATGGTTCCACACTCCTCTAAAACCTCCAATCTCTTGATCAGAGGCCTTGCTGCCAGATACAGTTTATGATCACACCCAAGATAAGACTGGAAAGCTTAAGTAAACATCACGTTCTATATTTACATGGATCCCATCTGCAAAATAAAGTCAGAGAGATAAGTCAAGGGGGAAAGTGTTTTACTCACTTGCCTACTATTCCCTGCTAAAAAAAAAAAATAACATACCATACCAATCAGAGGACATTTTTGTCAAAATATCTGGTGATTGTACAAATTGCTGCAGGGAAGGATTGCTTTCATGCCTTTCGAAAAAGCATTCATGATAAGTAAATATAAACAATCTCATCTTGATTTCAAAGTTTGGCTCACCAATTCCAAATTTCTATAAAGAGAGAGAATCCTAAAGCTCAAAAGAAAAATTAAGTGTTTATACAGTGACAACCTCCATATTACAATTTCAGTCAATCCCCAAAATAAACAATTCATAGGTTTAACTTAAGATTTAGAAGAAAGCACCAAACAATATTATAAAGAGCTATAACATGGACATTTTTTTTTTAAATCTTAACTGAGAATAACCCTAAATATTTGGTGAATGAATGCAAATGTTTCTTGCATAGAAACAACTATTCTCACCATTGCTATTAATTAATAATGGTTCCAAACTATAAGCCATGATGCTGGCAATACAAATATGCTACAGAGAAGCTGTAAAACAATTTGGTCAAAAAAAAAAAAAAAAAAAAAAAAAAAATAGCAAATGTTACATAAGAAAAAGAAATTATATGATGAAGCTACTAAGGTTGATGGTAAGACCAAAGCTCCTACATTATTACTGTTGAACATTGTTAAACTTATGAATTAGTCACAAGATGCAGTTTAAACCAATAATGCCCAACATTGAGTAATATCTGCTCTTACACACATCCACTGGAAGGAGAGTCTAGAAACATACCCACACACAAATAAGGGGGTACTACTGTAGTTGTAGCTAATTAGTTGGGGGAGGGGGTAAATTCTGATTATAGAGTAAAAGTCACTGGAGTTTAGTGTCTTTGGAATCAGTTCTGATGGCAATCCTCCCTGCAGCCTTTAGGCATTTTGATGAAAATGATAAGATGAGGATGATGCTGTGCAAGTCTTCTTCATTAAAAATAAAAAGCATGCTGTAAAACTTAGTCTTTGTTTGATGCTGGTGAAAAAAATCCTTTAAAGGAATCATTACCCCCACCCCACTAAAACTAATTCTGTTCTTTGTTGGTTTCATTTCAGCCCCATCTTTTCACAACGTGCACTGCATAGAGAGCAATCTGGAAACGAACCCTGATGCAGTTAGGGACGAATTTAAATTATTTTTATCTTCAGTTCTGGTGGCAATATCAGACAAACAGAATCAAGAAGAACTGAGCATCATGAATCGCAGATAAAAAGAAAATGGGGGTGAGGGAATGGAGGTAATTTAATGCTGGGTTAATATTTTTTGTTTTTACAAAGATTTAGTAAATGTTCACAATTCAATCTTATTTCATTGTTATCATTTTCTGTGTCATGTAATGTTTAAAATAAAAAACAAAAAGTGGGCGGGGGATTCAAATATAAAATGTGTCATTTAAAATGTTTAATTAAAAAATCGATTTCTGATAGCAACGCAAGTTTGTTTTTATGAAAATAAAGCTATGGTTATAAAAATAAAAATGTTACTTTCCCTTACATTTCACTATTAAATAAAAGAGTTACTCCCCTTGTACTGATAGATTTTGACTTCAACGTTTCAAATGCCGGTCTCAGAGGCACTTACTAATAAGGGCCCTGTGCCAAATTAGTTCAGCTTTAGTAAAATTATATTATCTCAGACAAGTGTAAGATATGATAAATATAAAACCAAAAACAGTTTTGAAAATGGGAATAAACTTTTTTTTTTTTTTTTTAAGAATGTGAACTTGCAAAAAACGTCTTTGCAACCTTTTACACAGTATCGTTAGAAATATTTTGTTTCTATATTGACTAATGTTAATATTCTGTGGTAATAAATGCAACTACTACCATTTTATTTCTCTCTAAACTGGAAAGGAGAAGAAAAAAAAACAATCCATGGCCCAAGTTCTTACACTTATTAGTAGCAGAAAGATTTATATTAAAAATAAAAAAAAATAATGGTCTGGTTGCAATGTTATTTAAAAAAAAAATTTCCAATGAAGATGATTCCAAAATTAAGATTTTTTTTTTTTTTTCGCAAAAATCCATCGCCAAAATAGTCAAGTGAATTTACTAGGATCGTTTCTGAAAACACAAGTTATCTAAAACTTAGAGGGTGGGTCACCCACACCCACCCCGCTTCCCAACAACACCACCAGCCTGTCTAAATAAGAAGGTAGGGAAGAACTAGGGAAGAACAAAAAAAGCCTGAAATCTTTTAATCAGATTTACTGAGAGTAAATTTTGTAATGGTATTTTCGTTTCTTGGCTTGCCCTGCAGTTACACCTGTTTGAAACACTTGCTTTTGTCATATAGGAAAATCCAACATGGCATATTCAGCAAAAAATCACATCCGTCAGTAACATTTAAGCCCCTCATAGAATGCAAAGCTCTCAAAGCAAACCTTTGCCAAACTGTTTTCCTGAATCCTTGATGACTTGGCTGTTCGAAAATGACAACATCAAGATGAAATAATGGAAACTGATTGTGGAAAACACAATTATGTACAAGTTTTCAATCAATCAGTTATCTTCTAGATATTTTCGGGCCATGTTATTGGATCCAGACATATTGTTTGCACATGGAATTATTCACTGGTAATTTGATTGGACCTTGAAAAATGTCACTCAGGGATTAGCATTAAGAAATTATGGCCAATTTTCTGAGAAAAATCACTTTTTTTAATGAAAAATTTTTTCGCCTCAAAACAACTTTTTTTCAAACTTCAATCTTTTCGCCTCAAAACAACTTTTTTTCAAACTTCAATCTTTTCTAAGTTGGTGTGAACATCATTGAATAAAAGGAACCGCTATATGACCCAACAATGGGAAATACGAAAGACAAGCAGGGAAAAAAAAAAAAAAACCCATATCAAGCCCTTTTTACCAATGTCCCTTTTCTTTTCTAACTCTTTGCTCTTATCTTGTAACTGGTAGAATTATCACCAGCTGATGACAGCTTGTTTTAACTTTTATTGCTGACTGACTGGCCTTTGACCCAGCCATGTCAAAGTCAATTTGGCTTAATTTGAACACTATTTTCCTTATCGCTGCTATTTTTTGGAAAAAAAAAATAAAATAAAATAAAAAAAATGGTTTCTAGTTATGAATTGCGGATAACTCTTTCGCCTTTTACCAAAGATTTCCATGGCCCGGTGCCAAATTTTTTTAACCCCTGGCGACTATACAATTGAAAATTACCAATGAACTTTGTTGCATTTTGACCCCCCCTAGGAATTTTGTTTTCCTTCAAACTCTCAATTTTATGTCTGAAATGGGTTTATTATGATTTAGGATTTCTGATTTAAAAAAAAAAAAAAAATTTTGAGCCATTTACACCAGCCCATTTTACTTTTAAATTAAAGAACATTGTTTGCTTTCAGAAAATACCTAGTTTTTTCAGAGAAAATAAGTTGTGACAAAATGACTTGCTATTTTTGTGGCGATGATTTTTACTTGGGATAGAAATTTTTTACCATAGCAAACCTGAATTGACTTTATTTAAGTTCAGTTGGGGGCTATAGGAAACCTCAAACAGCTGTGCAGTGAGAAAGAAAAAAAAATCCCAAGTCAAGGAGAGAGAAAAAAAAAAAAACCAGGAAACATTACCATTTCCAGTTGAATAATAACAATCAGATGAGAGATTTGGGTTGACATTTTCAATTTATATGTGCAAGAGATTGTGAATGTATGTAGTGTGTTTTATATATATATATATATATATATATATATATATATATCCACTAATTCACCCAGAAAACAGCATACCATGATGAAAAACATGCTCCAAACTTAATGAAAACAGTTTTATTGTCAAAATGTTTATATTATTAAGAAGCAAGACCAAAGTATTTTTTTTATTTTATTAAATTGTTTCATCCTTTCTGGCACATTTGAAATTTTGGTTAAAAATCTGGTTTTCTTTGCATCAGTAGGTCTACCAAAGATTAGTATTAGGAAATTTGGTGTCTTCTTTTGTTAAAAATACAGTTTTGGAAACTGTCAAATTTTAATGAAACTTTCAGAACTTATTCACAAATGAGTGAAATTATTTTAGACATTTTTTTTTTTTTTATATATATATATATATATCTGTTAAGTTACTTATTTTTATGAAAACTCTAGAAATTCAATGCTAATTCTTTTATTGATTATATTAGTTAAAAGCAAAAATACATGACAGGAATCATTAATGTCACGTGTTTTAAGAGTTGTTTCCCCTGACAGCAATAAACTGCTGTTAACACATTAAATTTTCTGAGTCACCACCACCAACACTGTCACATTTGTGAGGTTTTTTTTTTTTTTTTGACGTGATATTTCACTAAATATTCTTAATTTAGGTTTTTAAATATTAATTTATTGCTTTTCAGTGAGAGACATAGTGCAATTTTCTTTTTTAATTTCAATCTTAAGGATGGAAACAAAACAATATTAAAAATATAGAAAAATTAACATTTCATAAAAATGAGAGACATACCTATAATTATTTCTTATTTATGAAATTTTATGGTATTAATTATAATTATCAATTTTTATATTATCTCAGTTGTGAAATTTTTCCATAACAGAAATAAAAATTAATAATACTATAAAATTTCATAAGAGATGTATGTAAAAATTAGGTACTTCTCTTATGAAATTTATCTCACTCTCAGTTATAAAATTTTGAATTTATTTTGTTAGTATTTTAAATTTATTTTCCAGTAATCATCTTCAAATGTACCTAAAAAAAAATAAAAATCATTAAAATATTAGATTGCTGAAAGTAGTAGTTAATTTTTAAAAATTACTGTGTAGTTAAATAAGTTAGTTAACTCAAGATTCGGAAAAATTGTCACTTTTGTTCTTCTGTCCGATAACTTCCCTTGATACAAGCTGTCAATACAACGATTTAACTGTCAGTTAACACTTCCAAAACAAGTCACTGTGGTTAAGACATGCCTTTTTATGGTGTTCCACTGATGCATGAAAAACAAGATTTTTTTAATCAAAATTTCGAATATTCTTTAAAAAAAAAAAAAAAAAAAAAAATGATGAAAAAATTTAATAAAACAATCCAAAAATACTTTGGCCTTTCCTCTTAATAACAAACAACACTTAGACAATGAAAAAAAATTTTCCATTAAGTTTGATGCCTTTTTTTGCATCATGATATGCTCTTTTTTGGCAAATTAGTGGTGGAGATATATATATATATATATATATATATATATATATATATATATATATATACACGAAGTATTGCTATTAAATAATAAGATTGGGCTTACTCAAGAAAAATCCCAATAAACCTAGCATGCATAAATAAAGCTGGTGATGCACATTAACCAACAGACACACACAAAGTTTAATTCTGCACTGACCTTGGTCAATGGAACCCACAGGATTTGTGCATGTGCACTGTGGCTCGACCAGGCTTATTAGTTACCACATTCGATGACATAAGATTCTTTTTCCTCCCCACCCATTTACATATTTTTCATGTCACAGCATTATGAAGATAGATCAGGTACTAGTCATCTATGGCATCTGGGAAAATATTAGTCCATCAAAGCCAAAATTCATTGTTTGTGTGTGTGTGTGTGTGTGTGTATATATATATATAAATATATATATATATATGTGTGTGTATGAATGATAAAAATATAGTTTTATGGTATGCTATATTTACGAGTTAAAGTGCTTGATATCAGGGATAGAGCATATATAAATATAAAAATGGACACCGAGGTCAACACCCAATGGCGACAGTCTGTTTCAGGCTTAAGCACAATTATCAGGTCTGGCAATTATGTTTAAGCATGAAACAGACTGTCGTCACTGGTTGTGGACCTCAATATCCACTTTTATACATGTTTGTGTTTTCTTCATATTTAGAATTTATTAACAGTCTGTAGAAATGTATGCCGGACGTCTTTACACTTGTCCCAAAATGGCGAAGGCCTGAAATGACAATAAAACAAATATTAGTTTATTAGTGACACTGAAAATACATTATTGAATGTTTTTTTTTTTAAAGGTTTGACATTGTTAGCCCTCAACTTCCAACAACTGACCTCCTTTACCCAGACTTGGGACCAGGTTTGAATTTAAAGTTTTCCTTCTCTTGGACAGGTTGCCCTATCAAGGCTAGAAAGCACAGTCTACCAGTTTTTTTTTGGTTTTTTTAAGGCTTCCCAGGTGAGGTGGTGAGGACATAATGAAGAAACACCTCCCTTAAAAACTCTAGATCTAGAAACAGAAAATGAGAGACTGCAGACCATGAAGAAACCCCCCCCACCCCCACCCCACTAGTAGTAGTAACAGTTGCTTTTAGTCTGTTCAAGAAAGAGAATGTAAAACACTGTTGTAGAGTAGCTTCACAGTGGAGGCTTGTATTTCACTAAGTCGGTCCTAAAAAAGTTCGACGTACAAAAACATTAGGAACTTGATATAATAGGTAATGACACAGAGAAATCTAGTGGTGGTCGCTGATACTCTTAGTGTTTCACATCAACTGACTGAGCGACAGCTACTACTCCTACTTATTATAGGTGGGAGAGTCTATTAACAATAGAATAGGTGTGTTCCAGTATAACAAACACACACCAATAAAATCCAGGAGATCATCCTCCTCGATACTGCATATATATTAGGGAGGGTTTACAAACCCTCCCTAATATAAGAATATCCCTAATATATAGAAATAAATCCAACAGAACACCCAATTCCAAGGGATGGACTTGATTTCTTTGATACACAAAGATGGACATTAAGTTGGGGGGGGGGGGCTGAAGGTGAAGGGTCAGTTCACTTTAATGTCTATCATAATTTGTAAATTTTTGTTAAGACTCCAAAAACAACTCAAAATAAGAGTAAAAATATTAGACAAAAGCAAAAAAAAAAAATAAAAAAAATTAAAGTTGTGTGACCAGAAATAGTTTTTATTTTTCTTTCTACAAGAAATTTTTTTTCATATTACTCTAGATTAATGACTAAGTTTTGAACATCAAAAACAAAAAAATTTACATTTATCCAATTTGCTAAGTAAATTCACTATAAATTGATGCTCTTATCTCTTCACTGGCACCAGCTTGCATCGAGATTGTGATCCTCTCTCCTTATTGCCCTCCCGCAAGTTAGCAGTTGGCTGTGAATCAAAGAGAGTTTGGCAAGGTCATTTGCATGAATTTGATTTTGGTGGGCAACCCTACACAAGAGAAAAGCCCACACATTTGGACAGAAGTGCCTCCCTCACAGCTCAAAAGGGATTGACACAGGTTGACCTGGTTGCATCAGGCTGTCAGATGTTTGGCCTATCACAGTCTGCCTTGATTATGCCAGCCCAACTGGCACTGCCCTCTTCCACCAGTTTTCCCATTGAGATCATGTTGATCTTTGCTTAGATAGCAGGATTAGGGTCATGACTATTTTTTTTTTTTTTTTTCTAAAATAATTCTTTTCTTGTATCACAATTTGATGAACTTTTGTTAGAAAAAAAAATAAAAGATTTAGTCCAATTTGTTTTTCAAAGAAATGTCACCCCAACATGAAATTTCTAAAATCACATATCAGTATAATAGTACTACCTATGATTTTCTAGGGCCTTCTAGAACTTTTTTTTTTTTTTTGCTTATTTGTAAGTTATATGGTGCAAATCTGCCTTCCTGAAGTACGACCATCTGAGAGGGAAGTGAGACTTTAGTGTTCAACTGTGAACATGAAGGGGATCTGTGACGTGCTGTCAGGAGGATTTGAGAACATGTTAAGTTGGCTGGTGTTTGTGCTTCTCAACAAAATCTGCTCCCACAAAAGTCTCAGAAAAAGTGGCAAAAGAAAAAGAAATGCAGTTATCAATGATGTAAGCACATTTTCAAACTTGACATTTATAATTAACAATAAAAGCTAATAACTCTTAAGTCAAGAATCAATTACACAGTATCAATATTATGGACAGGATTTCTAAATAAATAATAAAAAGGTTGGGCACCTCGAGATGGTGTAATGGTTAGCAAGCTTGTCTGGCTAGAACAATTACAACTGAGTAGTGAGTTCGATCCTCACTGGGTACCCCATACTTTTGGCCTTGTGCCACATCTAAGCAACGCTTGGAAAAATCACTAAATAATAAAAAGGTATTAAAAAAAAAAAAAAAAAAATATTTGATTCAGAAAAATGCTGTGGTTTGGGGAAGGCCTAATAAATGCTCATCAAAGAAAAAGAAAAATCTAAAACATTTCCCTATTTTATTTATAAGATTAAGTAGTGCCTCACTCCAGATTAGCATATTAATAATATTATTAACCCTAAGAATTTTTTTTTTTTTACATTTTAGAAAAATTCATGGTAAGAGCATAATGTTTCATCTTCCGTAGAGATCAATTTACAATAAATTTACATAATCTGGACACTACAACTTATGAAATTAAATTTAAAAAAAAAAAAAATTGTTATCCAGAATGCTTAATCTATGGTAGTATGAAACAGATTTTTGGAAAAAAACAAAAACAAAAAAAAACTATTTCTGGTTGTAATAGCAATTGTACAGCTGCAACAAAATAAAAAAGAAATGGGGAGAGTATATATATATATATATATATATATATATATATATAAAAAATAACTAACCTGCTGATGAATGTACTGAGAATTTCTTTGGCTAACCCATGGAAATAATTTTGTTGTACACAATGTTCCAGAACTATCAAAGGCCCTGTTAGATCTCCGGGGGCATTGTACTGCTTATTTTCACCCTGAAACAAACAAGTTTTTATTAACATACATTTTTGTGGATTTCTCAATAGTTGCTGTTGTTATCCAGCAAATTATTATTTAAACTAGGATCCTTATCTTTGCTGTTTTGAGCTTTAAACCCTGGTTAGTGGTCTCTCAGCCCCACTACACCTACCCATGTATATCATTTTCAGCAAATTTCACCTCCTTACAGGTGAAATGACTTTAAAGATTCATTTTGTATATGTTTTTATCATGACAATCATAACAACAAAGATGAGGATGTTAAAACATTTCTTTAAAAGGAAGATGGAAAAATTAGCAGACAAGGTTCTCAACTTTTTTATGTCCCTTGTTCCACTAATGAAGACTTTTTAAGACCATTTGATTATTTTAATTAATAATACACATGGAAAAGACTAAAATACAATTAATAATTTATTAATTCATGACTGATTTTTGTCAAATTTTGTAACCATATCTTGGCACTAAATGAATATGAAATCAAATCCATGAAGTTCTTCAGGGTGACTAGCACATTGGTTCCTTACATAAGAAACCTATACAAGGATTAGATGAAAAATTCTATGAGAAAAGAGAGAGAAGAGGAAGAAAAGAGAGAGAAGAGGAAGAGAAGATAAAGAGAAGATGAAGAGAAGAGAGAGAGAGAAGAGAGAGAGAGAAGAGAAAGAGAAGAGAGAGAGAGAAGAGAGAGAGAGAAGAGAAAGAGAAGAGAGAGAGAAAGAGAGAAGAGAAAGAGAAGAGAGAGAGAGAAGAGAAAGAGAAGAGAGAGAGAGAAGAGAGAGAGAAGAGAAGAGAGAGAGAGAAGAGAAAGAGAAGAGAAGAGAGAGAGAGAAGAAAGAGAAGAGAAAGAGAAGAGAGAGAAGAGAAGAGAGAGAGAAGAGAAAGAGAAGAGAGAGAGAGAAGATAAAGAGAAGAGAGAGAAGATAAAGAGAAGAGAGAGAAGATAAAGAGAAGAGAGAGAAGATAAAGAGAAGAGAGAGAAGATAAAGAGAAGAGAGAAGATAAAGAGAGAAGAGAAAGAGAGAGAAGATAAAGAGAAGAGAGAGAAGATAAAGAGAAGAGAGAGAAGATAAAGAGAAGAGAGAGAAGATAAAGAGAAGAGAGAGAAGATAAAGAGAAGAGAGAGAAGATAAAGAGAAGAGAGAGAAGATAAAGAGAAGAGAAGATAAAGAGAAGAGAAGAGAGAGAGAAGATAGAGAAGATAAAGAGAAGATAGAGAAGATAAAGAGAAGAGAGAGAAGATAAAGAGAAGAGAGAGAAGATAAAGAGAAGAGAGAGAGAAGATAAAGAGAAGAGAGAGAAGATAAAGAGAAGAGAGAGAAGATAAAGAGAAGAGAGAGAGAAGATAAAGAGAAGAGAGAGAGAAGATAAAGAGAAGAGAGAGAGAAGATAAAGAGAAGAGAGAGAGAAGATAAAGAGAAGAGAGAGAGAAGAGAAAGAAGATAAAGATAGAAAAGAATGAAAAGAGATCAAGAGAAACAGAGAAAAGAAACAAAAAATCAAGAAATAATGTTTTTAAAATAAATGATGTTTGGTGATTTAAGGAAATTTTGGGTAAAATGTCAGCATTCCCTCATACCTTGAGTTTCTATTTTCTTCCATCACTTAAGGGCCATTATATGTGATACACATTTGGTCAATCATGTCTCTTTCAAGCCATGGCTAACTACATAGAAGATTTTTCCTGCAGTAGGTTTTGCCAACTGAGGCTACAAGACATGGTCTGTCCTTCTATTCAACAACCCATAGCTGAGAAGGAGAAGAGATGGATTCATATTTTTCCCAAGGGTATATACACATAAATGTATCTAATGAACCCAACTGGAATTCAAGCTCAGTTCTCCAATTTCCAAGCCAATATCCATTACACTACAATGCCCATCCTCATATCCCTTACCCGTTGTAAATATGTTGATGAATTTAAGGGTACTGTTCTTCTACATCCCTAAACACTAGTCTTAACCCCTTCAAGTCAAAGGTTAATCCTTATCTATCCTCCTTATCCTCAATCATCACTTCCTATCACGTACTTCTTTCATTCATCATAACTATTTTAACAGTATCCTTCTAGCTTGAATGGTTCTTGAGCCTAGTATCATGTGAATGTTTAGTTTTGAAAAAATATCTAGGTATGTAGAAGACGTTCCAATAACTTGGACTGATTTTAAATGTGAATTAAGTTTAAGCATATAATGATTTTTTTTTTTTTCTTTTTCTTTCAGATTTAACAACTTAAGTCATTGGCAATTTCAACCATGGAAAAATCAACAATCAAACAACGTTAAAGTTATCGAAGCCTATTACTAAAATGATCAACATAATTGACCAACTGAGAGTGCAATTTGAAATGATGTAATGTTGTTGTGGAGAGATTCAATTCCTGCACGCGATGATGATTAGAGGGGTCTGGATTTTCAGCCACATTCTTGTGCACTGCACCAATGTTTTCAGCTGAATGGCGTAAACGAGCACACAATGGTGTTTTCACATTTGCCACCAACACAGTTTGTTTGAATTTAAAAACAATTTTTCCAATTGCACTCTTGAAACTTAACATGTTGTTTGATTGTTAATCTTTCCATGGTTGAAATTGCCAAAGACTTAAGTTGATAAATCTGAAAAAAAAAAAAAAAAAAAAAATTTAGACACTTAAACTTAATTCACATTTAAAATCAGTCCAAATTAATGGAACACACTTTATTTTACTTAATAAAGCTTCATGCACGGTTATCACTTTTCTTTTAACCATTTAACTACAAGCAAGGCAATAAAGCCACTAAGATGCAACATGTTATCAAATGTGAGAAAATGAGGAAAAAAGACATTATTAAGGAGAAAGAAAAATTAAGACAGTAGATAACATTTGACATTGAACTTCAAAAATTTATATACAAAGTTGACTGAAAAGCAAGAAGAGAGTTTCACAAGCGAGAAGTGTGATAGAAGAAACTGTTAGCATAGAACTTATGGTTACATCTAACCATTTCAACGGTGAAATGAGACCTAGCTGCCAATCTAGTACTACACTTAAATTCATGAAGTCAAGGTACCAAAGAGGAAAGCTCATTAGAACAATTACCATGAAAATATTCATAAAAAAGGGCATAGCAAAGCCACATTACAACAGTAGAAAAGTAAAGCAGAGATGCCAGGTCAAGACCAATAACACTGCACATTTTTCTTTGTATTCTATCAAGAACATCTAAATACAGATAAGATAACAACATTCAATGCATGAACAAATGCTAGATTCATAAATATGTCTGATGAGAAATATTATCTAGCACAACACAGTGAACCACCTTTCCTAGCAGCAGACCAAGCACTTATTTGAATATAATGTTTCCACTTCATGTTAGCAGAAAGCATTAGTCCAAGAAGCAACAAAAAGTCACTCTTCCTGGAGTAACTTCTGATAGAAGGCAAAAAAGGTTCTTGCAGACAATTCAAAAGATAGCATTTTCATTTTGCAAACGTTAAAAATAACAAGTCATTTCTTGACCCAGATTGTAGATCATTTTTGAGATCAGCTGCCAATTCGATCTTATTGAACTGACCAGACTTACCATTAAGACAGGAGTAAACAGTTGTGTCATCAGCACAGATACAGAGTTGAGAACTGATGACATAATGAAGAAGAACGTAGGTCCAAGGACAGAACCCTGGAGGAATACCATCATTAATACAAAAAGATCTAGAAGAGTGGCCATGCAAGATAACTTTCATTTTGCAATTTGATAAAACCAAAAATTTGTTCACAAATACCATAAACTTGTGCAGAAGACCAGCATACCAAACCCTGTCAATTACCTTTGATATATCCAAAGCAACAACCTGAACTTCACTATTCATATCTAAAGTTTTAATAGACTTTCAGCAGTAACCATTAATACATCAGCAGCTTCCCGGAGAAGCAAAAGCTATATTGCTTATCTACAAGAAGCCCATGCAAGATGAGATGCTTAACCAATTTAGAGTTGATTAGAGCCCCTAGTACTTTGCCAAAAAGCGGTAGAAGGCCAATGGGCAGATAGAAGATCAGACAATTACTTAAAGACTTGAACTACAGAAGAGGATTAGCAAGAAGTAACAAGGCATTTATTGAAGAATTTAGAGAGAACAGGAGCCAGTTCAGGAGCACATTTCTTAAGGACTATTGCAGGGATACCATCAAGTCTACATGCTTTATGAAAATCCAGTTTAGAGATGATAGTGGAAACCCTGAAGACAATAGTGACTCAGTTTTAAGTAGAAAGACAAGCAAAGATACTCCAAATGAGTCAAGAGCAGAATTTGAAAAGAATTTACGAGCCAAACAATCTGCTTTATCAGCAGATGTTAACACTTCAAACTGAATGAAAAGAAGGAATAGAACACTAATTCTTATTTAATACACTATTACAGAACTTGCAGTCATCACATGAACCAAACTTGTTAAATGTCACAGCAATTTGTTTACATTAGGATACAAAATAATGTTTAAGTAATAAAATATGTCAGATTAATAAATGAAAAATCCATTCTTAAGCTTTGTTTATGTTAGCATACAAAACCAACCAGATGTCTATTCCATGAATTGGGAATTATCTGTGTTTAAAAGAACTAGAACTTTGCTTGGCTATCATAAACAAAGCATAAATATGGGTATCCACTAAAAATAACAGTGAAATAATAAAATTATACAAAGTTTATTCTGTAAAACAGTTATATAAAAGAGTGCTCAATACAAAATGTAAAAAAAGAAAAGAACAAATGTACAAAGGTATTAAACCATGGTAGCATGAACGGTTAGTATTCCTTGACTTTGATATGTGTGTGTGTGTGTATATATATATATATATATATTTTTTTTTTTTTAATTTATAACATAAATACGTTATAAAATCACTACAAAAATAGCCATTTTGTTTCAACACCCCCAGTGTCTTATCAAGTGATGATGTTGAATGCCTCTGCTCTACTTTGTATTGAGCACTCTTTTAAGAATAGTAATTGTTGGTTATTGGAATTCATTTCGTATACACCAATTATATACTTGTGTGTGTGTGTGTGTGTGTGTGTGTGTGTGTGTATATATATATATATATATATATATGGGTTATAATGGAGTCAAAAGCCTTGCATGGCAACCTTCCTAGAGATGGTGGCTCCATAAAAACACTTGTACTCTGACTGCAGTGAATGTCAAAGTTGAGCAACAGGATTGTAAATCCTTGCCTCAAATCATTGACAAGATACCCTCTGCCAAGCAGGCTCCATCTTAATTTATGCAAGATTAATCCTAGACCCGACTTTAAAAAAAAAATGTATGTATGTATCCCACATTGTGTCAATACATAAAAAAAAAAAAAATTATATATCATATTTGCTCATAAAAACTTGTTTTTAATTATTCCTCATCACAAATGACAGAGAGGTTATTAGTGATACAAACTGATCTGTTAGTTATGGGAGAATGGTTTGCTAAAATTCTTACTCTAGCTGTAGAAATATTTTTTTGTCTAAATAAGACCAAGAGGAATTATTCAAAAGATTTGAATTGAAAAGAGCAACTTACTTTTAAGAGCCCCATGTGAACCAAAAGTGAGTTGGAAAACAAACACTGAATCGTTTCATCATCAGATTGAAGAAGTTCTGAAAATATGGAATCTGAAAAAAAAAATAAAAAATAAAATTAGTCCTTTTGTTTACAGCCTTAACAGAATGAAGAAAGAAAGATATTCAAGCCAGTAAAACATTTGAAGTTAGCATATATTAATTACTAGCTTAAAAAAAAAAAAAAACAAAAAAAAAAAAACACACACATCGGGCATCATTTAAGCTAGCAGTAATGAAAACTTTGGAATCCCAAATTTCAGGATTGTGGGTCCAGATCCAGCCTGGAATGTTTTTAATTTGTTCACAGTCAGCCCAATTCCAAAATGGTATAATATCTTGGGCTACAGCCTCCAAGAGTAAAGTGGAAAAGTGTGACACAGTGACACACTGACATTCATATTTATTATATGGATGAACCTGCTTTTATGAAGCAAGGACTTGTATATAACAGTCATAATTCAGAGTTTTGTATACCCAAACTCTGGATTAAAAATGAGGACATACAAACACTTTTAGAAGACATCATTCATTTTACACATACCTAACTAGGTAAACAGTAATATCTAAACTCATCTGTATACAAATTCTTTCTTTGATCAACAATTAAAAATGGCTTTGAGAAAATGAAGCATGTAGGTCTTAAGCGAAGACAATTCTTCTTTGAATCACATGGATGGGTGCCAGAGAATCACAAAGAACTGTACCAAATAAAGAAACCACATCACTTGATGACTTTTCAATGGTAGCAACAACTAAAATGGATAGTACATGTAATTCAAAGAGAAAATAATGATATAATCAAGATGGTGATGTTCCACACTACTTCAAACAAAAGGTTAGGAAGGAAACCACCATCAGTACTGGAAAGAGCAATAACAGTTACTGGACTTGAGAATTGTTTGTTTGATTATTAAGTGGCATATCAACTCCTTATCAGTCATTTTATGCCAAAATTTAATTTTCTTGGGAGCATTAGTCATTTCTTTTACAAAAATATATTGCTGGTAATACTTTTTTTTTCCTTACAGAAATGTATTGCTGATAATGTTTTTCCTATGAAAATGTATTGCTGGTATTTTTACTATAAAATTTTTTATACTTCCATAGTGTTTTGACCCAATATGAGGGTTAACTATTTGCCCAGAGTTGGGACCCTAACAGGTGCTACCACCCCAGATCAGAGTGGACCTGGGAACAACAACAACAATTAAGAGGTGGTTCCATTCTCCTCAAAACCTTCCAATCAGAAGCCTTGCTGCTGGACGTAGTTTATCATCATACCCTGGACTTTAGAAACCTAATTCCCTCAAAAACTGTTTTAATAGAAAGATTTTATAAATTTGAACCAAAAATAGCACTGGCTGTTCAGTCAGTTAAGGACACAGCTGTTATTACCATTACTAAATTTAACCTTTGTCTGGCACAAGGTCACAAATATGAGGCATCCTGTAGAGACCAAACTCACTACAGAAGTAATGTTGAGTGTGCCTAGTTATCCAAACACCTTTGTACAAGGCCAAAAGGTGTGCAGTTACCAGTAATCATTGAACTCAAAACAGCTGATCTGAAAAACTAACCTATCACAGCTTCACTACAAAATGTATACTGTTAAATTTAGTGAATACTTACTTTGGTGAAATAGTAATAGTTGACAAATTTGTGGGGTCAAGGGTCAGACAAGCAGTGTTTGATTTTTTTTTTTATCGTTATTTTTATTATTATTGGACACACGCACACAAAAAGAAATCCTTAAATGCTTCTTTAAAAACTGATGAATGAAACCCAAATCAAGTTTGAAAGACTTAACCCTTTGAAGACGGAGCCTCATTTGGAGTTTCAGTGCTAAGACGGAGCCCTTTTCATATGGTCTCACTTGGAACACAAAAAAAAAAAAAAAAAAAAAAAAAAAAAAATAATCAATCCAATTTCTTTACTTACCTGTGCAGGTGTTGGCAATTTTCTTGGTTTTCTCATTTGTGGAATCAACAACTGAAGATATCTAGCAACGAATAAAGCACAAAGAGAAAAAATAAAAATGTTTAAAATGTTAAAAGTCAATTTGAAAATAAAAATTTAAAAAGATAAAAACAATTTTTTTTAATTTAAAAAAAGAAGAAAAAAGGAGAAAAAAAGAAGAAAAAAGGAGAAAAAAAGAAGAAAAAAGAAGAAAAAAAGAAGAAAAAAGAAGAAAAAAGGAAATTTGTTTAAATAAAAATATTAATTAAACTACAAGCAGATTATTGTCCTCATCTTTGTTACTGTTATCAGTTTTTATCAGGTTTATAAATTTTTTACTGTTATCAGATTTTTATTATATGTCAATCCAGATAACCTACATGGAATTCCAAACTGAACCCATTACTTAATCTAAAGTGGCAGACTATTCTTGTCCCACTGGCCATCTCTAGCGATAACTCATCTAGTTCTTAATTTTAATACTGCTCAGCTATGGCTTGCTCTATTTCCACTGAATTCAAGTACACCCTGCAGGAATTGAACTCACAATTGCTTTTTCACCAAATTCACAAACACTTTATTCCACTAGGTTATTGTCCTGTGGGACAATTCTGTGGAGAACTTGGAGCCTTAAACCTGCTGATGAATCATTCTTGACTGCACTCACTGAAGATTTTCAGACAGAAATTATTTTTCTCCCTCTTAAATTTTGCAGTAATCGAAATTTCTTCTTTGACACAAATTAAGACGTGTCATCTGAATCGAATTTGGTTAGCTTGAAACGGAAATGCATTAAATTTTTCATTTCTTAATAAACCAATGTCAGATTGTCAAGACAGTAACAACAGTGAGGGTACCTGGAATCAAGAGCTGTCATTCTCCAAATTGCCCTACTAAGGCTAATGAGTCCTGTCAACTCTACTATTTTAACCCATACTTGGTGAGAGAGAAGAGACGGATTCATGCCATATATTTAGTAAGGAGTGAACAAAAGCAGCCTCAGGCAGAATTCTGTTTTCTGTGCCAGTAACTGTTATGGCAACTTCCACCTCATCCTGACTTCCCTGTCGAATATAACGCCACAATCTCACCACATAAGGTATTGACAATATAGTTTCTTTAGCAAGCAGGTATTTACGGATTGGAATTACCAACCCCATGCCCAACCAGTCCTGAATTCAGAGCTGAAGGGGAGATGGATCCAGACCTTTCGTAAGAGTATTTACACGAAAATGAATGCAACAAACTTGGCTGGAATTTGAACTTGGCACACAGGATTCACTTACTGTGCTGATATCTACTACATTAAACACACATCTCAAAATAAGTTACATAATACTACTACTACTGGTTGCACATTGTCTCACCCAGAAAATTAAAACTGCATGTTTAAAATCAGCTTTAAATTTAATGACTAGTGCATGCTGAAGATCTCCTGAATCTTAGAAAGGAAAAGCAAAAAAAAAATATTAAAAGGTAGAATTAAAAAGTTTAAAAGTATTTTTTTTTTAATTAAAGAAACATCTTTAAACTAAGCAAAAATTACTCAAAAGATTTAGTGGGGGAAAGAAAATGCCAACTCACTTTTAAAAATGTTTTTACAACTTCATCGACATCAGAAATCTTGTCCTGAAATGAAGAAAAGATTTTCTCTTTGAAGACAAAGAAAACTAAAGAGTCATTAGACATAGGAAAGTGCTGTTTTCTCAGAAACACTTGCTTACTACTGAAAAATCAATTTCTTCTTGTATTTCTATAGTAACACTATGATCAGTGGTTACATATAATAGTCCTATCCTGTCAGTAACACTTGCTTATTGAAAAGAAAGCAAACTACTTCAACACCCATCATTTCATTTTCAATGCAAGAAGAAAAGTATACAAAATCCATAAGACTAAAAACACAAGTACTATCAAAACCAAAAATACTAAGTTTATAATTGTACCAATTCAATCTTTATCCATAAGTTAGATCAGGGCGTGTCAAGCATATTGACCCAGAGATTACATTCAGCCCACATCATGTTTAGCCTAAGTTGCAGCTCAATCTTATTTAAACAATTTTATTATCATTATTTAGTTTCAAAATATAGTAGTTATAAAATAGCTTATATCCAATTTATTTTCAATAAAGGCTCAAAAACACAGCTCGACAGTTAAAGGTTAATCTTTCACAACAGGCGTGGGAACCTTTCTCTATTCTCTCTTTGAAAGAAAGGTAGGTGAATGTGTGAGCACACACACATTGTTAACACCTCACATTCTTTCTTGTGTTGTTAATAAATTTATTATAATGTATACTGATCCTTTTGTCCATAACTAAGTTTTTCTTCAGAATCCAGATCACAAAATTGAGATATATATATATTATAAATTAATTGATTTAAAATATGGTTATTTTCGCTACACAGTTCCAACCATGTTTCAAAAATAGAAGCTAAAAACCCCTAATTTTATTTTTGCAAATAAATTAAAAGCATTAGTTCCATTTCATCTTCAAGCGAATTTTGGAGTAACTTTTAAAATTTACCGGGTTTTAAATACACAGCTAAAATCACGTTTCCATGGTTACAGAATATTCTACTCAAATTGAACACGGGGTGTCTAGATTTTCCTTATGACAGTATCATTGTATCAGTTATTAGCTACATTTTTGGTAAGGGGAGGATGTATTTTACACTGAAACCTGACGTCGGGTTGAATGGATGTCGCCTGAATTTAAAAAAAAAAAAAAAAAAAAAAATTGTTAACGGTAAAAAAATTTTCAACGCCATCTTTTAAAATTAAAGATTTAAAGATTATATATATATATGTGTGTGTGTGTGTGTGTGCACGATGAAGAGTTATATTGAGTAAACTTTTAAACTTCGCCACTATTTGTATCATTTTATCCTAAATGCAAAAAACAAGCATACAAAATCCATATAGCAAAAAAAAAAGAAAGAAAGAAAGAAAAGACAGCACTAATAACAAAAATGATACAAAATTCATAATCCTGCCTTTCTAACACTTTCTACTAAACTTTAAACTTGCAAACAAATTCCCTATACAAGGTTCATTACCATCTCCTCTAAGACAATTGGAGATATAATTAGGAAGAAAAATAAACCCAACACCAATTCAAATGCCAAGATTTATTAAAAATCTGTTTACAATGCAAAAATGTTTATGTGAGAGAGACATCACATGATCTAAAAGCCTGCATCTACAAACACAAGATAGACTTGTGTTTGGACAATCAATCTACCTCTTGTTTTGCATTAAAATGATGTTAGACATCACTTTGATTTCACTAATGCCACCCTAATTAAAAAAGAACATAATTCTTTAAGGAGAAAATATATTGAAAACTTAACATTATTCCCAACTGTAAACACATGCCTAAAACATTGCCATCTTTCTTTGAATTCATTCTTAAATATGCTAGCCATAAATTAGAACCTTGTGATTCCCTGCTGTGCAGGGTGACAACACAAAGGTGAAGATAAAACTCCCTTTAAACAGACACACACAATTACAAATACACATTACCATCCAATGCCCACTTAGACATACAAGAATCTTCACAAATCTACATACACATAGAATTATCTATGGTTTTAATATATGTGCCTGACGAATGAGAACTGACCCAAACATAACTGAAAATATAAGTGTTTTGTCTTTTTGTCTGTTTTCTTCTAGTCTTTGACAAAGCTTTAATAAGCGTTTTTTTGTTCTTTTATATCATTTATATATATATATATATATATATATATAAAAAAACATTTTTTCATGTTTATACATTCTTTTTATAGACACAAATATTTAAGTAAATGCTCTGTTTACAATAAAAAGTATTAACAACATTTACCAGCCTGAATGTCTGAGAAATTTTCATAGAAAATATGTGTCCTCCAACAGAAATCGAACCTGTATCCTATACAGAACTAGCATATAGCCTGACAAGGCCTTACTGATTAGGCCACAGAGGAGCATTTGGTTAGCAAGGTCAATTTTACTGTATTTAAACACAATTCTCCATGATTTTCTCTCATACATTCATATCTGCTCAATGCGTATCCAAATGTAAACAAATGACATCACACATTATAAAATGGACAAAGTCTGACAATTATTTTTCAAGACATTTTTTTTATGTTTAACATTCTTTTTATAGATAAAAATATTTAAGTAAATGCTGTTTATAATAAACAGTATTAAACAACATTTACAGGCCTGAATGCCTGAGAAAATTTCATAGAGGACGCATATTTTCTATGAAAATTCCTTGGACATTCAGGCCAGTAAATGTTGTTTAATACTGTTTATTATAAACAGAGCATTTACTTAAATATTTTTATCTATAAAAAGAATGTATAAACATAAAAAAATGTCTTAAAAAAATAATTGTCAGACTTTGTCCATTTCGCGTGGTCATGTGTGATGTCAAGAGCTGCGATGCAATTTTCGCTTCCACGTCTCACATACACGAGTTTGACGTTGCTTTGAAATTTTTCATGCAACAAAAACGGATCATTATTGTTTCGTCCGTGTATTGTTTGATATATTGAAATGTAACAGCCATGTTTGATAATGGCTTATGTAAGCCGAAAGCTTAGATTGGATTTAAACATGTATCAATATGGTGATTTCCTTTTGTCCTTCAATGATAATGTTGTTAAGCTTATCAGACAATATGAAAGGAACTTACTTAAAATAGACAAAACTTGTCTATATTATTTAATGAAACATGCATCAACGAAAAATTGCTGACTATAATATATATATATATATATATATATATATATATATATATATATATATGAGTGTGTAAGCAGGGCAAACCTTATTTTCTTCAATCTTTAATATTTGAATAAACAAAAAAGACATGAACTTTGACAAATGTTAACTTGTTACTGCTATAAGCATTATTCTTTAATGGCTACACATTGAATTAACAGGGATGTTAACTCAAACAGGAAAAATTAATGTCAAACAGATGAGAAATCAAATGTCCTCACTAATGAAAAGTATGCCTCCTGACAGGATCTTAAATAATTTAAAAATTATCAATTTTAATACAGTGGTTTCTAAACATTTCAGAAGTGTGCACATGTTACATTTTTTAAAGGGGGGGATCTGGGGCCAAAAAAAAAAAAAAAATATATATATATATATATATATATATATATATATATATATATTATATATGAATGAATAAGTCTTGTTTGGGATTTTTTTATCATCCAAATACGACAGAACAAAATATGACAATTCTAAAAGGCGGTAAATGTGGTTGATGTTTGGAGAGAAATGTCTTCATTATAAAAACCATCATAATCAAAATGTTTTTGTTTTAATGAAGTTGCTTAAAACTAAATACTCCTAATGCCATCTAATGATCAAGATAAAATATTTTTGGCTAAAGTAGTTGTAAATGTAGAAATTCTTTTTTTTTTTTATACTCACCCCAAGTTCCTGTTTAATACCATTAGCAGCTTTTTCACTTGCTCCAAGTCCCAACAATTTTGATGGAGATGGGAAAGTCAAGAATTCACCGGGTGAAATCTACATGAAAAAAAAAGAAAAACAGGCTCCTGAGTTGTTGAGATGCAGCATCATATTCATCTAAGTTTTTCCTGTCAAACATTTTAGCCACACACATGTTGCATGTAAAATAATAATAATAATAATAAAAAAAAAAAAAAAAAACAATTGAGGAGGTCATACTTGACTCATCCAATCAAAAAAACAATTTTCAAATCAGTCCAGGTTCAAATTCAGATCTCTGTACTTTGGCTGACTCCAAAAATTCTATTATAATTGTGCTTGTCATTCCCCCTTCATTAATTCACATGACCGTTAAGCCCTGTCAATACCTCAGAAATAATGAACTATTCGGTTTTCATTGTGTGGAAAGAGAAAGATGCTAATTGGTTTCAGTGAGAAAATGAAAGGAAAAAAGAGAAGATCAAAGTGGAGAGAGATAATCTGATTAAGCTAATAAGAACAGATACTACACTTTGATCCTAAGCCAAGAAGTGAAGGCGATTGCAAAAATGCACCATTTTTCAAACAATGGAAACCAAGGCAATCACCAAAAATAAAACATCTGAATTATTTTTAAATTATTAAGAGAAATGTTCTTAATACAAGGATTTGGCTAGTTCAATATATTTTGGAACCAGGAAAATTGAAGAAAACATTTTTTTCTAATCCTAAAATAAACTTGTAATAAAAGAAACTTATTTGTTTAATGGCTATTTTATGATATTTCTTTTGTAAAATGAGAGAAAGCAGCTTTACATACAGAGGATATTAAATGCATGAATTTTTTTTTATGTTAATTTTTCATCAGATTAATATCTTAATTTTTGTTACAATTACATTTCAGCCATTGCATGCTCAAGCCTTCTTCAGGTTTCTGTCAATCCGGGTAACTTTCCTGGAATAAACCCTTTATTCAAATTATATGGTTACACTGTTCTTAAATCATGACATTTCAGACGGCACTTTTATTCAATATAAAAGCTTAAGATGCAGGGTGATTTTTAAGTTTTTCTTGAGAAAAAAAAAAAAAAAAAAATAGTTAACTCCAGATAAAATGAAAAAAAATTGCCTTGTGTCATATTTCTCAGCACTTTGGCTGGCTACTCATTATTTTGTCAAAGTTTTGCTGAACCTGTAACAGAGCAGTGGCCTCCGACTGAGTCATACTAGCATGGAAAGTGGTCAGCGACTAGAAATATAGAGAGGCTTAATAATTCTGAGCAAAGAAGAGATATTAGAAAGAAAAAAATAAAGCAGGGTGGTTAATCAGATTGGCATTTGATTAAAAAAAAAAATTCCATTTAAAAATATTAATTTAAACCTATAAAATATTTATAAAGAAGAACCTTGGAAGAGTTTGATCTCAAATTATTAGACTAAGATGTAGTAAGATTCAGCATAACTGATACTTCCAGCATGTATGCGCAGAAATCAGAGTAACCCAGAGATTGTCAGAGCACGTGTCTTGGAGTCAGACACATGCAGAGAAAACTGGCAGTCCCATCCAACACCTATCATGCATTAGAGAAAATTCACTATAGAAGTCATCTGCTGCAAAGATGTTAGCACTTCCACATTTCTTAACAAACAGACATCTCTGTGCTTCAAGGGTAGAAAAGTGATTGGAACAAAACAGCCCCATAGCTGGTATGTAATTTGTAAACTTCACCAACAAAAACTAGCTGAATCCATGGTAATTGCACAAGGGTTGACAACTAATATTATCTGTCATCTCAGGCTTCTTCTAATCTCATTTTTTGTCTGTATCTTCTCATTCTTTCCCTTATCCTTTCCAATCTTCATTGCCTATCCTTAATGTTTCTACAAACATGCAAAATTGGTTCAAAATTCTCCATTAAAAAAGAAAAAATTGTCATTTCTTCTGTTGGCATGCTTAAACCTTTTTCAATAAGATCACCAATGTTGAATTAATAAATAAACAGTATAATCAAAATATCGTCCAGATCAACAAAAACCTCAACCTGTCATTTCTGGCAGATACACAACAAAAACCTCAACCTGTCATTTCTGGCAGATACACAACAAAAACCTCAACCTGTCATTTCTGGCAGATACACAACAAAAACCTCAACCTGTCATTTCTGGCAGATACACAACAAAACCTCAACCTGTCATTTCTGGCAGATACACAACAAAAACCTCAACCTGTCATTTCTGGCAGATACACAACAAAAACCTCAACCTGTCATTTCTGGCAGATACACAACAAAAACCTCAACCTGTCATTTCTGGCAGATACACAACAAAACCTCAACCTGTCATTTCTGGCAGATACACAACAAAAAAAACCTCAACCTGTCATTTCTGGCAGATACACAACAAAAACCTCAACCTGTCATTTCTGGCAGATACACAACAAAAACCTCAACCTGTCATTTCTGGCAGATACACAACAAAAACCTCAACCTGTCATTTCTGGCAGATACACAACAAAAAAACCTCAACCTGTCATTTCTGGCAGATACACAACAAAAACCTCAACCTGTCATTTCTGGCAGATACACAACAAAAACCTCAACCTGTCATTTCTGGCAGATACACAACAAAAACCTCAACCTGTCATTTCTGGCAGATACACAACAAAAACCTCAACCTGTCATTTCTGGCAGATACACAACAAAAACCTCAACCTGTCATTTCTGGCAGATACACAACAAAAACCTCAACCTGTCATTTCTGGCAGATACACAACAAAAACCTCAACCTGTCATTTCTGGCAGATACACAACAAAAACCTCAACCTGTCATTTCTGGCAGATACACAACAAAAACCTCAACCTGTCATTTCTGGCAGATACACAACAAAAACCTCAACCTGTCATTTCTGGCAGATACACAACAAAAACCTCAACCTGTCATTTCTGGCAGATACACAACAAAAACCTCAACCTGTCATTTCTGGCAGATACACAACAAAAACCTCAACCTGTCATTTCTGGCATTTACTTTGCCTTTTCTTTAACCTTTACCATGCTACAAGCAAAAATGGTCACTGTAGAATTCTCTTCCTTTGTTGCTCTAGGCACATTCTGTCACCTTGTAAATAAACTGGGCTCCTACTGAAAAATCATGCTGCAAAAATGGTCTGCAAGGATTCTCTGAACAGTTATCAAGTGGTGAGTCCTGTTGACACCAGACCTCAAGAACATAAGGCACAATATCTGGTTGAAAATGAAAAACTATGTGGAAGCAGAGAAGAGGATGATGATAATATGAATGTATTTATAATGGCTGCACTGGACCAAAGCCTATTCCTCAGGAATTACCAGGCAAACATCAAAAAAATGGTACAGACCTTGTGCGCATATATATATATATATATATATATACACACACACGTTTCATTAAATAATATAGACAAGTGTTGTCTATTAATTTTATGTAAATTTTTTTCGTAATGTCTGATAAGTTTAATAACATTATCGTTGAACGAAGAAAGAAATTCACAATATTGATCCATATTTTTTAATACAATCTAAGCTTTCGG
Organism: Acanthosepion pharaonis; assembly: GCA_903632075.3. Taxonomy (NCBI): domain Eukaryota; kingdom Metazoa; phylum Mollusca; class Cephalopoda; order Sepiida; family Sepiidae; genus Acanthosepion; species Acanthosepion pharaonis. The sequence goes on along the minus strand of CAHIKZ030000215.1, from coordinate 1,648,795 downwards.
CTTACTTAAGCCATTATCAAAGATGTCAATTACAACATATTAAGCAATATATGGACAAGACAGTGATGATAGTCTGTCATTGTTTGCATAGATGATTTCTAAGTAACGATAAACACGTGCATATAAGACGCTAGAAGCGAAAATCGCACTGCATCTCATGACGTTACACATGACCACATGAGAGTTAATTGGAGAAGTATGAAGTATGGGAAGCCGTGGTATACATATATATATATATATATATATATATATATATAATATGTGAACAACATATTGAGACTATTGGCCACTTATTATCTGTTTGCCCAACTCTAACACCAATGAAATATAAAGGTCAATATGATAAGACTGGTCAGTATAGTCATTGAATAATATGTCAATATTAAAGTGTGACACAGGCTGAAAAATGGTATGAACATCATCCTGAAAAAATAGGCATCTCATAGATATGACTGTACCATCAAATGAAAATCTATTTGTTAAGGAATATGACAAAATAATTAAACATCTTGAAATTGAAAAAATGCAGAACCTTAAAAGTATTGTTATGCCTGTAATAATTGGAGCCCTGTGTATGATGAAAGGAGACAAAAATAAATTTTAAAAATGTACAGACAATAACATTAAGGAGATCCCAATCAGCTTTTTCTGTTTATGGCTTTTTTTTTTTTGTCTGTCTTTTCTTTTTTTTTTTTTTATGATTTCTAGAAATAAAAGAGAAAATAGAAGTACATTCATAAATATCTCTGAGTGACAGACTTATCTGAATTCCTAAGCACTCAACATTCTTTTGTAAGTGCCAAGAGAAAGATCCGAACCCACTGCGTCTAGGTTTGGGAGGAGGGGCTAAAATATTCTTTTTTTTTCTTATGGATTATATACTTGAAAAAGGCTGTGGAATCAGTAGAAATAAAAAAGATTTTAAATTATATGTCTACTAACAATCCAAGAATGACAATCAAGAATTGCAATAAAGAGCAACAGAAATAATATCACAAAAGTGATTAATGGTGGTCGATAGGACGCATAGCAAAAAGAAAAGAAAACAGGTGGAGTAAAAGGCTGTTTTGACTGGTGCTCAATGGATAACAAACAGAAAAAACAAAACAAGACGGCGAGACCAGATACAAGACGGAGAGACCGGGTAGAAGGGCCTGATGGCTTGGAATAGCATTGGCACAGTCATTATAGGAGCATTTTGTGGGAGGGGGATGAACCTTTGTCCTTCATGCATTTGGTGATGATGTATACTACTCACTGTGGTTCAGTAATAAAAAAAAAAAAAAAAAAAAAAATGTTCTTTTGTAGGATGATTTATATTTATCTTCAAAAACAAAAATTCAGTAACATTTGCCATGAACCATATTAACGGACATGATCTGATCACGGAAAAAAAAAAAAAAAAAAATTAAAAAAGTATCACACCCAACATTCTTGTGTAGGTGCCAAGACAAATATCTTTTCCTGTACAGATTATATACAAAAATTTCTGTGTTCAATATGAACACAACAATTTTTGTCTTAGAAACAAAAACAAAAAAAAACACTGCCTGATGATGACATTGTGCTAATGTTGAAAGTAATCTGAATAAATGAATATGTATCAACATAGTAATTATCTCACTTCCTTTAATATTAAGAAACTATTCCGTAATTATGAGAGGATCCTATTGAAAATAAATAGACAAAACTTGTCTAAATTATTCAATGAGACATGTGTCTGTGTGACTTCCACTTGAGAAAACCATCTTCCCCCATATTCCATGGAAGCTTAAGAATACTCAACTGACCCTTGACATGCACGACTCAAATTCCAGCATTGAATGTGAATGTTATTAGAGACATTGTCACTTGTTTCTTTCTAACGAGACACCTCAATATCACTAAGGAACCGTGTCCAGCCACTATTTTTGTATGGTAGGTGTTAATGTCTTCCATCCAGTATTGCTGGTAAACATATGACATTATAGATTAAGGAAAGTTAAACGTTTCCACAATTTTGGAAATGTAACGTTCAAGTTAGCCGATATCCATTATCACGCTCTCAGGCTGAAAAGAGAGTACTGCTAACATATATGGTCAAGGGATGCTTCGTCTTCACTTTTCAATCTGGATGCAGTTCAAAAACATCTTTACATTCTTATTTTTCACCCTACTACCTCTTGCTACTATCACTATTTTCATGGAAAATATTCAGATGAACTACAGCTAAGATCTGCCATAAACATTGTAGCAAACCCACCCCCTATTCTCTTGGTGAAAGGAGCTTCTTTCCACAAACCCACTGCTTTGCGAACTGACACCCAAGAAGATGCTATCCCAATCAGAAGAATCAAGTCTAGGATTAAATTTTTTTTTCTTTTCAACCTATCCTCATAAACCGTGCTGCTTACTCTGTAACTCTCCACTTGAAGTGGCTCTTGAGGCTTCTAAAGGGTGACCATTGTGAAAAATAAAATCCAAATTGATAAAATATGCTGTTTTGCCATGAGCAGCTAAGCTTATGATTACATTGAGTTGTTGGAAACCAAGCACAATTGATATAGGTCTGGGCATTTCTATTACATCAATATATAGTGGTGCCATCTACCATCACCTTTACATACTGCTTTCCCATCATTTTTGGCATGTCACACACAATTTTATATTTCAGAAAATTATGGCACTATTTATTTTACAACTGCACTGATATTTCCATTCTGTAATATTTTAGCAGGAATTTTTCTAGCAAATGTATTTTTAAAAAGAATAGGCAGTTTATGTCTTAAATTTATTAATTTATTTTTTCTAATATGCAATTAACTTTTTCTTGTTAAATATGGCAGACAAGATTTAATTTTTATTTAGTTTTTCCAGCATCCTTACTTTTTGTATTTGGTAGATATAAGGAAGTATAAAAGTTTTCCATAATTCCCAAGCACTTTTGCCCACTTACAAGGGAGTTTTGTTTTTAGTGTTAGTTTTTCTTCATCTTTTGACCATTTAAGTTGTACTTCATTTTTCTGTTTTGAATATGAGCGTTTATTCCAAGTCATCACATGTTGAACATGACAGATTCCAATCGGTGTCTTTCTATTTTTAAAAAATAATTTTTACATTCCATTCCCACTGTTAATTAAGGTGAAGTTGATAGCAGGAGAGAGAGAGATGTTTAATATACAGGGCCTCTCTAATAACAATAAAACCAAAACCCCCTTGAAAATGGCTAAAGAAGTGGCCAAAAGCGCTTGGGACAATGAAAAACTAAATAAAAATTAATCTTCCTTGTCTGCTATATTTAACAAAAGATGTTTAAAAAGAAAAGTTGCTGCCTAAATATACATGAAAATATACATATATATCATTAAAAGCTGCACAATTATCTTATTTAAATTTATTGATCATTTTTTCCTAATATGTTGAATAAATTTTCACAGACGTCTATTGTAGATGTTAAAAAAAGAAAAACAAATAGCTAAAATTTTATTATGGTGAAACACACCTATTCTATAGTTAATAGACTCTCCCACCTATAATAAGTAGGAGTAGTAAGAGTAACAAGTGAATCAGTCAGTCAGTCAATGTCGGATGACAGTCAAATACTAAAGTATCAGTGACCACAATTAGATTACTCTGCGTTATACCCATTATATCAAGTTCCTAACGTTTTGTACGTCGAACCTATTTTAGGACCGACTTAGTACAAATACAAGCCTCCACTGTGAAATCACTCCACAACAAATTTGCAAAAGTTTGTGCCCAATTTTCACCGTTAGTATAAACTGACCGCAACTTGACACTGGTTTTTGTTTTGAT
>CAHIKZ030000215.1:1397500-1640000 GCA_903632075.3 Acanthosepion pharaonis | reverse complement strand
CAGGGATTCTAATGTATAATCAAATATAGACAACTAAAATTTATGCACCTTTATCAAATAAATGTCTATCAATTCAAATATAAATAACCAATTTCAACACTACATAACCTAACAAGGGTAGACACCTAATAAAAATTAACCAACCAACCAACCAATTATATTGCTATATATATATATATATATATATATATATATATATATATATATATATATGCATGCAGATGTTTATACTGACATTCCTATTTTCTTTGCTTTCTATTACCAATAAATTTGTGGAAACTTTGAGCTGAGTTAAAGGGAAACAACTGAAACATTCAGATAAGGCATGGCACGTGGAACTAGAACAATCTATCCCAGTGGACAAAATTAAAGGGTTCGGTTCAAAATTCCAATCACCTGAAGGTCATAGAATATAACAGCCATATGGCAATGAAGATGAGGATAACAGTCTGAATAATGTAAATAATGCACGTAATCAAAATACCTAATCTCAGAGACAGATAAGACACACACAAAAAAAAAAGCAATTCACTTTTGCCACTACAAAATATCAGGTGTTGACTAAAGACAGCAATGTCACCTTAGATTCTTCTTCTATATGCTGCAACCCTTCAGGACATAAATGATTACAGCTCTCCACAACTTCCTATCTCTTGTAGCTCCTTACCTGTTTTTCTACCCCTGCTCAGGCTACTGCTCCTTCTGTCATCCAGTCACACAAGCTTATCAGCTAGATGGCCTTCTGCCTTCCTCTCCTCTCTCTTCCCCTCAGTAGGCCCTGTGAGGGTTAAGTTCTCCAAGCCCTCCTTCCTCATTATGAATCCAAGGAATTTCAGCTGCCCCCGCTCCGGATTCTGAGTATGTATCTTTTCTGTTCCCATTTTCTTAAAGACTTCCCTATTGCTTACTTGCTCCACCCACAGAATTCTCAGTATCCTTCTGTAGAACCACATTTCTAACTCCCCACCCCGTTTTTGTCCCATCCGTGGAGAGATTGTCCAGCATTCACCACCATAGAAGAGGATGAATATCACATAATAATCCAGCACTCTTCTTTGTTTCGAATGACATTTCTTGACACCCTGCTTACCTTTTGAAATCCTCCTTTCGCTCATCCAATGCATGTTTGGATCTCAGTGTCACATTTTCTAGCCTCTGTTAAAACACTTCCCAGATGTTTAAACTTCTGCATCACTGCTTGATGTTAACATCCCTAATTTGTAACTCACTTCATGGCCCTTTTCTCTTGCTGATGACTATACTTTGTCTTACTAACATCAAATTGGCATGGTACAAGGTCAGGAATAAGGGGCACCCCATGAAGAAAGAATTAGACTACTTTTCTACTAACCTCTCTAAGAGGTCTTTTAGTTTTCTTTCCACATCAGCACAGTGTCATCTGCATATATTTTTAAGATTACACCCCCACCAATAATAAATCCAGGTGGGAGGCTCCAGTTCTATTATGATAGCATCACTATTGAATAAATCTGGGGAGAAGACGCATCATTGTCTCACTCTCCTTTCTATTTTTGTATAGCTACTCAATTCATTTTCTATCCATATGCAGTTTACTACAAGTTCTGGATTATTCTAATATATTTTCCAAATAGATCTAGTTTTCTCAGCAGTTTAAATAGATCTCTGTGCTATATCTTGGCAAATGCTTTTGCATGCTTTATAATACACAAGTTTTACAGAAAGAAAAGAAAACAAAGGCACTGATGTTTTAGAAAATATATTTTTTTTTTTTCTTTTTAAACTAAAAGCAACTGTATAGTATCGTCATATTTGTAATTGGTCCAATTTGAGAACAATGTGAAGTTCTTGATTTATTTCAGCCTAAAATAGAAAAAAAAAGAAAAAAAGAAAAAAAAGCATTACAAACCAACTAAGAACAAATAATATTGGACATACATCACAACAAATCCACTTGTTACTGATCTGATCAATAACTCAAAACCTCAACTGATGAGATACAGGGGTGAGTGGTGAAATGCTTGAAGCAAGTAAAGCCTGTGGGTCATGGTGAAGACCATCCTGGCAATACAGAATCATGAACAAAGGTGTTAGTCGGTTATTTGTTTAACAGCATATCAACACCTTATGAGTCATTTAAAGCCAAAATTTTATTTTCTTGGAAGCTTTGAAGTAATAAAAATACAACACACATTATTCTGCTTTCACAATTGAATACATGGTAGATGATACTCAGCTTCTGTGCATATACATGTTTGTGTGGACATAATTACTAGAGACAGTGATGTGTTTTATGTTGTTTTTAAAGTTATATTCTGGTATATGGTTTGTTCCAGAAATTGTAGGATATTATATGCATTAATGTCATGAAAGAGTTCACTCATGTTGGTTGGTTGATTTTATTTATTGTTGGCCTTTTGTTTTTATATATAAAAATGTATTTTTATACTTTATTAGTAATATTTTTTTGTTTGTTTGGAGGGTTCACTATTTGCCCATAGCTAGGACCCTAACAGGTGCTAACCACCCAGGTCAGGATTGGCCCAGGAACAACAGAAATTAATGTTCCTCAAAACCTCCAATCTCCCAATCAGAAGCCTTGCAGCCAGATGTAGTTTGTCATCATACACATGGCTTACAAAGCAAAGAACTGTACCAGATAAGAGAAACCACATGTTTAAAGGGACTACCAACAACAATAACAACTAAAATGGATATTACATGTAACTCGAAGAGAAAATGACAATCAAGATATTGACATTCCACAACACATCAAATAAAAGTTTAGGAAAGAAACCCCCATCAATACTGTAAAGGGTGATAACAGCCAATGGACCTGAGAAAAGTATTTTCCTGAAAAAAAAGTTTTTAAGAGAAAGATTTTATAAATTTCAACCGACAATAGTAGTGGCTGCTTGGTCAATAAATGCCAAATGTCAGCTAATATTACTATTACCATTGAATAACTGAATGACTAAATGGAAAAATTGCAATGTGTTTTTTGTAGACTAAAATGTTCTTATTGATGGAATGATGTATGTAAGGGGATGGGGTGAAAACAAAATGTCTGTTATAATTATATACATTGAGAGGAATGCTGAACACTAAACTTGGCATCCAATGTTGCTTAGACATACAGCTTAACTGACTTCATTCAGCTTCCCAACTCTTGCTTTTGTTCAATCAGTTAAGTACAATTCGTAACACACTTGGGCAAGCAGGTCTCTTCGAATTTATGACTGACTAGACAGAAGATTTTCCCGCACTAAGTTGTCGTTTCTTTCTGCAGTAGACTGGTTGCTATTCAACCCATAGCTGGGAGGAGAAGAGATGGATTCATACCTTTCCCCAAAGATATTAACGCACAGGTCAATGTAATTAACTTGACTGGAATTCAAACTCATTCTGAGCCAATATCCATTACACCACAATACAACACTCATTTTTGAGCATGTTTTTCAATGTTTTTTTGCTTAAAATTTCAACCTCTACATATACAGGGTGTAGCAGGGGGCACCTCGAGGCAGTGTAACAAGTTTGTCCCGTTAGAACAATTACAACTAAGTAGTGAGTTTGATCCTCAGTAGGTGCCACATCAAAGCTACGCTTGAAAAATCACTATACAGGGTGTGGCAGGAATACCTCCCACATAATGGTAAGACATTAGCTAAATGAAGTTACACCGTTGTGACAAAAATCTTATTATGTGAGAGGTATTTCTGCTACACCCTGTATATAATTCCATTAACAAAAAGATCTGATGGATGAAGGCCTTTTGAAGGAATTTTTTCCATTGTCATTCAGTTCCCCACCATCTCTCCAAAATGTGCATCTTATACACAATCATGGAACACATTTGCCACCCCATGGCATAGGTCATGTGTTTGAGCCCAAGAAAATGTCAGATTTTACAAATCCTGATTTTCAAGGCAGGAATACCTCCCCTCTTGGAAGATTAGACTAAGCAGCCATCCTTCACCCTCAACCGACTATTCTTGTGTCTTACTGAGCTGAGTATATAAAAGTATAAATATGTAACAACTTAGAAAAAGTTGTTATAAAATCATTATTTACATTATTTGGACTCTTGTCCTCATCTTTGTCGCCATATTTATTACAACATTTCGGCTGTTGTAAACTCCGGCCTTCTTCAGATAGTCGGAATGTCGAACTTAACCCTTTATTCCGCTCACTGGGGTAGACTGTTCTAGTTCCACGTGCCATGTTTAATGGATGTCAGTTATCAGTTATCTCCTGTTAATTTCCCTCTGAAAGTTCTCCACTGCCTTAACCGGTTATTGAACTCAAACTCTTTAGGTCATGTCACTGGATCTAACCAAAGCCTTTATCCACTGTGCCATGTGTTCTTGAGAAATATGGCGACAAAGATGAGGACAAGAGTCCAAATAATGTAAATAATGTACATAATACCTCATCTCAGAAATATAGACAAATCATTATGTTTCTAAGCATTTAGAAAACCTCTAAATGATGCAACAAATAAAGCAAGTACCTACACCTGTAAATAATTCATGCTGTGTAAGATAAAATGCAATGCTGTCAGAAATATACATATTCACATAAAGAAATTGGGTCTGTTTCTCAAATAACATTTAAATTCTATACTCAACAAGCCACTTTTTTTCTTTTTAAATCATTTCACCCCAGGCGATAACACCACTAGGATGCAGGAGATTACAGGGAGTGAAAGGGAATGAGAAAACTTTGACGTTGCATTTAATATTCTGAAGATTATAAGTAGCAGGGAAACAAGAAATTGGAAGTGGGTTCCACAGGCAAGGAAAGAAACTTAAATTAAAATAGACAGTTACATCTCGATAGCTCAACAGTAAGAATGGTAAAAATCTAGTTGCCAATCTAGTAGCATGATTAAATTCATGTTGTGAAGACACTAATTAAAAAAAAAAAAAAAAAAAAAACTCAGAACAGTTGCCATGAAAATAATTGTTGAAAAGACACAGGGAAGTCAGGATCAATTATATTACAAACCCTTCTTTGAATTTTGTCAAGAATCTCAAGATATACAGCAGGAGCAACAGACCAGATATGGCAGCAATATTCAATGCACGTACAAATGGTAGACTTATAAATGTGCAAGATGGATTTTGATGAGAAGAATTGTCTGGCATGACACAGTGAAGCAACTTTCCTAACAGTAGACAAAGCAACTGATTCAATGACTCCATTTCAAGCCAGTGAAAAACCGGAGGCCTGGAGTTCAGCATTAGCCATGCATGATGGAAGACAAAAAAAAAAAAAAACGGTTATGTTTTGGAGGGGTTAAAATTTGACAAGCCATTCCTTGCACCAGTTAACCACTGATTTGAAGTCTTTTCAAAAGCAGTTGCCAGATTTACTCTGTCAGACTTGCTACTATAAGGAGTAAATAATTTTATCTGCATAAATACCTAGTTGGAAACTGATGACATTGGGAAGGTTGTTGAAGATCAGAAACAGCATCAGTCCTAGGACAGAGCCCAGATCTTATGTTTTCAAGAATTCTCACAAATGCAAGATCAACAGAATGAATGCCACCCCCACCCCACTTCACAAATGAAACACAGGTAATATTAAAAGAGCAGTCAATCAGATGAGAACAGAGTGATCATTTTACTATTATTAGTACTATTCTTTCAATTTTGCTAGTTTTTGTATGTTTTTTTTTGTATAGCAAAAAGTTATAGATATTGCAAAAAATTATATATTTAGATATTAATAATTCAAAGTTCAAACCAAAAGAAGATATAAAAGAAATTATCATTTTGAAAAAAAAACAAAAAAAAAATTGGTTCTCTTTGAATATTGGAGAAGAATGGTTTGGTTGGAGGGTTAAGTAGTCAAGAAGGAAATGCAATGCCAGCCATTTCCATTGGTGGCAAATTAGAAGCTCACAAACAAGAAACAACTTTATACACCAAAATTTTAACATGTTTGATGCAATTTTTGTCATATTGAACACACTTCTTTTTTTCTGTTTTTTTTTTTTTTTTTTTTATAATTTAACAAAAAGTGAGTTATTTATTACATTCAAACATTTCCAGCATTATGGAATGAGTCAAGCAAAAAGAGAACAAATATTAAATACAAAAGTAGTTTCAGAAACACATTGGTCAAAATTTCAAGTACATTTTAATTGTTGGCAACGCCACGTAATTCTTAGAGGGTAATTCAAACTCAAGTATCTTTTAGCAATTTTTTTTATAGACACTAAACATTACACAAAATGAGTTGTGACATTTAAAGCTGAAAGAAAATGGCATGTAAAAAGCAACCACTGTATGGTTTAGAATAATTCTGCAACTTCTTATAGAAAAACATTTCTAGAAATATCCACCAATATCAGGATTGTGATGATGAAACTTAGTAGCGTTTCATCATCACAAAGCAGACACCAAGTTAGCCACCAGCCATGATGAACGGTTGTACTAGCAATGAGACTCCTTTAAAGACTTCAATTGGAACTCGTACGTGCGTTCCATCACCAAAGAGGCTGGAAAAATTGTCAGAATGACACCTCATGCAATGATTTATCTTTAGCAGAGTCAGATCTGACTAAAATGGAATAAAGTTGCTATATTTAGATGGGAGTTGCTCAATCCTCACTTCCGAGCACTGACAGAGTTCAAAAGCATCTAAGCAGCCTTTTGGGTGATGAATTATCCCCCCCATCCCTTTTCCATAATAAAACATCACTAGCCTCTTACAACTTTGTTCTCTTGGCAAAGAACATATTCTGATCACTAGTTTGTTTATATATATATATATATATATATATATATATATATATATATATATATATAAGCAGACAATACCTCAGTTTATCTAAATGACCCAAACTTTGCTGACCTAGCTTTCATAGATCAATGGAGTAGAAAATGGTTCGTAACATTCCATACCTTCAAAACCAAGTTAGTATCATTTCATCATCACAAAGCAAACCCCAAGGTAACCACTAGTCATGATGAACGGTTGTACTCTCAATGAGGTTCCTTCTCTTGAATGTCTATTGGGTCAACCTTACTCCAGACCTCAAGTTGTACATGTGATATATCACTAAAGATTCCAGAAAAATGGTTAGGGCTGGAGATGTCCAGTCCTCACGTTCCAGCTTTGACCAAGTTCAAAAGCGTTTTCACAGCCTTGTAGTTGATGAATTGTGGCCCACCCTTCAACCTCTTTCCCCACAAATGGAACATTGCTAGCCTATTGCTATTTTCATGTCAGATGTTCAGACGGGCTGCATTCCTTAGTTCCTCCAGTTCAGACCTTCACAACTAGGAACCACCATGCCTGAATTTTCTCCAATCATGAACAGTTGTACTCTGAAATGAGGTTCCTTGACTTTAACATCTATTGGGGTTCAAGCTCTCCCCAAACATCAAGTGGAACACATATATACAATCCACTACTAATGAAGTTGGAAACAAAAATTGTATCCTTGAACCACATCAAAAAGTACCAGATTCTTACTGCCATGATTTATCTATCTGATTGCGTTAATATCTATCTATCTATACAAGAGTCAGGGCCAAGAATAGATTATTGCTACTATATGCTGGTCTGGTGCAACTCAATCTTCTCTTTCAAGCCTTGACAGACTTGAAAGCGTGTCAATGTGGCCTTATGGGTGATGAAGTATTCCCCACCTTACAACCTCTGTCCTACACACAAAATATCACCAGCCTCTCTCTACTATCACTCCCATGGCAAATGTTCAGATGAGCTGCATTCCTTAGTTTCTCCAGTTCAGACCTTCACATCTAAGACCCACCATGTCGTGTATACAGGGCTGAATCATCTTCATTCTATTGGCAAGAAAGAAGCTCCACTCAGAGAGCAGCTTCTTACTTACAATTGTTACTTTGTCCAATAGACTCCTGAGAGGATGCTTCTCCAATTACTACAATCTTTTTCTTTTCAAGTCTAGGATCAACCATTATGTATCCTACATATCCTCATAATTTGTACTTCTTACTTTTCTACAACCTTATTCAATAATCCTCTACTTTGAGTGGTTCTTGGGCCTTATATTAATTGAACAATAGTTTAAAAAAAAAAAATAAATAAATAAAAATCCATGCCTCTATTCAGCATTTCTTCTAGCAGAATTCTGGCAGTGAATTCTAAGACTCAATTTCAGACATTTTTTTTTTTAATTTATGAAAAAAAAAAAAAAACTCATTCAATCAACATTTACATAAGTAAAAACATGTCTACCTTCAATTTATCACAAAGTCAGAACCAAAATGTATTCATTTGGCAAGTGAACCATGAAAATTCAAATAAACACTTTTCAACCTTTAGAGTGTATCAAACTTACATTTTTTTTTTTTTTTTTTTTTTTACAGACCTTTAAAGCAGATTTCATGTAAACATCTAAAGACTATCTAGGACTCCAAATATTATTATTATTATATATTAGACTGTATCAAAAGTCTTCATTTTTACAGACTTTTACTCTAAAGACATTTCTTCTGATGAAAAAAAAAAAAAAGCAATTACTGAAACTTTTGAGAGACCAATATAACCACTGAACCTTTTCTTATATACAAATTTTGAGATGAACAGATATCAGAATACCCACCTGATTCCAAATGTGGCTCAAGGCCTTCTTTTAATATGAACATGTCATGCGTATGTAAGACACAATGTCCAAGAATTATCCAGCCACTTCAGCACTTCCCCCTTATGGGAGACGGATACCACAGGTGCTAGGGATTAACCCTAGCCTTATACCAAAGGAGAGGCAGAGACTGAGAAGCTAGGGTCCCAAGGCTGTATCTTTGTTAGCATCTTGCCTCTGGCCAGTGCAAGAAGCATAAGGCAAAACAATGTATCCATACAAGCAGTCACCATGTACAAAATGTGGCACAAGTCTTTGTTAACAGAAGCCAAACACAAATATGGGACCAGAGTCCAAAAATAGTCTAGCCACTTGGCACTTCTCCTTACGGGGTGGAGGTACCTATGGCTCAATGGATTAATCCCAGCATTCTCTCAGAACCTGAATATCCAGGTACCCTAGGACTGGGCTTAAAAATAAGCTTCTCACCTCCAAAACAATCCCCAACACCAGAAATGCTTGCTTTTATGGTTTTCAAAGTGTTTCAATAATTCTGATGACAAACAACAGTTACTCTAAATATCCAAATAGCACTTGACAATAGCCATAATGACAGATTTCATCCCCCAGAAACCACCAACAGATTTTTTTTTTTGTGGGGGTGGGTACAGTACATTTTGAGAAGGTCAATTACTGGTCATGGTTTGATTAAAACATTTCCAAAAATAACTTTTTCATTTCTAATAGAGACTAAGTGGAAAAAAAAAAAAAAAAAAAAAAAAAAAGTACTGACACTTGATCTTACCGTTTTAGTTGGTGTTTGACATTCTTTCACAGGCAAATCATCAATGTCCTCCTTTTCATCCTCTTCCTCATTCTGAAGTAGAAAAAAATTAATAATTTATATAAAAAAAAAAAAAAAAAAAAAAAAAACATGATTTTTGTCAGAATTTCAGAGATGAAGAGTTATTTACAGTTGGACTAATAAGATAAACTATGTTTCAGCCGTTGTGCTCTCTGGTCTTCTTCAGTTGTCTACCAATCCAGATGACCTTTAGAGAATTTCAAACTGAACTCTTTATTCAATCTACAAAGGTAGACTATTCTCCTTCTGCTGTCTATCTAGGGACACCTTGTCAAGGCTAATTGTTCCTTCATTGCTAGTCCAGTTTCCTCCAAGTAAGTATATTCATACTACCTAACCCAGGGATTGAACTCACAATTATTATGCCACCAAATTCCATAACCCATATTTTAACCCTCTAAGCTATTGTCTCATGTGACAATCCTGAGGCTAGAACTTTGAAATCTTAAAGCTAATGTTGATTACTGGATATGGACAGTGAAAGGAGAACAATCTACCCGACTGCAGATTGAATAAATGGGTTAACTTCAAAATTCTCTGAAGGCTACATCTTCAGTTTGCCAATTCCATATACCAAGCTGATAACAATACCTACCTTTTATGTGCAATGTCTTTTCAGGGACATGTGCAATTATGGCTCTCCACAACATTCTATTCTCTTCAACTCTAAGCAATGTTTATTCCCTCCTAGCCTCTGCTCTATCATCCATTTACACAAGCTTATTATGTAGAATACTCTACCCCCTTTCACCTTCCATAAATCCTGTGAGTGCCAAATTCTCCAAGCCTTTGTTCCTCTCAGGTCTTCCACAAATTCTATGAAGGCTACTCAGTTTTCCAATTCTATTTACCAGGATTTGTAGCACCTCGTTTTTTTTTTTTTTTACTTCTTTTGAATCAGAATCACCTCATGTAAGACAATAAAGCCACTAAGACACAAAGAGTGTGAGAGAGAATTAGAAAGCAGAAGCATTACTGCCAAATGAAAACAATAGAAGAGTGATCAGGAAGACAGTAGATAACGATTGACATTGCATTTAAATTTTTGATTATCAAACTTAACTAAAAGTCTGTAGCGACAGGGTTACCAATATTGTAGTGGGTTGTCACCATTATGTAAGGGTGTGTACTACATACATTTAACTTTGGCTAGGAAAAGCAGGATTAAGGACAATGCATGGACGCAATGCAATTTATATTTGACGTAAATAGCACATAGTATAAAATACAAAACAGAATGTAATGATTTCAAAACATAATTGAATTTATTAGTGCTTGGTGTACAAGCATATAAGCTGAAGGTGTGATAGAGTTATGCCTCTTAGATTTGGAAATATTTGTACCTGAGCTCATAAAGAAGAAGTAATTATTAAACTGTAGTTTAGAATAATAAGTTCGTTTAGCAGGTTAAGAAATGTGAATTGTAAACCTTGGTAAGAGTTCAGAAGAGATTTTAGGGTTCGTACTTGCGTGAAATGGTAATGTTCTTTAACGTCTGACTGCATATGGTCAAGACGAGAGTTCTTGAAGATTACATCTTGGTAGCAAGGAGAAAGATAAATAAAAAAACCGAAGAGAGAGAGAGAGCTTACACGTGTTTTGTTTATATAAGATTGTGTATCACATGACCGGCTCAGATCAAAAACGCAGAAAAACAGATTTGTCGCGTGCAGGTGGTTTGATTGGTCAGTTTCGACCAATCAGCGAGCTAGTTTCAAGTAGATTGGCCAATGAATGCTTGTTGCATGATTTCTATGTACTGTGGTGGTGTGATTCTACAAGTCAAGAAGCTGGAAGAGAGTTCCACAAGCAGAAAGTGTGAGAAAAGAAACTGTCAGCATACATCCTGTCATTTCAACTGTAAACTGATGGTTAGCTTGTTTCTAATCTAATATTCACTTAAAGTCAAAGTCTAGGTACTATGACAAAGAGCTCATCTGAACAATTACCATGAAAGTATTTATAGAAAAAAAAAACAATGGGAAGCTGCCATTCATTTACACAAGTTCATTACTGGGGTTACACTCTGTTTCTCTCTAGCCACTGATAAATCCTCTGAATGTCTCTTTCGAATTCTAAGGGTCTTTTTTGTTTCCATTTTCCCTTAAAACTTCCTCTTTGATCACATGTTCCATCCATGGTATTTTCAGCATCCTTCTGTAGAAACACATCTTTGATGCCAGAAAGTGTTGACCATGTTTGCTGTAGTTTCTGAATATGGAATCCAGTGAAGTCCGTAATGTCTTCAATATCAGAGGTTGGCAGTGAAGATATTTTTGGAGAAAAAACAAAATGGCTGCCTTTATACACATCGGCTCTTGAATATTTTGAGCTTTCTGATTGGTTAACCCTTCTATAGGTGAACTATAAAATGAGTCAGCTCATTTTGACTGGTTCACTAGTACATCAGTCTACCCAAAAATTCTAACAAAGTCTCCTCGTCATCTGTGAAGAAATTGTCCCGCATCAATTGGCATAGAGGAGGACTGATATAATATTACAGTTCAGTAGTCTGAAACTGTTTTTCTTAATGAAATTTTCCTGTTTCTTAACCTTTACCACACTGCAGGCAAAAATTGTTGCCTTTTGCTGCTCTAGGCGCATTTTGTCACTTAGAGACGGTTGTTATAAATAAATACGTTTCAACTGTTATTTCCAGTATTTTAAGCTGGAAATGACCTACTACTGCTTTGGAACAAGTTTAAACTTCTGTTTTCCAAAATCCATTTTGAATTCTCCTAGACTACACAAGGTATTACACCAATTAAACCCACATCAATTTTTTTTACAATTTTTGTAAATAAAAATGGCCACATCAATATCCAACAAAGCCTTTATTCTGGAGTTTTTCTTTGATTAGGACTCCAATAATGAGTTTGAAGGCTTTACTTGAGTGGATATTGACGGTGAAGTGGTCGGAGATGATAACCATACTAGTGACATGAAGGAAACACTAGTGGATATTATCATCCATGGCTAATTTTATGGAAGCTACTGGCAACCATCGATATACCTGATAGCCTTTCTGAAGGTAAATTATTTTATCTACTTATAAACAACAACAAAATAACTTTATTCATCAACAAGAACATGACGAGACGAATATGAGTCAGGTGAAAGAAAGAGCAAACAAATGCTAGTGTCTTCTCATATGTAAATACAAGGAAACACATCGCTTTTTTGATGAAATGAAATCCTTAGCAATTTAGCTTCTTATTGCACACCTAGAACCCCACAAGGAAAAATAAAAGTTAAAGTACGTTGAATTATGTATTTTTTTTAATGTATTTGTTTTTTATTTCGAGTTTCAGTCTTTTTTTGTTTTCTACGTCAAAACATACATGTAAAATATAATTCATCACATAATGCATCACGTCATAATATTACTCATTCATTCTTTTATTAGTGTACAAAAATTAAAATCTATACACACAATACAAAGAAAGTTGTAACAGTTTTAAAACAGTAGGCGTTCATGTTTTTGCACCCACAAAAAAAAAAAAAAAAAAAAAAAATGTAGTGGCAAGGAGAACAATTCTAGAAAGAAATTAGCATCATAAAGATTAATACTTGGTTTAGCTTTCGGAAGGCATTTTTTGCTGCATCATAATATGCCTTCAGAATTCTTACACATTCTTAAGGCATTTTAACACAAAATTCAAAACCATTTCCAGAAAAAAAAAAAACAAATAATATTATGACTTACCTGGTCTTCCTCCTCCTCTTCCTCCTCCTCCTCATCTTCTTCATCATCCTCCTCCTCATCATCATCATCTTCATCATCCTCCTCATCATCATCATCATCTTCATCACCTTCATCACCACTAAACCACAAAAATAAAAAAGAATGAAAAGTGGGCACTAAGTGAGGAACTATAATTAGTAAGACTATGCACTAACATTAGTAGTAACTAAAATAAAAAGGTACTGTTGTTCTGTTTGCAGTTCTGAGATGAAGAGTTATTTACAGAATTTAAATTCCAACAGTGGAGTAATGGATAATGGCTCAGACTGAGGAACCAGAGAGCAGAGTTCAAATTCTAGTCAGATTTATTAAAATTCACTTATGTGCAAATACCCTTGGGAAAGTTATGAATCCTCCTCCTCCTCTCTCCAAATATGGGTAAATAGCAGGACTGGCTGGGTTCTATAACCTTGAGTGGCAACAGGTCTGAGAGAAGGCTTGGTTTGGTTTACAGCACATCAACCTCAATGGGTCATTTAATGCAACCAGAAATTGTCGGGAAAAAAAATAATTTTTTGTTATTCAAGAAAAATTATTTCTTACAATTAAATCCTAATTTCTTTCTTTTTTTTCACATTAAGAGATAAATAATACAAATACTAAATTTAAGTCCTTCAACCTTTATTTGGATTTCATTCAGGAGTTTAAAAAGAAGCACTTAAGTTTTGTTTATCAGTGTGCGTGTGTGTGTGTGTGTGTGTGTGTGTGTGTGTGTGTGCATATACACTTCAATTATTAAAAGTCCACCACTATTACTGAGAAGTAATAATTTTTTAATTTTATTTTAAGAAATTAATTGCTTTTAGAATAGATCTAAAAGAATTTTAATTAAAAATGTATCTTTCCACAAGATCTAACCATTCATTTCAAACTCATGTTGTCTTATTGTCTACAGGATGTTGGGACATTAATTTTGAGCCCTCCTTCTGAACCTTGTCAGACATAGTGATCTCATAAAATAGAACAGGCATGGGAAACATCATTCTCTGAACTGTGTATGACATATGGCTCACCATAAGGACAGATTTTCACTACAGAAGAATATATATGTAAGCATCTGCATCAGAAATGGGAAATATTGATTTTTTTTTTTTTCTTCTTTGGCAAAAAGATATTTCTATAATTAAAATACTAAAGTCTTGGCTAATATCATCAATGACAATGTGATTAATTAACATACACACACAGTTGTGTGTTATTTGTTTCTAATTTATTCATTTGAAAATACAAAAAAGTTTTTTTTTTTTAAATAAAATATATTTAACTTCTCTAGAGAAAAAAATTAACCTGGATGTTTCCAGTTACTAAAGCAAAAGATATTTACATGTATGATTCTCCTTAGTGAAATTTACCAATGGTTTAAAATGATGAAAACGTTACTTTCACCAACAAAAGGTTACAAAACTCCAGAAACCTTATACTTAAAATTGGTCTTATGTTTATGGTTACACATGAGAAAATGTGAGCGAACACGTGAGAAAGAAAGAAAAATGAACAAAATTTTAATAAATGTTATCTTCCTCATGCAATTAGGCATGCCATTCAGAAAGGCAAGCAATCTGCAGTTTGCCTAGATAGGAAGTATAAATTATTTATGTTACCTAATGCAATCTTACCATGCCGTCAAAATTGAGGGCAAGAAGGAATGTATTATAAGTAATATTTATTACATTGTAAGTAATTTTTGTTTAATCCAAATACAATTTTGTAATTTAATATATTTTGTTGTTAACATTAATAATTAAACAGTGTACAATTTATAAACACCTCAGAAAAAGATATCCCTACTTTATCCTCATTGTGTGTGTGACACAGCTTGCTTGTTCTACAATCAAATTTGCTGAGAAATTAGAACATCTTCACAAGTGATAGTTGATCCCACAATCCAACACAGCTTGAAGAAAAGTAACTTAATGTGAAGTTTAATTCGATCTAAAATAAAATATAAACATTAGCCAAGTTTTGTTTGATGTATATTTATCTGCTCTCTTTTTCTTTCTCTCTTTGATTCTTTCTTTGCAGTTGTGTATCTGTTCCTTTCCATCACTCCTTTCCATCACTCCTTTCCATCACTCCTTTCCATCACTCCTTTCCATCACTCCTTTCCATCACTCCTTTCCATCACTCCTTTCCATCACTCCTTTCCCTTTGATTGTAGTTTGCAGAGAGAGGGAAAGAATGAAATTGCTTTGTAGTTTGTCAGCATGGTAGCTTTTTGTGTGGATGTGAACGGAGTCATAACTTCTGTTCATCTCATGTCGAAATTTTGCACACAAAAAACACAATATATATATATATATATATATATATTATTCATTAGTGTGTGTGTGTGTGTGTATGTGCACACTATATTTAAGGATTCTTTTTTATCTACAGAGTTTAAATTCCAGTCTAATGACAATTCCTTTTTCCTTGATTCTTATTACATAATATAAAAAGTACTAAAACTTTTGCCAGAAATTTGCTCAGAACTCATTAAATTCCAATTCTGAAAGAGCAAAAAAATTTGTATTGCCAATGCATTATGCTTAAATTTCTAAATTGTGTTGTCATATCCTGCTATGGCAACAGAAAATAACCTTAAATTGAAAGGTATTTAGTAAAAGGGGAAAAAATACAAGTGAATAATGTACAAGGTTAAGAGTTAATCTCACCTATAGTCTGCAACCGCCTCCACCCCACCCCAAAAAAGGCAAAAATCTAAAAGTGCCAAATGCCAGCAAAGTGCAGGCCTATCTGAATGACGTTTGCTACAAATGCTACACTCATCAGGCTCTCTTGATTTAGACACACCACTATTGCTACAGCTACACTTCATGTCTTTAAACCCAAAGTGCATTTGTGCAAGTCTCTTAGGAGACTTGCACAAATGCACTAGACAAAATGTAAAGGCTACTCATTCATCCACTGCAAAGGCAATAGTCACACTATACACAAAATCAACAAATGGTGTCAAATGACTGAGTAAAGCCATGGAAGAAGGTTTATGCATAAACAGTAAGGTGACCCCTTTATGGGCTGCTATGTTACAACAAGGCACTCAAAATATTCAAAATGCCTGCACGTTTTCCAACCAGACCACATAGAATTTCCACAAACACTCACCTAAATGATCCAAGACATTCTAACTTGTTTATAGCATCCATGCTACCTTGAATTAGTTCAATTCCTTCTTCTCCAATTTGGTTTTCTGAAAGGAAAAAAAAAATTAATGATGCTGAAAATACATGAACATATGTGTACATACATACATATATATTGACTATGTCTAAATCAGTAGATTGGTGAATGAGAGAGAGAGAAAGAAAAAAAAAAAAACAGACTATGCCCATTGAGGAGTGTTGGTATAAGGTACAAATAAGAGGAGGGAGGGAGTAAGTGGAGCAGGTCAATATCCTGCTACCACTACTCTCTGGAAAAAGGATTCCCCAAATTTGGACATGCAAATTGCTTCCCAGGACATAGAAGAGAGTTCTGATTAGATATTTGGAAAATCCAGGAAGTCCAGATCACATCGGATCTCACACCAATGTTGGGCTATGGTCTATAAAAGTGTTAGATCAGAGGGGAATATGAGAGAGAGAGAGTAGCAGTTGAGGCAGAGACGCACTTCCATTACACTAAGAGGAGACAATTGCTTTTCCGATCCCCCATGTAATTTGCTGCCACAAAGCACTTATGCCTTGTTCCAGACTATCAGATAAATTGAGCAGAGTGCCTTGATGAAATTGCAAAGTGGAAGAACTGAAAGTCTTTATATAACGAGAGGGAGGGAGACAAGTGCTTCATCAGCATTCCGTAATTTGCTGCCTGACAAAGTCTCTGACTTAAGGTTTGAAATCTCAACTCCGACTTGGAAACCAAGAACAAAGTGTCACGAAATTAGACAAGGGAATGGTCGTTAGCCTGCATGCTTGTAGATTCTTATACAAAAAAGTGTTCCTGCATAAACCTCAGTTATATAAACCTTATTGATTTATACAACTTTTTTTTTTGTCTTATAACATTGTCATGCCTGAAGGACACCAATCCAGTGATATCAAAGCAATGATTCAATCTTTGCTTGCCTTGTAATCAAAACAAACACGACATGGGACAGGGAGAGGCTTGGATCGAAGTGATCAACTTAACAGTTAGCCACAAGATTCGACCACGAACACACAAGTGACTTATGACAAGACAGCATTTTCATACATTATACTGTAGAGTAAAGGTAATTTTTCTTACAGGTAGCAATCTGTTCTGCCTTTGCCCATATTGGAAAATTCTCATTTGATGTAAATGACTCAATTTTATCTGAGTTTACTGTGAATTAAAGTTTGTATAAAGTCAGAAATTTAGTGTGATACGGATTGGGATAAACTGTATAGTGTTGCTTAAAGATAAACTGTGTCTAGTTCCTGTATTAAAAAAAAAAATATGTAGAGAGAAAAGAATCTTTAAAATATGTAGAGAGAAAAGAATCTTTAAAATATGTAGAGAGAAAAGAATCTTTAAAATATGTAGAGAGAAAAGAATCTTTAAAATATGTAGAGAGAAAAGAATCTTTAAAATATGTAGAGAGAAAAGAATCTTTAAAATATGTAGAGAGAAAAAGAATCTTTAAAATATGTAGAGAGAAAAGAATCTTTTAAAATATGTAGAGAAAAAGAATCTTTAAAATATGTAGAGAGAAAAGAATCTTTAAAATATGTAGAGAGAAAAGAATCTTTAAAATATGTAGAGAGAAAAGAATCTTTAAAATATGTAGAGAGAAAAGAATCTTTAACCTTTACGATGCTAATTTCTTTCTAGAATTATTCCCCCTGCCACTGCATTTTTTTTTTGAGGTGCAAAAGCGCGAACCCCTACTGTTTTAAAACTGTTGTAACTTTCTTTGTATTGTACGTATAGATTTTAATTTTTGTACACTAATGAATGAAAGAATAAGTAATATTTTGATGCAATGCATTACGTTTTGCATGCATCTTTTGAAAATAAAAATAATTGCAACACAAAATAAAAAAACAAATACATTAAGAAATACATAAATAATTCAACATACTTTAAATTTTATTACTCCTTGTGGAGTTCTGGGAGTGCAATAAGAAGCAAAATCACTAAGAAGACTTTCATCTCATCCAAAAAGTGATGTGTTTCTTTGTGTTTACATACGAGAAGCATTTGTTTGCTCTTTCTTTCACTTGACTCTTTGGAGTTATTATTTCGCCGTTTATAAATAGATAAAAATAATTCACCTTCAGAAAGGCTATCAGGTATATTGATGGTCGCCAGTAGCTTCCATAAAATCAGGCATGGATGATAGTAGCCGCTAGTGGTCATCATAGCTTTCCTCTACATCACCAGCATGGTTATCATTTTCAACCACTTCACCGTAAATATCCACTCAGGTAAAGCCTTCAAAATCATCATCAGAGTCCTAATCAAAGAAAAACTCCAGAATAAAGGCTTTGTTGGATATCGATGTGGCCATTTTGTTTACAAAAAAAAAAAAAAAAAAAAAAAAAAATTAACATGGCTTAAACCTCATGTATGTTCAGTACGACTTCATTTATGTCACTATGATAGCATATAACGTCCACAGTGTATCCCATGCAACTCCATGTTCCCCAAAGCAAGTTCGAAGCCATCAAAGCACGATGAACACTTCAAGAACAGACACGGCAGAAAGGATTAAGAGAATGACATTGCAACATTACGAGTCAAAAGAGTTAGATTTGATCATGCTGCCATACTGGTTGCCTACAAATTTTCACCAATGGAGAAGCCTTTACTGCATGCTTCTCATCAATTTGCATACGAGGGTTTGCTAAATCAAAGACGCCCCATACAATTGGTGAGGAACTGACCAAGCTGTGTGCCCTTGAAATGGCAAATATTGTTCTTGGCATGGAAGCTGCAAAGAAACTATGTTTATCAAATGATTTGATCCATAACTGAATCATCAACATGAATGAAGATATCCTGGAGCAAGTTGTTGCTGATATCAAAGCCTGTCCAGTAAAGATTTCCCTACAGGTGGAGGAGTCAAGTGAGGTGTCAAATTGTTGTCAGCTAATGGTAGTGGTCTAGTATGTGAAGAACAAGGAAGTGGAAGAAAATTTTCTCTTCTGTCAGTCACTAAAGACAACATCACAAGCCATAGATGTGTTTGGTATGATAAAATTCTTTACACGACACCAACTTCAACTTGACAGGATTGGTTCAATATGTACTGATGGTGTACAAGCCATGCCAGGAAATCGTTCAGGGTTTGCTGCATTAATAAGAACAGAAAATCCTAACCTGAAGATTACCCACTGCTTTTTTCATCAGTACACTCTTGCAGCAAGTAAATTAGCCCCAGACCTGAAGAAAACTTTGGAGGTTTGAGTGAAGGTTGTGAACAGGATCCGCAGCAATGCTCTGAATCATCGGTTGTTTCAGTCATTCTGTAAGAAAGTAGGTCAGGAACACTGTGCTTTTGTACTATACCAAAGTATAGTGGCCATGTGCTATCTCATATGTTTGAACTGAGAAAAGAAATTTAGCAGTTTCTTCGGACAGGTACAAGAACTAGCTGGATATTTTGGTGAGCCAGAGTTTGTTCATATGCTTGCCTATTTGGCTGACGTGTTCACAGCACTCAATGAGCTCAATTTGACACCCTTTCAGACAGAATTTGGATGACGATAATGACAGTGACAATGAGGAAGATCTCATCAATCTGAGAAGCAATAGTAGAATCCAAATGGAGTTCACTGATGATCGCTTGGAGCAATTCTGGGCTTTCTTAGTTGGAAAACAAATCTTGTACTGGCAAAAAAAAAAAAAAAAAAAAAAAATGCTCTCGCTGTGCTGGTACCTTTCATGACTATATACCATTGTGAAAGTAGATTTTCCTGTCTGCTTCACATTAAAACCAAGAGAACATAAATTGACTGAATCCTCAACACAACACATGAGTCACACCCAGCACCAACATTTGATGTCATCATAAACAGAAAACAACAGCAACAAAGTCACTAAGTTTGTTGCTCAATCATACAAAACACACCAAGCATGCTACTGTAATTTTATCTTTTTGCTAATATGAAAGTCGGTACCTCCACTTTTTCACTAAAAAAACATGATAAAAAAAGTTTATCATTTTTTGTTAAGAGGAAATGAAACTTTCAAGACTTATTCACAAATGAATTTTTTGGATTATTATTATTTTTTTTTTTTAAGAAAATCTTGTTAAAAATTTTTATACACATGTATACACCCAAACACCACTTACTTAATTTCATGAAATTGAGAAATTAAATTTTCATCTGAAAATTTTTTTATGAGTTAAAAACAGGTCTCCTTGGAAATCTGATCCAAATTGTAAAATAAAAAATGCAATAAAACTAACATTTAATTGAGAAGCTTTTAATTGCTTTTAGAAATAAGATTTATTAAGGACATTATCGTCTTGTTTTTTTCGATGAACAATTTTTTTTTTTTTTTTTTATTACAAAATTGTTTTAATTTTCTTTTTTAATTTTAATTATAATTTATAATATATCTTAAAATTCTGCATTACTTTTATCTGGTTAGGTGATATTGTTATTAAGTGAAAACTATGTTTATTAATCAAAAAATTGAAAAGATTAATACAAATCATTTTGTACCAAGATTTTTAATTTTTTTTTTTATGTATGTAAAATATTATGTAACATGCCCATTTTCAAAGCATGGTCAATGATATAAAAAAAAAAATAAGAACAATGACTAATAGTAAATTAAAATTTTTTCATCATTTCTAGAATCAGGTGTAAGACTAGGTTGGTAGGTGGTTTGAAAGGGGTGCGGGAACTGGTTGGTGGGTGGTTTGAAGTATTCCCACCTAACAACCTCTTTCCTACACCACCAGCCTCACACTACTCTATCACTTCCATGGCCATCTAATATAGAATGCCATGATTGCAACTGAAAAATATGGACTAGCAAATGAAAGGACCAAGGAACACGGCATAAAATGGCAAATAATATAGAAACTCAAAATAAATGCTTACTTCAATTAAATAACATAAATGATATTCTAAATATAAGGAAAAATATCTTTGAATTTCTTAAGCCGACAACACTGGTGGAATAGGTAGCTGAAACTAAAATGCCCTGCTACTCTCATTGGCCTCCAGTTCTGTCCCTTTATGATATTATGACTTGGCCATTTAATATAGAATGCCATGATTGCAACCCCAAAATATTGAGTGGCAAACGAAAAGACCAAGAAACACTGTATAAGAAGGCAAATTTGCTCACTTACCATTTAGATCAATAAGTTTCAAGTTACTTTTGTTTTCCATTGCAATCACAATGGCATTGGCTCCTTCAAAGCCAATTTCATTTCCACTGAGTATAAGTCGCTGTCAAAGAAAAAGAATTGCTTCTTTATCACATGAATTATATATTAACATGAAAAACTGTCAAAAGATAAAAAAGTTACACAATCAAGAAACTTATCAGTTAAAACTCAAAAGTTTACACACGAACACACACACATTTTAATTTTAATTTCTGAGATAAAGAATGTGCCTTGTCCATTAATCCGAGTAATGTTCAAGGAATTACTAAACGAACCCATTATTTAAACAATACGATTTCTCACACATCCTTTTTGAGAGATCAAAGATAGATACTTTTTTTTATTTTAACTCAATTTAATGACCAGGGTTTTTAAGAAATCTTGTCTCAAGCCCACCTTTGAATTGTCAAAGATAAAATTTTGTTAGTGTTTTTACATAATCGTAAAAGTAGGGTTTATTGAAAGACTGACCACCCAAAACCTGTCTGGATAGTCCCCCTTTCTGGTTGGTGGAACACAAGTGGACAGAAAGAGGTGGTGGGCCCCCAAGCCAGTATCCATATAATGAATCAGACAGTGAGCGAAGAGGCAATCATTGAAATGGCCAGACTGTGAATGTGTAGGGATTCATTTTCCATGGCTGGCACAGTGAGAAGCCAGTTAGATGAAGCTTGCTTTCTTATATCAAACGACATCACTGACTAGGTGAGAAATCATATTTTTTTTTGCTACTTCCCAACCCAACAAGTGTCTTGAAAAGCATTTGTCACTATTGTTTTTTTTTTATGGCAATCACAGCCCTAGTTATTGAGAAGAATCTGTGGAACATAGCGAGTGCCGGTGTATTCGCATACAGCCAACCTTGAATGTCATCACAACTGGTGCAGTGACATGCAGAATTGCATTGGCACACTACAGGAGTAGAGTGTTCTTGTTCAGCTCTCCAGATGTAGGGATATCCCATCTTGTTCTATTTTAGTATTGCTCAAATTAAATGGACCAACAATTTAACCATCTCAGCAATGGCACCCTCCCCACCTACTCAAGGTACAACTTGGAGATAAAAGCTAAGAGGATTATAGCCTTGATTTGTGAATTCAGTGGCACAGAAATCATGAGTTCAATCCCTGGTTGGGTAGTACAAACTCACTCAATGGAAACAGGAAGTAATAACTGAGCAAGTTTGAGCACTTCAACAAAGTGTAATGGTTAGCAAGCTTATCAATTACAACTGAGTAAAGAGTTTAATTACTCACTGGTTACTCCATGCTTTCAGCCTCCTGGCACAGCAAGCTTGTCTCACAATGTTTACTTGTTCCCCCACCAGAACGAGGTATGACACAAGGTCTTTTTAAAGTGGGGACCCGAGCGCGTGCACCTGGGCAAGGGACAAAAATTGCCCACATTCTCCGCAACCGTCCTTTGACAGAGAAGCCCCTGAGAGATGATAAGTCTGTGTTAGAAACTCCTCCAAAGAGTAATTTTCACACTATGTCTCAATAGATCAAGTAAAACTGAGTAGGGAATTTGATCCTCAATGGGTGCTCCTTAATCTCATGTTTTTGCCATACCTAAACTAAGCTTAGTAAATCCAAATAAATGAGAAAGTGTGCATTTAAGTTTTCAAGATTGCAATAATTATTTAAGATATGAAGTGCCTGTTTTTCCAAGAATTCTTTAACTTTATAAACAAGAGATTTTTTTTTGAGGGTTAGCAAAGGATATCCTATGAAAAAAGCTGCAAATAAAAAAATAAAATAAAAAACAGTAACATTCTATCAGATTCAGAAATTAAACCTCCCTCCTTCAGATAAACATCTATTTGATATGTTTTTTTTCTGAGCCGCCATCATAGAAAATTAGTAATAAAACTATGGCTGACTAACATGTGCATCTAAGACACTAGAAGCGAAAATTGCATCCCATCTCATGACGTCACACATGACCACACGAGTGAATTGGAGAAGTATGAAATATGGAAAGCTGTTGGTATAAACCAATGGCTTCTGTTACCAATTATAGACACTTAAGAATATTTGTAGAGATGCCATAATTGATTTTGTTTAGGTTGGGTTTCAACTGTGATGTATAATGTTTCAAGGATTTTTAGTATTTGTCTATTGTTTTCATGTCGAAGTATAATTGTGTTTTTGACAAGTATTTTACGGAATTGTGTGTGCAGGCAGGCATGTTGTTTTAAATGCCTAAAAATGTTAGAGTTTTCATTCAAATGTAGTGTCAAGCATCGTGAAAGTGAGTTTGTGGTGTGACCAACAAATATTATTTAATTCGTTGGAGATACACTCTCCCAAAGGGCACTTGAATTTATAAACTATGTTGGTTTGTTGCAAATCGCTAACTGGGGGAGAAGAATCATTGTGAAGAATTAAGTTGGATATACTAGATTTAGTGTAGTATATGATTAATTTAATTTTTTTGCTAGGATCTGTAGTTGATATATTAGTATTTACTAAATTTTTTACTATATTTTCATTTTGTTTATAATTAGTATGCATTAGTATGCATTTGATTACGATATAGGAGATTAATATGTTTGAGATTAGTAGAAGCAGTATTATGTACAATTTGCTTATTATTGAGATTTCTAAGAAAGCATCTTATTTGTTCATCAACTATATAGTTTGGAAAGCTATTATTAATAAATGTCTGTTTTATATTCTGTAGTTCACTGTAAAAAATCTGTTTTGTGGATGAATTAGTTTCTGCACGATGTATTAGATTCTTTATAATTGCTATTTTATAGTAATATGGGCATTCACTCTTGTAGTTAAGGGTACATGAATTTATGTTTGTAGGTTTTTTGTATGGCGAAATAGTAAATTTGTTATTATTTGTGTTTATCGATATGTCAAGGAAGGGGATTTTATTAGTAGTATTGAGTTCATACGTGAATTTAAGAACAGAATTATTTTGGAAACGTTTTTGAAGCTGAATTATTTCATCTATATTTTTAACTAATATAAGAATATCATCAACATATCTTAGGTAGATTGATGGTTTTTTAAAATCTGTAAATATCTTATTTTCAAGGTTCGATATGTAGAAATTGCTAAATGTCGGACCCAGTACTGAACCCATGGAGACACCATCACGTTGTGTGTGTGTGTGTGTATATATATATATATATATATATATATATATATATATATATTATTATGATCTAGGAAAGGGACTTCAGTAGTACAAGCTAATAGTAGTTTCCGTAATATATTAGGATTAATTTTAAGTGGGGGTAAAGATGAGTTACTGTATATATTTCTTATAATTAGGTCAATAGTTTCACTAACAGGGACATTGATAAATAAGTTTTCAACATCAAGTGAAGCCATAATTTCATTGTCGGGTTTTTCATTTTTTAGGATTTGGATTACTTCTAATGTTGACTTAACACTAAATTTACTAGGAAGGTAGGGAGTAATAAGTTGGTTAATGTATTTTGTTAGATGATATACAGGAGTTGGAATTTGCGATATGATAGGATGGAGAGGATAGTTAGGTTTATGTGTTTTTATAGTGCCATATATGTAACCAGGTTTATAATCACCAACAATATTAGGGAGTTTTAAAGAGTTCTGTTCAGCATTATTAGCATTAATAAGTTTATTAAGCTTTGATTTTAGTTGGTTGGTCAGGTCCTTAAGTTTTTAAAACTTTATGTGATCATGGAGTATGTGGTCAAGTTTTTTGTTGTAATCCAATTTGTTTAGGATGACGAAAATGTTGGTCTTATCAGCTTTTTTTACAATAATGTCAGGGTGGTTGCGTAGTTTTTGTGTGGCAATTTTCAGTTGTTTAGAAAGTATTTTTGAGGAGTTTCTGCTTTTATCATGCCGATCCTTGAATGCCTCAGCCTTAAGTAAGTCTTTAAATTCTGGTGTAGTTTCTATTAGTTGTTCATTCTGGAGTTTAACTGTGTTTTGGTATAGGGTCTCAATTTCTATTTTTTTAAAAAGTCGATTGTACTTACGGTATATATGGCAGTTAGGTCCAAGGTATAAGTATATACGTACATGTTTCATTAAAAACGACAAACAAGGTACTATGATTAAGCTTTTTATTCAATTTTTCTTGTGTTCAAACAAGAGTTTTCTTTTTTGGACAGTGTGTAGAAATTGTCCAAATGTTCTATAATTTCGAGTGCTTTCAGCTAAACTTTTAACCATTATCAAGGATGATTTTATTTTATTTATTTATTTTTTTCAATATAAGTGTGTGTGTGTGTGTGTGTGTGTGTGTGTGTGTGTATGTATGTTTTTAGTGTTATAGAGATGTTTTATTTTCCGAACACGGCATGTTATGGCCATGTTCGTAGTCAATATTATTAAGTGTTAGTCTTTTCTTTTTTATTATTAAGGCTTTCATTATTTTTTTTACATGTGGATGAGGTTATAATGTTTGTATTTTCTACTAGTATGTTTTGGATGGAGTCTTGTAAGTTTGTGCGTGTGTTTAAATGGGTTCTAATAGAGCTGTGGTCAGATAAATGTAAGGCATGTAGTCATGTGACCAATGTAATTATCAGAACTCATAATGTTCATTCGTCAAAATTACAATGAACGAACGTTATCTACGAGTTCAAATGCACCTGAAGGAACTGTATTCCTGATCAAACCAAATGCATAAATAATTACATCATTTTGTCAAAAAGTCACGTTTCCTTGTGTTTACATACGAGAAGACACTAGCATTTGTTTGCTCTTTCTTTCACCTGACTCATATTTATTTGTCTCATTGACAAATAAAGTTATTATTTTGTCGTTTATTAGTAGATAATATAATTCACCTTCAAAAAGGCTATCAGGTATATTGATGGTTGCCAGTATCTTTCATAAAATTACCCAGGCATGGATGATAGTAGTTACTAGTGGTCATCGTCTCTGACCACTTCACTGTCAATATCCACTCTCTTCAAAATCATCATCAGAGTCCTAATCAAAAAAAACTTCGGAATAAAGGCCTTTATTGATATGGGCATTTTTATTTAAAAAAAAAAAAAAAAAAAAGAAAGAAAGAAAAAATTAACATGGGTATAATCAATGTTACACCTCATGCAGAGTCTAGAGGAATTCAAAATGGCATTGGAAAACAGAAGTTTAACCTTCTTCCAAAGCAGTAGTAGGCAATTTCCAGCTTAAAATACTGGAAATAACAGTTGACAAGTGTTTATTTATAGCAACTGGCTCAGGCGACAACATGCACCTAGAGTAGCAAAGGGAGAGAATTCTATGGCAACTATTGTTGCCTGTGGTGTGGTAAAGATTAAAGTACTCAATGCCTAAACAGAGCCAAAAAACGGTCCACAATGTCAACACACAAAGGAGAGCTAAAGTCACTACTCAAGTTTCATGATGAGAAATGTTTTTATAAATTGAACATGATTCACTTTTATTAATGCTTTCCCAGAAAATGAAATATGGAGAGAAAAAAAAAAAAGCATTTTGTGTTGATTTTCTTCTTGGTTAAGCAGATCTTGCACACATTTGTCCTTTCAAGCAGTGTTTGTGTGTATAACTCATGTGTGAATGCGTATCATAATTCTAATTTATCTCCGTGGAATTCAAATGATTCAGATGATGTGTATTTTTTTTGCCTGTGTGTATGCATCTAGTTTTATCCATGTTTGATGATTATCTACATGTTAACTTGGAGGACATTTTGCGTGAGAGTGAAAGAATTTAAGTTACACCATTTATATAATGTTTATTGTTGAGGATATAATCAAGTGGGTTTGACATGTTTATAAATGACAAAATATTTATCAGAAGTCCCTTTAAGTATTTCCTGCACAAACAATCATTTTCTTTTCTAATTAAGGTGGCATTTATAAAAATTGCATGTATTTATTTCACTGTTTAACTACCTTGACAATTAGATTGTTTATTTACCAGATTCATTTTATATTTACAACATTCTAAAAACTAATACAATTAACACTAATGCAATATTTATCATTTACCAATTCATAAAGGAATATGAAAACAATTTTTTTTTATTCCTAAATTTATAAACATTTACTAAATTATTAAAATATGGGAACTATAAAAATGTCCTTATTTACCATTTTATAAGTTAGAATTGATAGGCATTTAACCAATGTTTTGCCAACCATTCCAAAATAGTGTAAACAATCAAATACATAATGTTTGTTATTTTTGTTGACAGTTCACTTTCATATGTTTAATTATTACAAATCTAATCATTGTTTTTTAAACCAAACATTGTCAAAAAGGTAAATAATAGCGTGTAAGACTCCATTTTTTTTTTGTTGTGAGTACAAAAGGTCCAAATTTGCCAAATAACCTTTATATTCTAAATAACTATTATCCCTGTTTCAAGATTGTAAAATTTTAACACCAAGTAAACAGCTAATGTTTAGACTCACCTTTAAGTTGGTATGTGACTTGAGACTTTGGGCAAATGCTTCTGCTCCTTCGTTTCTCACTAAACAATCCCCAAAGTTGATTTCTTCCAAATCTTTGAGATATGGAAGAGCCTGAAGAAGAAAAGAAAAACCAATGTATCTAAATAAGTTTGGCACTTGCAATTCCTTTTGCTTACAATGAGATCATGGGCCTCCACAGCTTTTGGTCTTTTGCTGCTCTCATCAATGTACACTCATTTACAATAACCTTTGCATTTGAATACAACATTTTCTATGAGCAAAGCTATGAGGTGGCAGAGAGAGAGAGAGAGACACTTGTGGAGGGTTGCAGAGAGAGAGAGAGAGAGACACTTGTGGAGAGTGGCAAAGAGAGAGAGAGAGACACTTGTGGAGGGTTGCAGAGAGAGAGACACTTGTGGAGGGTTGCAGAGAGAGACACTTGTGGAGGGTTGCAGAGAGAGAGACACTTGTGGAGGGTTGCAGAGAGAGAGACACTTGTGGAGGGTTGCAGAGAGAGAGACACTTGTGGAGGGTTGCAGAGAGAGAGAGAGAGACACTTGTGGAGGGTTGCAGAGAGAGAGAGAGAGACACTTGTGGAGAGTGGCAAAGAGAGAGAGACACACACGTGGAGGCTTGCAGAGAGAGAGAGACACTTGTGGAGGCTTGCAGAGAGAGAGAGACACACGTGGGAGGCTTGCAAAGAGAGAGACACACGTGGAGGCTTGCAGAGAGAGAGAGACACACACGTGGAGGCTTGCAGAGAGAGAGAGACACACACGTGGAGGCTTGCAGAGAGAGAGAGACACACACGTGGAGGCTTGGCACGAGAGAGAGACACACACAGAGAGGCCTGAGAGAGAGAGAGACACACACGGGAGGCTTGCCGAGAGAGAGAGAGACACACGAGGCTTGCCGAGAGAGAGAGAGAGAGAGAGAGGCTTGAGAGAGAGAGAGACACACGTGGGAGGCTTGCCGAGAGAGAGAGAGAGAGAGAGAGAGAGAGAGACACACACGGAGGCTTGCCGAGAGAGAGAGAGAGACACACGTGGAGGCTTGCCGAGAGAGAGAGAGAGAGAGACACACGTGGGAGGCTTGCCGAGAGAGAGAGACAGAGACACACGTGAGGCTTGCGCCGAGAGAGAGAGAGAGAGACACACGTGGAGGCTTGCCGAGAGAGAGAGAGAGAGAGAGACACACGTGGAGGCTTGCCGAGAGAGAGAGAGAGAGACACACGTGGAGGCTTGCCGAGAGAGAGAGAGAGACACACGTGGAGGCTTGCCGAGAGAGAGAGAGAGACACACGTGGAGGCTTGCCGAGAGAGAGAGAGAGAGAGAGAGAGACACACACACATGTGGAGGGTTGCCGAGAGAGAGAGAGAGACACACACACATGTGGAGGGTTGCCGAGAGAGAGAGAGAGAGAGAGACACACACACATGTGGAGGGTTGCCGAGAGAGAGAGAGACAAGTGAAAAAAATGTTAATAAATAATTGGAAAATATGAGGGGAAGGTTGCTAAGAGAGAAATAAACAGTGGATAAAGATTTGCAACAGTTTAGAATGAGAGAAGCAAGGAACTGTAATTACCTTAGCAATTGCTATTGATCCAGTTTCTGTAAATGTGTTGTCATTTAAATTAAGAATCCTCATTTGAGTGTTGACAGTTAAGGCTTCTGCTAATGCAGACACACCTGGCCGCTGAATACCATTCTGAGGCATTTCCACATGCTGTAGAGTTCCTATGGTCTGAAAGAAAACAAGCGGATATTACAGATACAAAAGATAGATCACAAAGATATCACCAACTCATCTTACTTATTATAAAACGCAGATTGTGTGTGTGTGTGTGTGTGTGTGTGTCTGTACGTTTATATATTGGATCGGATTTCCTACATTTTTCAACTGATTTCAACAAAACTTCACAGGACTACATAAAATTACCTTGTGGTGGTTCTGACAGCACCAAAAATTGGAAAAACAATTGTTTTTGCACGAAATCAATTTGAAAACATGATTAAGAGGTATTAATGAAAGGGGGACAACTCATATCAAGTTATACTTATTAATATCGAGTTATACTTATAAAACCCAGGTTGTGTGTGTGTGTGTGTGTGTGTGTGTGTTCGTTCGTTTATATATGGGATCGGATTTCCTACATTTTCCAACCGATTTCAAGAAAACTTCACTTTTTTTGGCAGGTAGTGTTTCTTAATGTCTTGCACACTTTTTTCTTTATTTTTACATTCAGAATGCTTTAAAAATTCCATTTACAAGACAATTGTTTATAATAAAAAAAAATATAAAATAAAACTAATTAAGACATGCATGTCCGTCAACCTTAAACAATAATCTTTGTCAATTTTATTTTTCAGTCTTTATGATGGTCGATACTTGATCTATCTCTTACTGTTACATCCCCAGGCAACACCGGGCTCTACTGCTAGTAAAATCTAAAAGGTTACAATTTTTGAGATAAGGAATCATTATTATGATATGCCTTACTATTAATACTTGAAAGAGATGGCAAAGGTCTTTCATGTGGTGCAGTATTCCTTCCGATCACCTTCTTTTTCTACATTTACTTGTGCAAGTTTTTTTTTACCAGCATGGCATCACCTTTCTTATACATTCTCTGTCAGCAGCACGATGTTATCAACACCTTTTACCCAAACTTTGTAAGAGTACAACGCATTCGCTGGAGGAGTATCACAGTGAATGTACCAATACAACAATCATTTATTTATTATGCACATTGGAATTGCAGGCAGTTGCCCAATCAGCAAATGTTCTGAAATTCCTGCTGTTGAATGCTGCGCTCTCATCAAGAAAGATTGCTAGGAGACACTGGATTACAGCAGCAGAATCTTTCCACCTACTGTCCTTGTCCACCCGAAGATCTATCTGCTCGGTCTTCTTCAGGTTATTGAAATTTTGAACTGAACCCTTTTTGTACACTGGGTAGATTGTTCTAGTTCCACGGGCTATGCCTCTTCCGGATGTCTCAGTTGTCTCCCTTTAAATCAACTCACCAAGTTTTTGTTCACTACTGACTCTTTGGGTCAAGTCACTAGATCTAACCAACACTAATTCACTCGGCCATGTGCCCTTGAGGACATCAGCATATGAATTTTGGGGACTTATAAACTTAATATCTCAGTAAACATTCTTTTACCAAAGCTCATATTACAATTACTGCTTTTCTCTAGCACTCCTTATTGCTGGTTCCCATATTGTATTCATTTCTATGCTTGGTCGATTTAGGAGATTTTTGTGGCCTAACATATGTGCTGATTCCTTAAGCTTTCATATTTTCCAGTTAGAAACAAAAAGAGTACTGAAATATCATGCAATACCAGTCCTTCTATATAGAAGTGAATGCTAAAAAAAAAAAAAAAAAACCTCACACACACAAAGAAACTTGGAGCAAGAGAAATATGGTTCTACAGAGGGATGCCAAGAATACCATGGACCAAAAATGCGAGCAATGACAAAATTTCAGAGAAAATGGAAACAAAAAGGACACATACTTAACATAATGTGGATAGCAGGTTTGGAAAATTTCATACTCACAGGACAGACTGAAGGCAAGAGGGTGAAAGGAAATCAACACAGCCTAGCTAGCAAGCTTAAGTAAATGGATGGAGGAGTAAAGTGTAGGAGAGATGACAAAAAGACAACATTTATGAAGGACAAGAGATTGTGGAGAGTCGTGATTGACACAGCACATAGAAGAGGGTTAGCTGTTGCCCTACCAGAGAGAGGGTTTAGCCGCTGCCCTACAAGAAAACATTCTGCACTCAGTAGCCAGTGCTACTTTCAGTTGAAATTTATAAAATCTTTCTACTAAAATATTTTTTTAAGAAAATATGTTTCTCAAGCCCACTAATTTATTGCTCTTTCTAGTATTGACGGCAGTCTTTCTTGCCAAGCTTTTTGTTTGGAGTCATGTAGAATGTCAACGTTGTGATTACATCAGTATTTTCTCTTCAAATTACATGCAGCGTATATTTTAGTCGTTGAAAGTCAAGTGAAGTGGTTTTCTGTTATTTGGTACAGTTCTTTTTAGTTCTGTAGCACCAGTCCACAATGATCGAGGAATGGTCCCCATTAAGATCTACAGACTTCATTCACCAAAAGCCATTTTCAAACCTCAATCTGAGAAAGCGGTCATATACAGCTGATAGTTTAGATATTTCTGAACAAGTTCAGTGCCATGCATGACATACATAAAGAACATATCTATACGCAAAT
Source organism: Acanthosepion pharaonis (assembly GCA_903632075.3). NCBI lineage: Eukaryota > Metazoa > Mollusca > Cephalopoda > Sepiida > Sepiidae > Acanthosepion > Acanthosepion pharaonis. The sequence goes on along the minus strand of CAHIKZ030000215.1, from coordinate 1,607,860 downwards.
CTGCATTGCAGTCAAAACAGTTGCACTTTAACACAAGAGGCAGTAGTCAGTATGTAAGATTAAACAAAGTAAACCAGTTACAGAGTAGCTAAATGAGATAGTAAGTTATTCACTCGATGCATGAAGTAGCCAAGGAAATATATTTTCAGATTCAATGTACAAAAAATTTGAGGGGAATAAAAAAAGTGGGAGGGGGGGGCTGATCATAGTGAGAACATCATCTTAAGAGACATGCTTTCCTTAGAAAAGGGATTGATTTACTTACTTTGAAAGCTTCTGCCAATGCCTTGGCACCCTCATTTTCCAGACGATTGCGACCAGAAATAAAGGTGTTCAATTGCAGCGGTGTTCCTGCAGCAGAACTGGTCTTGTGACATGCGAGCAGTGTTTTTGCCAATAACTGAAAACAAAAAACAAATCTGAATTTCTTTCAACAGTAAAACCAAAACTGGCTTTTTTGCGCACACAGACACACACTACAAACATTTCTGTACTAATCGTGATTATTGTTTTGTCTTTTTTAAAATGGTTACCCTTAAAATAAGAAACGTCTAAATGCAGACCTGTCTACATCTTATTATCACAACATTTTTGCAGGACGAGAAAAATCTATCCCCCAGAGATTAAATGAAGGGATCCAGTTTAGCACCTGATGAAGGCCAGAGTGCACTACGACTGAAGTGTTGTGAAAACAACAGCAGGAGATGAAGACAGTACTCGTTTACATATGGGATCGGATTTCCTACATTTTTCAACCGATTTCAACAAAACTTCATTTTTTTTGGTAGGTAGTGTTTCTTATTGTCTTGCACACTTTTTTTCTTTATTTTTACATTCAAAATGCTTTAAAAATTCCATTTACAAGACAATTGTTTATAATAAAATTCTATTCAATTAGTAGACTCATAACGATTGAAAACAATGTTTTTGTTTGAGTTTGACCAATTCATAAAATAAAAAAAAAAAAAACTAATTAAGACATGCGTGTCCGTCAACCTTAATAATCTTTGTCAATTTTATTTCCCAGTCTTTACGATGGTCGATACTTGATCTATCTCTTACTGTTACATCCCCGGGCAACGCCGGGCTCTACTGCTAGTACTTCATAAATAATGCACTATTCTGTTTTGATGGTGTAAAAAAAGAAAAAAAAAAAAAAAAAAAAAAAAAAAAGGAAAAAAAAAAAAAAAAAAAAAAAAGAAAAAAAAAAAAAAAAAAAAAAAAAAAAAAAAAAAAAAAAAAAAAAAAAAAAAAAAGAAAAAAAAGAAAGAAAAAAGAAAGAAAAAAAAAGAAAGAAAAAAGAAAAAAAAAAAAAAAAAAGAAAAAAAAAAAAAAAAAAAAGAAAAAAAAAAAAAAAAAAAAAAAAAAAAAAAAAAAAGAAAAAAAAAAGAAAGAAAAAAGAAAGAAAAAGAAAAAAAAAAAAAAAAAAAAAGAAGAAAAAAAAAGAAAAAAAAAAAAAAAAAAAAAGAAAGAAAAAAAAAGAAAGAAAAAAGAAAGAAAAAAAAAGAAAAAGAAAAAAAAAACATATGCTAATTGGTTTCAGTGAGAAAATTAAATGAAAGAAAAGACAGAAGTGTTTAACAGGTATTTCAATGAAATAAAAAGTTGTCAATTTCAAATCTTTTCATTTGTACTCCCTTACTTCTTAAAACAACAACCAGCATTCATAGTTATGATTGTTAGTGCAATATTCTGTTAAGCCCAAATATTTAACGATGCAATAGGGGAATTTTATTGTCATAACTTGCCATGAGTTTATTCAATTAACTGAAGAATTAAAATTCATCAGAAAATTCAAATAGAGAAACTCATGAAATTTTCACAGGTCTTTCTAGTTTATTTATATCTATCTACTGTTAGGAGGATGCATTTCTATAGTAAGGGATTCTACTGAGTCCTACTTGTTAATACAAAAAAGTTTTCATTCATGAAGTAGTTGTAAAATAGAGAAATTAGAAATAGAACGTTTGGAAGATTTTAGATCATTTTAGTATATTCGAGAAAAATCTAGACGATTCAAGAAACATCTAGAAAAATGCTAATTAGGTGCTAGCCCCTATAAATAGGTTTTTGAAAAAGAGTTGTCAGTTGTAAAGGGGAATTTCTGCCATTATCAACTCCAGCTTTTTGATTCGAGGATTAATATATCCAACCGAAAGAATCTCTAAGAAAAGGTGCCGACCAACAAAAACCCAAAGAGAGAACCTCATGGAACAGATCTGGTAAATAGAGTTTTGACTATTTTCATTGACCAAACTACAAATTAATCTATATATATTCACATTTGTGGATTTCCAGTAATAGCACATAGATTACTTCGCTAGCCCTAACGTGGTAAAGATACTTGAGTCACCTTCTTTCTCCTTTCTAACACTTCGCCAGTAAGCACTGTGTTTTCCGTTTTGTATGTCACAATTGTATATCTTGAATATATTTTATCTTGTGTTTTTTGTAAATCAAATATTTATTTGTGATTTAGCTCTGTGATTTGATAAATCATTTTTTTTTCTTTGTTACAATTTCCAACATATAACACTACATATCAACATGTTTGCTATTGCACTCATACAAAAATATAAATACATGCACACCCAAGTGTGTGTGTATGTGTGTGGTTTAAAATTTGTGATAAGTGAGGGATGAGTGATTATTAGGAGATCACCGTAATTCCCCATGTATAATGCGTATTTTTTTCTATAAAAAAAAAATATTGTAACACTATTTGGGTTGCTGGTAATTAATAAATCAAAAGGTGACTTGAAAACGAGATAATAATGAATAACTTAGCATGAAAAGGGTTAACCATATCAGAAAAATAGACTGATAAGTAAGAATTGTTCCTAGAGAATCAAAATATGTACAATGGACCAAATGACCGCTTGAAAGCAATTCTCAGTTTGTGCAAACAAATCAGCTGTTGACAGCCGGTGACAACTAATGCCTGAATCTGACGAGAGAAGAATGGAGTTAAAGCTAAATGAATTCACTTCGCAGGATGTCAGAATGAAAAACTATGAACTGAAAACCTGCGGCCGAGCACAAAAAATTTCCCTGGGAAAGCGTCTCTTGGGTCAGAGATGAGAGAGCCAAACATGGTGTCAATTCACTTATGAGAAAAATACATTTGAAAAAAATTTTTTTTTTTATTAACCTCCGATCGAATGTTGGAGGTGACAGGCGCAGAAGAGCGATCAAGGAAGGAAGTGGGGTAGTCTGCATCCACTGAAGGGTAGAAAGCACAGGAGACATTAAGGAAGTTGAAGGAGCTGCTCATGCCCACCGGTGAGCAAGAGTGAGAGATGGTACTAAGAGAAGGTGGAGGCAGCCAAGCAGAGCGATGTCTTCACCCACCCACCCCCACACGAGAGAGGGAAAATTCCCCAAAATTATGCAACTAATTTGATTTCTCAAGACCAAAAATAATAGACTTTTGTTTGAAATCAGTGAATTCACCGAAACCTAGCCTACATCTTGCCCCGCACTGGTTTCTAGTTTGAGTCCATAAAAATGAAAGCGCAAGAGCCATTTAGAGAGTTCAGGAGCTGAGAAGGGAAGTGACGGAGCTCAGTAAGAGATTCCACACTTCCTGCCAAATACAAGAATCTCTGACTTCAGCCTTGAACCAAACTTACCAAAAAAGTAAAACAAATTTCAATAACTCTGCAAGCCAAAAGCCTACAAGCTTACCCAAGTGTTGCATCCAATTTAGGAACGGGTTGGGTCGACAAACACTTGTATGCAAACACAACTAACAAACTCTTGTACACAGAATTGATATAAAGATAGTAATTATTTTTTACTTTTTACACCTCCCACTCCCCCACCGCCAATTTCAGCCTTGTGCTACATCTAAGCTATGCTTGGAAAGTCGCTATATTTCGAGTGCTGTTTTTTTTCCCTAATTTTATTGTATGACTTTGCCTGACTTGGACCAGCCTAACACGAAGATACCTGTAATGAATCGATCTTGACCTCCTTTATCAAAATAATCACAACGTAGGGTAAGGTAGGTCATGATCGAAAAGATCACTCCACTGATCAAACCAGGATCGGATTGAAGTGTTGTTAGCCAGGATCAATAAAGGTGCTACATTTGGTTTACTGCAAGCCAGGATTGAGATGAAGTGTTACAAAATCACGGGTGCGTATTATGCACAGCTACAAAAAAGTCTTTAGAAATTGCCGTAAAACAAAATAAAAATAATCATAAAACTAAATTAGAATAATATTATCCTATGTTTAAAACCATTTTTTTTAAATAAAAGTAGGAAACACTGGTCATAATGAAATTGGAGCGGTACAATTTATAGGGTTTGATTACCAAACAAGGGGTGTGTATTATGCATGAGTAAAAGCATTTTCCCACACTTTCAGTACAGTTTTAGGTGTGCGTATTATGGATGAAGGCATATTATACATGGGGAAATATGGTATGCGTTTATAGATAAAAACAATATGAACATAGGAATCAACACTGTGTAGTGACTCAGTTTTCACACCCAAGTGTATTCTTTAGATCATAGCTTGGAGATTGCATTGAAACATGAAATGGTCACCATGCAGTATTGGTTCTGATGTCCACATGTAATTATAAAAAGAAGGAATTGGCCAGAAAAATTTTTTTACCTTGCCTCCTGTAGTACCCAGGCCATTGTTGTTAAGACTGAGCTTCCTGAGGGAGTAGCAACACTTGCTCAAAAGCAGGTCTTCAATTCCTCCCACACCAATGGCACCGAAGGCATTGTCGCTGAGGTTTAATTCTACAAGATGGGCTCCTGCGGTAATAATACCAGCTCCAAGAGATTTCTGGAAAAGAAAAACTCAACAGTGAAAAAAAAAAAAAAAAAAAAAAGGCTTGGAGCTTCCCAAAGCATCCGTTTATCTTGCAAGATAAAAAGGTACCCGGTTTTGTCAAAATTCAGTCCTTTGGTGGTGAATCTAGAGTAACCTCAACAAAACACAGACCAGGGCGATGACATATAAAGGCCATACACTGCCCAGCCTACATGGTCTCCTTCTCAGCCATACTGACAAGATCCAAAGGAATACAGAGTATTACATTTGGGGACAGTTTAGCTGCAGAAGTTGCTGGAAAGTTGTCAGTATTGACAGGCAACCACCTTTGGGGCTCTAGTCTGGGTCTTCTATCTGGGTTTACTTCCATAGGCTTTTCCCTGTTTTTGATATGACCGCAAGGCAGCGAAGGTTTAAAATCAGGGTTTTCCTTCCCCTAGATGAACTGCCATCTTGTGCTGTCAAGCTCCATCTATCTGAAGCAGCTGGTTATGAGGTACCAGTTTTCCACACACATTCATTCTCTGGCTAGGAGCTGGACTTAGTTGTCACAGGTTATTTGATACACATGCCACAAAAGCATTTCATAGGCAGTGAGAGCTTGCCTGTGACCACCAATATCAGTGGTCACGGCTTGCCCCCACGATCACATCCAGCTCTGACTACCTTCGGAACATATATAATGTAAGGATGTAATCATTATATACATCACAAAGCCATACACTCTTTATATTTTTATTACTTCAAATATTATCCTTAATGTATAGCCATGTTTGAAATAGAAGCCCTATTTTTTTCATTTTAGCTATCTTCATACGTCAGCCATGTTTATTAATTTAAAAAGTGATGATTAGAATTGGAATAAAGCCTAAACACATGATGAAAGTGAATTTATATATTGCTTTTGTTTTTGAGAATTTACAACATGTATATTCTAATCATTGCTTCTTGAAACAAACATTGCAAAAGTGTAAAGATAATTAAAAAAAAAAAAACAGGGTCATGAGAAAAACCATCTTTTTGACATGCCATCTTATTGCAGGCATGTTTATCCATGTTTGCCAAATTTTTTTGATGATGATAATAATGGTTTAGTGATACAAGTCTTACTAATTACCCCATAGCTGGAGGGAGAAAAGGTGGATTCATACCTTTCCCAAGGGTTATCTGCATGTAAGTGAATATAGCGAATCCAACTCTGCTCCCCAATTAACAATTCAGAGTCATTATCAATTACACCAACTGCACATCCAGGCTTACAGCATCTGATATTCCCAAGTCGTCACCCATCTAGTTACTGACCAGGCTCAATGTTGGTTAACTTCGGTGATCATACAGGAACCCATGTTTTAATGTGATATGCCCATAAGCCTCAGTGAGCAGGGTCCCAATTCCTGCCGGGTTTGTTATATTCACATATGCAAAATATCTTTGGGGAAAGGTATGAATTCACCTCTTCTCCCCCAAGCTATGGGTTGGTTAGTAGAACTTGTACCAGTAAAAATTATTATGTCAAAAACAAAATTCTTACAATCTAAAAATATTTTCTGAATTTAAATAACCTGTAAAAGATTGACAAGCTATAAAAATGTCTTATTTCTGAATCTAAATGGCCAGCTACCACTTATTTCTGAGCACACCCATCTGCAAGACCCTATAGATGGCTGTTCAATCCAGAGCACACATGTGGCTTATAAGGCAACTATACTGAGAAAATCTTAAAATTTCTAGAAGGTAGATAATCCAATTTCACTCACAAGGCTTGGGTCAACCCGTACTGTGGCTTTCAGGCACTTTTCAAAAGTGCCACATGCTGGCATTAGCTCCTCAGGTCAATAACATCAAGCATGGCCAGTGCAAACTAAACTTTTCAAACCTGATTAGGAGCCCCTGGGCAGTGTTTGTGACTGTCACTATCTTATTACATTTGCTATTTTCTACCTACATTTATGTACATTAGAAATTAAACTAAGCACATCTGACCATCAAAGGATGAACAAATTTTGCAGATTTTGACGTCATTCTGAGGTCTTTTTTGTTTTTTTTTTTGTCCTAATCTGTGAATTTTTTTTTTTTGCTCATGCGAAGTCTTGAAAATGTTGAAATTATTCAACGTTTTATTAACAAGCCTCAAGCTGATGTTAAAAAATTGCCGCAAAAACATTAACACAAGATAAAATGATCTCTAGTATGACGTCTCTAATTTGTATTTAGATACATTGTATTTATTTTCAATTTTTCTAGTTGAATTGTTCATCTATATTGCATATGATCCATTATTGTACATAATTAGGTTACAATAAAATTTGTATTTTATATCAATACTACCTTATGAAAATTGAGATGTAGTACAGTGTGAGAGCATGTATCATAGATTGTAGGAAGAGCATGAGAACCTTACACTGGCCCTGACAAACACACTTGACCATGGTGGGAATCAAATCCAGTCTCATGGTCAGAAAATGTACTAACAACTTGGCCACACACACATTCTGAAACTAACATACTCAAAATAATAATGATTATTTACTTTATTTTTTTTTTTTGTTACTTACAAGAGATGGGGGAATCTCAGCATTTGACCTGCCAGTAAACATATCACTCCATAAGGCTCTCTGTAAAAAAAAAAAAAAAAAAAAAAAAAAAAAAAAGAACCAAACTGTTAGCATGTATGGTAAAGACAAAACAATCAGTGGTTTCAGTATTAAATGATAATGAGTAAATTAGTCTCAAAAAACCTTCAACTACAGATATTTACACATAATTTCATACTTTCAAGGCAAACATATGGCTTCATGATATATAGTATGTACATGATAAAATGTACTGTTGGTAATTTTTTTTTCTAGTAAAAATGTATTGTTGATAATTTTACTATAAAATGTTTTTGTACTTTCCTAGTGTTTTGATGTTTGGAGGTTTGCTACTTGCCCAGAACAGGTGCTACACCACCCCAAGATCAAGCAATCCTAAAAAACCTCCAATCTCCTACTCAGAAGCCTTGCTTCCAGATGTAATTTATCATCATACCAAAGACACCAGAAAAACTGGTAAGGATTTCAATCTTTACTTCATTTATAGCCTTGCATCACTGCCTTGTGGCATGTTAATTAATCATTCCAATATTCTAGAGAGAGCAGCTGAAAATTCCTTTCTGGCACAAAAGTGAGGTTAACTGTATAAAGCATTACATTTTCAAAAGAATTTCAAATATTTCATTTCCGACTTGCCATGACAACAACAGCATCTTACATGAAGTCAATTGTTTACATACATAGATGCAAATTAATGGATATTTCTAAAATGTTATAACTGTATAGTTATCTCTTACTACATATCCTCTTGGCATCAGTTTAAACTGACATTTTTTTTTCTATCCATATTATGTGATGATTAGAAAGTATAATTTTGGAAAAAAGACAATTTTTATTGACAAATGTTGGGAAATAACCTAACTCATCCGAAATTAAGACAATACAAATTTTAAGCAAAAAATTTCCAAGAAAAAAGGCATCAGTTTAAACTGACACCAGGGAGATACAGGCTTTTAAGTCACTTACTTTCAACTCTGGATGTTTCTCCAAGACTTTGGCAATTTCTTCTGCAGCCTGCTTTCCAACTGTGTTACCTTCAAGTCTAAGGATCTCCATTTTTGGAAAACCTTTGATGGCTTCAACAATTTCTTTAGCTGTTAAGCAATAAAAAAGGAAAATGTTAAGGAAAAAGAAAAAAAAACAAACTATTTTTGTTCCCACCCTGATAATAATCGAGTCATTAAAACTCAATTGCACTAACCCTAAAATCTTTAACAGAAGTTTTCAATTTGACAGTTTGTAACACACTAGAAATTATGCATAAAAAAGAAAAAATAGTTTCAGAGAAATCATTTCTTACTTCACATGATATTCAAAACCAGTTTAATGTTAATATATAAAGAAAAGAAAATGCCACTGAAATACCTCAGTCTGAACAACCCCTATACTGGGATGAGCAATAAAATCAAAGTTGGAGAGAAAAAAAAAAAAACAAGATTTTATTGAACTTTTTGGAAATTGAGTAATAAAAAGAATTATTTTTAATTTTTCTTTTTAAATTATATGTATAAATATTTTTAGGACTGTCAAAGATTAAATCAGTTATAATATTCCTCAAAGTTCCAGAAAAGTATATTTTATTTTTTGGAAGATTTCTAAATAAAGAGAATTACATTCTGATAAAAAGCAGCTAAAATCAATTTCAAAACAAAAACTCCTTCCAATGAATTTAAGTTAAATTTCAAAGAATTACATTGCAATGAAAGACAGATAGAAATGGTGCTAATCAGCTATTTTAGCAAAAAAAAAAAAAAAAAAAAAAAAAAAAATCTGGTTATCCCAGGGTTTCCTGGGATAACCAGAAAAAAGTATAAATTGAAATGTACATTATTTACATTATTACTCATCTTTGTCGCCATATTTATTACATTTCAGCCGTTGTATGCTCTGGCCTTCTTCAGGTGGTTGGAATGTCAAACTGAACCCTTTATTTTGCTCACTGGGGTAGACTGTTCTACTTCTACGTGCCATGTTTTAATGGATATCAGTTATCTCCTGTTGATTCCCCTCTGAAAGTTCTCCACTGCCTTGAACTCACACTCTTTGGGTCCTGTCACTGGATCAAACCAACACCTTTATCCAATGTGCCATGTGTCCTTGAGGACATCTGGGTATGAATTTCTGAGTATTATAAACCTAATGTCTTCAGCATCATTTTTTACCAGTGCTCATATTGCAATTTTTGCTGTTATCATTGGATGTTTTTACCAGAGCTCATATTGTAACTTTTGTTATTATCGCTCTTCTCTGGCACTCCTTATTACTGGTTCCCATATTGTATTCATTTCTATGCTTGGTCAGCTCAAGAGATTTTTGTGGTCTAGCATATGTGCTGATTCCTTAAGTTTAAGAAATTTCCAATGGTGTTCCTTGTCTATGATCTCAACCTGATCCCACAGAGGGCAGTGATCTCCCTTCTCTCTCTATATGTGGTCAGCCACGCCTGATTTTTCCACTTCCCCTCGTGTTACAGCTTTCTGGTGTTCTTGAAGCCTTATGTTAAGGGGGCAGCCTGTCTCCCCTTTATATTTTTTTCCTCAGCTGCATGGGATCACCGCCCTCTTTGGAATCAGGTTGAGATCATAGACAAGGAACACCATTTGAAAATTCATAAGCTTAAGGAATCAGCACATATGCTAGGCCACAAAAATCTCCTGAGCCAACCAAGCATAGAAATGAATACAATATGGGAACCAGTAATAAGGAGTGCCAGAGAAATACGGAAGATATGGCGACAAAGATGGAGAAAATAGTCCAAATAATGTAAATAATGTACATAATACCTCATCTCAGAAATATAGACAATTGAAACGTCATTGAGATTATTTGATTTAAATCTAGTATATTTTCTAATAAATGGACAAATAGTTTAGATTTAAAATTTAGTCATCTTGCCATCTGCAAAGTCATAGGTATCAAACTACTACACACTAAATGGATGAGTTTCTGCCAAAACTAAAGCAAAAAATTTGCCAAAAATCAAGGCATTAGTCAATTCAAGAAAAATTTTCCATACTGAACTTGTATACTGAATAGGTTTGTGGAAAGATTTTTGGAGTGTCCACCTAATTTTTTTTATTGTTATTTCATTAAAAACTTTACCCATGAACAAACAGAAAATTCATCCCATACCTTTCTAAAAATAATTCAAAACTTAAAACAAATTTTACTGATGGTGCTTACATAATTTAATAAAGCATGTTTTTTTTCTTACAAATTGGACAGAAAAAGAAAATCTACACTAGTACCTCCATAGAAAATGTGAAGGTTTAAAATGAATTTTTAAAAATGAAAAATCTTTCGTGAAGTTTTTATTTTAGTTTCAATTTCATGCTAACATATTAAATTTAATATTTCCAATAAGCAAAATACTAATTTAAATTGACTGGAAGCAGTTTTTTTTTCTTTGCTAAAATAGCTGATTAATACCTTTTGCTAAGTCTTCATTGCAATATAATTCTCTTTATTAAAAATCTTCCAAAAATAAAAGATACTTTTCTGAAACTTTGAGGAATATTAGCAGGCTTAAATTTCAATAAACCAGATTTGAAACATTTACTTTAAGTTTAAAATATTGCAGAAATGCATATTTTAATACTTCAATAGCTGCTTGTTTATTTTGTTGATAGCTTGATGTTTATCTAATTTGTTCTACGGGGGCTTTATCCATTTATATATAAGTCTTGGAGAAATATATAACTTTTTTAGGCACTCAAAAAATATTTTGAGCAAGCCTTTTCTATGAACATTTTTTTCTTCCTTTAAAGTTAAAGGAATTTTCTTCTGCCCTTCTTTCTCTTGTAAATGTGCATATCCTTATACTCTTTTTTGTGCAAGTAAGTAAACATTTTCTTCCTTTATTGTTACACACCGAGCAGGAGTTTGAGTCTTCTTTCTTCCGCCTGAAAGAACTGCCTAAAAATAGAGAATTGTCTGCTCTAATCTTTCAAGCTGTTGTTACTTGTTTATTTTCAATTTTATCGAATTTTTAACCTCAACCCTTTCATGTGGGAAAGCCAGAACAAATTTCCCATAAAGTGCATACTAAAAATGAAGAGAAAATATTTTTTAAAAAGAACCAGATAGTAACTGATAGGTAGATGCCACCAAAAAATGGATGCATTTTTGGATTGTTTTTTGTTTTTTTTCTAAAAATCAAAAAGTCACTACCCTCAGTTTTAAAGATACTTGGGGGAAAAAAAAAAAAAAAAAAAAAATCAGAATTAATTATTCAATTCAAATGTCCAGTATTTAATGAAGGAATTGAAATCCGTATTTCATTAGAAAACTTTGTAGAAATATTGGGGAGGGGCTGTTAAACATTCACTCTCTTTTCGATATCTTGTGCGTACTTTTTAATTTGAAGAGGGTGTTAGTCAAACTTTTACTTAGGTACCTCCATGAGATCACTAAAAAAGAGCATAGCATGATGAAAAAGATGCCAAACTTGATGAAAACAAAATTTTATCATCTAAATGTTTATGTTATTATTAAGAGGAAAAATCAAAGTATTTTGGGGGGATTTTTTTTACATTTAATCGTTCCTAGCACATCCAAAATTTTTGTTAAAAATCTTCTTTTTTTTTTTTTTTTTTGGAGTCAGCAAAATTGGCAGATAATCAATCATGACAACCATTTTTTTTCCATTTTATAAAAAAAAAATGAAAATCTCAGTTTGAAATTCTTTTAAAAATCAATTATTTTTTTCAAAACTTATTTTAAGAAAATCAGAAATTATGTTTATTTAAAATATTTTGAACCAAGCTTAAAACAAAGCAGGTCATAACCTTTCACGTCACTTAACAGATGATGAATGACGTATTGATGGATTGCGTGAGGATAATTTGTTCTATAGAAGGAGAAAAGTGAAATTATTTAGATTTAAGTGAACAAATTATTTACCTTGTTATTTTTAAGGAAAACTTTCAGCGTTCTAATTTTTTTTGTTTTTTGTACTTAGCTTCACTTTTACAATGCTTTATGGAAAATATATTATAAAGAAATTAAAAAATAAAACTCATAAGAGTGAGATTAAATTTCATAAGAAAGGTATCTAATTATTTTATAGGTACCTTTCTTATGAAATTTTATCAGAAGTGTACATAAAATACTATGATTTTATGTACATTTATTACATTTTACTGTGTTATTTGTATTTCCATTCATTTTATTATTAATTTTGATATTTTATGGAAAAATGTCATAACTGAGATTAATATAAAAATAAGATCATATAAATTTCATAAGATGATACTGATACTTGTAGGTACACTTCTCAGTTGAAATTGAAAAATCAAATTAACTTCTCCACACGTGTTCCATAAAAATAAAGTCCTTAACAGCGAAGAACAATGCTTAACTCAAATGACACAACTTAATTGTATTCTGGTTGGTCTTCCGTACTTTATAATTACAGCCCAATTATAAACACAAAATTACATTTCTTAATTACTGCAGGTCTTCTAATTAGTCAAAACAATACAATTTACAATGCGCTAAAAAGATTTATCTCATAAGGACTTACAAATGTGGATGCAGCTTTTAACTAATTTTATATTTATACCTAAATGTAAAAATCTATTATAATTAAAGAAATAACAAATAATTGTATTAAAAATTCATTTTTCATCAAAAAAATTTTTTGCTTTCAGAAAATATTGTCCATATTCATAAAAGCAAATAAAAGCATTTGAAATTAAATAATATCTTTGTTTTATTGAGTTTTTTTGTATGTTACAATTCAGAGCTGATTTTCAGGTGGGGGTTCCAATTAAAAACAAAACCAAAAAAATAAACATGATTTGCATTCCTCAAAGCCTTGTGCTTTTAACTATTGTAATTACTTAAGTGGACTCGATCGAATTTCTAGAGTTTTCATATTAGTTGGAGGAGGGGGTAATAAATATAAAAAAATATTTCTGCCATGACTTTAATAAAAAAAGAAAAAACACATTTATAATAATTTTGATCATCTGTGAATAGTTTCTGAAAGTTTCATTAACATCCGACAATTATTTCTATTTTTGCAAGATTTTCCAAATTAATGTGTGTCATACAAAAAAAAAAAAAAAAACGTGCTAAAAATTATCTATGTTATTTTACTGTTACTAGTTCCGGTGATACAAAGAGAAACAAAGATTTTTAAATCAAAATTCAGAATGTTCTAAAAAGAAGGAAAAATTTTTTTAAATAATTAAAATAAACTTTGATCTTTCCTCTTCATAATAACATTAGACGATAAAATTTTGTTTTCGTCAAGTTTGGCGTCTTTTTCATCCAGCTATGCTCTTTTTTTTTTTTAGCGATCTCATGGAATATAATGCAATATGTGAGGAGAGAAAATTATTTTAAAATTATTATATTTGTTTTTCTTTTCTTCTTTTTAGGAAGTAATTTATTTTGATCTCGAGAAAATAAAAATGATGCCCAAGTTAGTTTTTCAATGTTGCTTTTTTTTTTACAATGTAAAACGAGAAAAAATATCTCCTTACTTTTAAAATACTAAGTCTTAAATAGTACTAAAAATTTTGCCACTTTTCTGAATTAATTTGGTTGGGAGAAAACATCGATATTTTCTTTTTTTATTTTTGGAAAAAAAAAAAAAAAAAAAAAAAAATTGCATATGAAAAACAAAAAGCTTTTTTGTTCGTTAATCAAGCATTTTTTGGAGTTTGAATTTTAAATCCACAAGGAAGTTATTATATTTTTTGTATTTTTAACAACTTTTCATTTTTATGGACATATTTTTTTTTAACAGATCTGACACTATCATTCTATCGCACGTAAGTTTTTTGACCGAGCCTCATAGTCAATATTCGAACTAAAAAGTTTAAAAACCTTATCGTTTGAATATATAGTCAGGAAATCAATATAAAACGAAAAAAAGCGTTCAAAATCCAGAATTTCAATTTGAAAATTTCAATTATTATTTTTTTAAGTAAAAATCGAAATTCATTTCAGGCATTTATTTGTCAGTCAGTAATTAATCTCAAAATTGGGGGGAAAAAAATAATCTTTGTTTCTAAATTGTAGTCTTGCATCAATTTCAAATTGTTTCCCCAAACTCAGGCCATTCTTTGTTAAAGAAAGAAAAACCCAACTTATATGTTTGTTAATAATCCTGAAGAAATTGTCATTTTCCTTAAATAATTTAAAAAAATAAAAAAAACTTTGAAGATAGTCGAAAATTTTTTTTTTTTTTTTTTTTATTTCAAACGGTATATTTCGTTTTATTTCTCTGGTAGAATAAAAATCCATTCGCATTTTTATGTTTCAAAATTGAAATGTATTGATTACAAATGCTGAATTATTAAATTCTAGCTTTTACTTTCGGAAAAAATAATGAAATTATAATATAATTTATTTTCGAACGCATGACATCTTTATAATTAAAAAGCGGACTCAGAATATGTTTGGTGTTGGGGTGTAAAAGTGGTTTGAAACGCTGAAATGGACATTTATATGTCATTGATCTTCAAACTAAAAGAGCAATCACTGATTAATCAAGCATGCTATAAAAATTAAAAAAAAAATAAAAAAAAAACACTTTTTGTAAACAACAATGTGTTGTAAAAACTGATTTAAGAAGATAAACGATGCGATCTTCCTTGATAAACATTTCGATATCTACACCTATAATTCCAGAAAACAAAGAAAAGTTCAAATTGATTGGAAGTAGAATAAATAATTTACAACTCACCATCTTCAGCTTTGTCTAATTTCATTCCTCTACCGGCAAAACTCAATTCCGTTTCTTCTTCTTTTTCGGTCCCATTTCTATCTTCGACGCCTGTCTGGGACAACAAAGCCGTCAATTTGTTAACTTCGAAACAGCATCCGTTTCCGCTGGACATTATTCCTGACACGAGGGGTCCGTTCTGCAAGGTTTTAATTTATTATATCAGTTTTTTCTCTTACGACGTTCAACGAGAATCGGTGGGAAATTATGGAGGCAACTTTTTTGAAATGAAAAGGATTTCCGGTACTTTTCCAATCAAAGGTGAAAAATAGCCACGTGCGTTTAGTAAAACTCTCCCCGGTATTGGTAAAAAAAGGCGGTAAAAGTAAGGAAGGTAACTCTTATTCCTTAAATGCTTACTGGTAAAATAGGATTATCAATAATAATAATAAAAAAAAACAACAAAAAACACTAATTTTTCAACATAATTTTACCTGTCAGTGCCCTTCATCTAATATTTTTCATAATTTCTCTAATGAAAATTTATATAGTAAAATTAAGCAACAATTAAATGTTCAACTTATCTTTCTCAAATTCAAGTTTTGCAGATATACAAGGTGTTCCAAAAATCATATTACCATTGGTAACTTTGTCAATTTTATATTCATTTACCAAATGGAATTATGTTTCTGTATGTAATAATATATTATTTTATTGCTCAAATTATGGAAGATGATGTCATGGAAATTTTCCCTCTTAGTGTATGTTTTCTGCCAATTGTTGTGTGACTTTTAGAACACCCTGTGGTGGTTGCCATTGGATTATTGATCAAAAATTGTTGAGTAAATTAGGCTACGTGATGACATTAACAATTTCCTCTCACATTAAATTTCAGTATTCAACAAACATAGAATAAGGACAACATGAGAAACAACAGTTTTTGCACAACAATGAATAAAATATTTATATAACAAAGAGGTATAAACAACTGGAGTAAAAAGGTAGTTTAAAAAGTTCAAATGTCCTTTTATGTCTAGATGAAAAGTTATCAAAGATCTGGTTTGATAGATTATAATTTGTTGAATGGTCTGTACAATAATGAGAAAGTATGTTTTGGTATTATAGTAATTTAAGAAAAAAATAAACAGTTTAAATTTGTACTTAAAGTAGAGAAATATTGTTTACGACTTACTTTAATGTTTACGGAATTGTCGCCCTTTGATTTGTTTTCACTTGTTCGAAGAGAATATTCTAGTTGGGGTAAGTGTTTCTTAACAAGCTGTGTTTATGTTAATTGCAATAATTAAAGTTGAGCTTGAAAGTGTATGAAAAAGATTTGTGTATTAAGTTGAATGTGGAAAACTTGAGTTGATTGTTTGTCATAAAATATTGCTGTGTGAATGAGTGTTCTCTCAGGCTGGAATCATGTTAAGGAACTTTAACGTAAAGCCTGGAACAGTGTGACGAGTTCAAAGGATTCCGATCGGCACACTGTCAAGGATGAAAGATGTTTCATATTTTATTGCTAACTTTTGTCATGTGATAGGCTCACAGAAGCTTGATAGATTTTGGCAGAATCATCTTTTTGGTCAGGTCAAGAACTAGGTCGATGTTATTAAATATTAAGTGACCAATTAGAAATTGAGATTTTCTGAAAATATTTATTAAGCTGAATAAGCTCTGTGATCCACTTTTTGTACAAAAATTGATATTGATATTCAGACATGATTTAAATATTAAGTGACCAATCAGAAGTTGAGGTTTTCTGAAAATATTTATTAAGCTGAATAAGCTCTGTGATCCACTTTTTGTACAAAAATTGATGCTGATAAAAAGGTGGTAGTGGGATGCTAAAACCCTGTAGGAGCAGTACTTGTCAGGTTTGAGAGTAAAACTGAATTTATTTGCAGAAATCCTATTCCTATGGATGTAGGTACCTCCACAGATTCATGATACCTAAGGTTTAAAATGAATTTTAAAAAAATGAAAAGTCTTTCTTGAAGCTTTTATTTTAGTTTTAAATTCAAGCTAATAGATTAAATTTAATATTTCCAAAAGGCAAAATTTTGCTCCATTTCAAAGTTAATTTAAATTGACTGGAAGGAGTTTTCATTTCGATATTACTAAAATTGCTGATTTTAATGCCATTTTTAGCCATCTGTCAGCACAATGTAATTTTCTTTGTCAAAAATTTTTTTTAAAATAAAATATATATTATTATTGACTTTTTAAAAATAAAATTAATTTTCTTTTATTTGAGGAATACTAACTGATATAAATTTTAATTATTCTGATTTGAAATAAATATTACTTTTAGTTTCAAATATCACAGAAATGCATTTTTTAACACATTGCTAGGTGTTTATTTAAAGTGTTGACAAATGGAAGGTTATCTAATTTTTTCTACAGAGGGTCATATCTGTAAAAATTACTTTACGAATATAACATGAACACCTTTTTTTATGTAATTTTTAAATACCAAGTAATCTTAAACATTTAAGAAAGTATTACCCATAATCTAATGTTTTATTGAATTTTAGGTGCATTGGCTTTAAATTTACTATAGCTATCACTCTGATAAAGTCATGTATGGATGTCCATGTTTACAAAAATCAGTACATTTATACACACACAAAAAAAAAAAATTTTCAAAATTCTTTTTAAAATATTGGTGGTCAATGAATTGTAATAATTCTATTTATGATTAGTAAATATAGTTTTTATTTAATGACATTATCACCTAACCAGGACAAAGTAATACAGAAATTTAAAAGATTTAAAACTTTATAAATTATTCTAATTGAAATTAAAAAAAAGTGAAAACAATTTTTGAAAAATTCATTATTCATCAAAAAAAATTTTTTCATTAAGACAATAGTGTCCATAATATATCTTATTTATAATGGCAATTAGAAGCATTTCTAATTAATCAATGTCTTAGCTTTACTGTATTTTTTATTTTCAGTAACTAGGGATATTGTTTTACAAGAAACTGATAATTTAAATTCTCCAAGTTCTGCTTTTAATTAATATAAACATTAATCAGGAGGAAATTTAATTTCTCAATTTCCTAAAATTAAATGTCAGACCAAAAAAGAAAAAAAATTCTAAATTAATTTCATTCATTTGTGAATAAATCCAGAAAGTTTCATTAAAATTCAACAGTTAAATTATTTCATTTTTACAAGAATTTCTAAATCAATGTTTTTCACTACAAAATTCCACTGAAATTTCTTATGCTAATCTCTGCCCCCCCCCACCTCACCGCCCCCATTAATGCAAAATGAAAGCAAATTTTTTTTAACCAAAATTTCAAACATTCTAAAAAGGGTCAATAAATTTAATAATCCTTTGGCCTTTCCTCTTAATAATAACAAAGATGTTGATGATAAAATATTATTTTTCTTAAGTTTTGGAATGCTATGCCTGTTGATATTGAGCACTTTAGTTAATTATCTTAAAAGTGTTTTCCCTCAGAAATACACTTATCAACATTTTATATTTTTTGCAAAACACAGTCTTTGTTATAACACTTAAATCTATTCAGTGAAAATTTTCAGATCAAAATTCAGTCAATAATTGAGCCAAGCTTCAGACTCATTGATCCACACTTGAACTTCAATTACAATTATAAATATGCTAACTGAAAAAAAAAAAAAATTAACAATACTTATTTTTTTTCCCATCATTATTACTATTGTGATTGACAAGCAGAAACCATGGAAATTTTTCTCTCCATTTTATCTTACATATCTATAAGTCTAACATTCACCATGCACATATTGTCCAGTGCTCTTGCTAATTTAGAGATACTTGATAAAATCCATAAGTGAATCAGCAATATTATTGATCCTGGTCTGGCATCTCAGCTTCAGTTACTTTCCCATCACCATAAAGTTGCTTCCCTGTGCCTTTTCTATAAATACTTTCATGGTAATTGTTCAGATGAACTCATCACTATGGTATTTTTTCTTAAAAATGTTGTTTTTTTATTCCCCTCCCCCCCACAGACAATGTACATATGGGGACTAGTTAGGATTTTCATAGAGACAATGAGGTATTATGGTGAATGTAGTAAGAAAGGTAAGTAAGAATGTGTTGTTTTGGTGTTAGGAATATCGTGGTATGTTTGGGTCAGTGTTTATGGCTAAGTTTAAAGACTGTCCTTTTCCCTATTCCCCATTTTTGGCCTTGTACCACATTTTCTGTAAATAAGCAGAAATAAATATCGCTCATCACTATGCTACCTAGACTTTATGAATTTGAGCTCAGTACTAGATTGGCAACTAGGTCTCATCAATTTACAGTTGAATTGGCTAGATATAATTGTAAGTTCTATGCTAACAGTTTTTTTTCTTGCTCTTTGTGGAACTCTTCCAGCTTCTCCTTGGTAATGTTTTTTTTGTTTTCTATTAGGACCTTGAATAAGTTCTGTTTTTCAACAGATGGCATTCCCAGAACTGCGTAGGTGTAATTTTAGATGGTAATGCATCTATAAGGAAGTACTATAAGCATAGTGTTAAACATGTCAGATTTCGTGCCCAAGAAAGTGTATTTGCAGGGACTTTTACTGCACTGTTTTATTTAAAAGAAATCTGCAGCTGAAGCACACACAATTCTTGTTGAGACTTACGGTGACCATGCTCTCTTGGAAACAACATGCAGAGATTGGTTTAGACGCTTCAAAAATAATGATTTTGATGTTGAAAATAAAGAACACTCTGGTGCACTGAAAAAGTTTGAAGACAAAGAATTGGAGGCATTACTTCATGAAGATTCATGTCAGGCGCAAGCTGAACTTGCAGAATCATTAGGAGTTGATCACACAACAGTCTCGAAACATTTGAAAGCATTAGGAATGATTCAAAAGCAAGGACATTGGGTGCCATATGAGTTGAAGCTGAGAGACGTCGAACGGTGTCTTGTCACATGTGGACAGCTGCTTTAATAGCAGAAAAGGAAACTTTTTTTTGTATCAGATCGTGACTGGCAATGAAAAGTGGATACTCTATAACTTTAAGCGTACAAAATCATGAGGCAAGCCTAGCCATGCATCAACATCAGTGGCAAAGCCGAATATCCATGGTTCGAAGCTTCCGCTCTGCATTTGATGGGATCAGCTGGTTGCAATTTATTATGAGCTGCTCAAACCAACCGAAACCATTACAGGAGATTACTATTAACTACAATTGATGCATTTAAGTTGAGCATTGAAGAAAAAATGGCCAACTGTACAGAGACATGAAAAAGTGATTTTGCAACTTACAGGTAAAAAAACTACTTGGAAACACTTAAATGGGAAGCCCTACCCTGCCTGCTGTATTCACCAGACATTGCCCCGTTCGATTATAACTTGTTCCGATTGATGGCACATGGCCTGGCTGAGCAGCAGTTTAAGTCTTATGAAGGTGCCAAAATATGGGTCAATTCATGGTTATCCTCAAAAAACGTGTCATTTTTCCAATGTGGAACTCAAATGCTGTCAGAAAGACGGGAAAACGTAGTGGCTAGTGATGGACAATACTTTCAGTGACATTTTTCTTACTAATTTTTGTAAATAAAACATTACTTTTCAGGAAAAAAAATCAGTGAGAACTTATTCACGGTCCTAATAATTCTTTCACATTCAGTAGTTCCTTGTACTTCAGTGGTTTTCCTGTCTTGCTTGGGCTAAATTCGTTAAAAAAAAAAAAAAAAAAAAAAAATATATATCCGATGGGTTCTGACAACAAAAATTTTCCATTATTTCATACCTCTGCATTTCTCTTGCCTGTATCTTCTCATTCTTTCCCTTATCCTTTACAATCTTCATTGCTTATGCTTTATTTAAATTTCATTGTAACATAGATAAATTTCACATGTTAAAAATAAATAAGGCATGAACTGCCTGCCTACAAGGCAAAATCAGCCTTCTTGAGGTAATCCACCATAGCTCGGCTGGAACTTAATTTAAAAAAAAAAAAAAATTTCCGAAGTTTGGCCTGTTTCATATCAGTTGAAGAACCTAACTCTGCCTTATAGAGTCCACACCGATGTAGGGATACAAAAGGTGATTATCTTCCTTTGGTAGAGATGATGTCACATGACAGCTGCTTAGTGCTGTCACTGCACAGTGATGAAGGTTACAGTCCTACAGTCAATTAGTTTCCAGGAGTCAAACAAAGCAGATTTTTTTTTTTTTTTTTTTTAGCATGAGGGAAGTCCTTGTGGAGACTAAATCTGCTTCCCACGACTAGCAACCAACCACATGGCGCCATGGGCTTGTAAGTTGCACTATTTCCCATTGGGAATATATCTATACCTCATATATAGAAAGAAACTATGGCTCAAAGTCCTCATGTTGGGAAAACTCAAAACTTCCCCATTTGCAGAATATGTCCCACTAGAGACACAGCAGATAGATCCAACCCACAAGAATCTGGAATCCTGAATATGCCGTCTTCAGAAACACTGAAGAACCTTTGGATTATATCTAAGACCCTATCTTTTCATTCTCTTTTTTACACTTGTTGTAGGGATGTTATATTTTGCCTGCATGAGATTTTATATATATATATATATATATATATATATATATACACATACATACACACACACACACACACACACACACACACAATTTTGTGTATGACTTAGCAGTATCAAAGTCTCTCCAAGAACAAAGCATGTTTGTCATTCATTTTTCTTTCAACCATTTCATTCCGTCTGTGAAATATGGTGTTATGGATATAATAATGCCAATAATGGGAGAAAATACAAACTGGAAGAATAATCATTTTTTCAATCAATCACCCATTATCTGATATTCCCAATGTGACACATTATTTACCATTATTTTGTTGACTGACTTAACTATGTATTATTAACGCCCCCCCTATTACTGGCAATTCCACAAACCTCATGAACTACCTTGCCAGTCAATGATTGAAAAACAAATCCTCTACTCTATCCACAAAATCTTTGTTAAATTTTTATCTTTCTTGCTTTACTTTCTTCAAATTGTTAATGTTTAACCTTCATACCCACAGAAAAACAGTGTGCCAAAAGGATGGTTATTCCCTTGACACCCCTATTACTTTACACTTTTGACCCCATCATTATTTATAAGATTATAAAAATGTTAAACAATGAATATCACATTTTACTTGGTTATCTTTTATAAAGATTTATTTACCATTTTATAAAGAAAAATTTAAACTTTTCAGAAATTTATAAAAAAAAATTACAAAATTATCAAAATATGTAAACCAACTACAATGCAATAGTTGCAGTAAGTTAATTAGACATCCTGTAATTATATACAAATAAAACTTTCTCCATCTAATGAAGAGGGGAAATTCACACTGAAAATGTTGAGCGTTTGTCTCATCTAAAATTAAAAAAAATGTTTGATTCAAAGATAGCTCTCAAAGTGAATTCAAATGGCGAGAGCAAATAAAAGAAATCATTGGAAAATACATTTTTTCAAAATTTATAATTACTTACTCATGTTTATTTAAATTTTTTTGTATACACACATTTTTATAAATTTATGAATTAAAAGAAAAAAAATTTCATAATTATTTCTTTATAAAATCAAATATTTAATTAGATTTTTAAAAAAAAAAAAAAAAGTCACTTCCAAACAAGACACTAAAGCTCCTAAAATGCAAGGTGGTTACAGAGTGCGGAAGAATCAGGAACAAACAGCAACATTAATGAGCAGAAAGTAAAAAGGATGACAGTAGATTGACATCGCATTTAAATTTTTGAAGATCAAATTTGGCTGGAAAGCATGGAGCCAGGATGGAGTTCTAAAGTGAGAAATGCAAGAAAAATTGTTAGCATAGAACTTACGGCTACATCTAGCCAGCTGAAGTGCAAATTAATGTGATCTCAACACCAATCTAGTACTGCACTTAAATTCATAAAGTCTAGATACCATAGCAAAGAACTCATTTGATAATTATCATGAAAGTATAAAAAAAAAAAAAAAAAAAGGCACAGTGAGGTAACTTTATAGCAGCAGGTAAGTGACTAGAGTTGAGCAATAAGACCAATAATATTGCTGACACTTCTTTGGATCCTATCAAGGAGCTCAAGGTAAATAGCAGGAGCACCAGACCATATACAGCAGCAATATTCCAAGCATGGGTGAATGGTAGGCATCATTATATATATATATATATATATTCTGGAGAAAAAAAAAAGTGTCTCACATATTTTTATAATCTTGTAAATAAGCAATCTAATAAATAAATAGTGTTTAATGTTTGTTGCCAATTTTCAGAAACAAAGAAAATATATAAATCCATTTTCGTGTTTGGATTTTATTAAAATTCTAATCATTGCTTTTTAAGAATAATAAAAATTGCTGAGGGAGTGTTTTGTTGGTTTGTTTGGTTTTACAGTTTATCAACCCTTCATGGTTCCTTTAAAATGGAGACATACTTATATTTCATATTTTTTTTTTTTTTTTAAATTATGCCCAATCATATGGTATCAACTACTTTGCTTGGTTTAGATAAGTTTTTTTTTTTTTTTTAAGGTTTATATTTTTTTTGGTATAAACCTCTTTTGAGAAATGATATAACATCTTTCATCCTTGCTCTTTCAAAGAGCTCTCTTATGTTGTTTATATTGAAGAAAGTTTTCCTAGATGGAGCAAAAAAGCAAGTTTAGTCATAGTAATGTCAAGTGGAAAACTCCTTTTGACACTTTTTTTGGAGGCAGGCACAAAGGTTAAACATTGCTGATATCTTTCTACAGTCATCTTGAACATTTCAGCCATTTCATCCTCATAAGACATGGCCACTAAAAAATGTCACACTTTTTGAGCTAGTTCTCTTCAGGCATACATGCCCCCCCACACACACACACACACTCACTCCCAGAGTTTTTCCATATGCTATTGGAGAAAGCAAAAAAAAAAAAAATTGTCTTAACAGTGAGATATAATTGATACAAAAGTCCTTGAACATTTTTTTCAACCACACACCAACATCTCTTATGTTAAGCAGGGTTTAAGACTATTTTAACAGGGCCATGCTCCTGGTTAGAGTAATACCAGTGCATAGAAAATAGTATGGAGAGACTTGATAATTCTGAGCAAGGGAGTAGTGATATTAGGAGAAAATATGGTAAAGTGGTTAATCGGATTGAAGTCTGATGGAGAAAAAAAAAAAGTTCAGTTTAAAAATATTAACTTAAACACATAAAATACTTATAGGGGTGCCTTGAACTCAAATTAAACTAAATAAAATTTAGTAATAGTCAGCATAACTGATGCCTATGGCCCAACTCCATAACACCCAAAGGAAGTTGGCATGACATGACATGACTAATGAGTTTACCACAAGTCCAGAGGATTTCCAGTTGCCCTTGAATTTGTTATTACAGCAACCAATTTGTATTTACATTGATTTCCATGTAGATTTTAGAAATTTAAAAATCCACACCCAAACTGAAAATACTTCATAGATGGCCAACTGGGTTATTCAACAGGAGGTTCTTTGTTTGAGAATCGAATTAATCTTGTCTAATTCTTGGATGGAAGTCTATATTAACAGAGTACACATTCCCTGAAATCAGACAGTTGAATTGTCAGAGATAACGAAAACTGGCATTACTCAATGGTAGAAAAGGAGTGATTGGAACAAAACAGCCCCATCACTGTTGTACAATTTGACATTTCACCTTTAATTAAATTGTTGATAATTTTTCAGTGTTGTTTCTTATGTTGGCAGATTTACATTTTCTTTCAGCAACATTGCCCAATATTGAAGAAACAGCAAGTGAAATCTCACTCTATGGAAATAAAGATTAATGTAAAATATTTCATATATATATATAAATTAAAGAATATCAAACACTTAAAAATCACATAGGTAATAATTTTAATTTCATGAGCTAAAAAAAAAAAGAAAAAAAAAAAAAAAATGATTTGTTTGTAGGTCTTGAAGGTTGAGAGCTGCTTTAAAAATTACTACCTATGGGATTTTAAGTGTTTGATATTCTTTAATTAATAATAATTTTTCTGTCTTTTGACAGAGCTCTCCCTGGATCTATATCCTCCTGGAAATTCCATACAGATTACCATAATTATATATATATATATATATATATATATATATATATATATATGTGTGTGTGTGTAGTTAATTTGATGTTAAATCAATGGGTGGATTTTAGCTGAAATTAATATAAATCATCATCATAGAGAAGTGCATATGTAGTTGTGGGTGTTTAATGATAATTGACAAAACACTGCTGGAGTGAGTAAATTGAAGGCAGCAGCATATATTGTTTGGTTAATACTGTTTCAGCAACATGGTTTTGTTTGATTGGTAAGAAAAGTATTGCAATTCATTGATGCATCAATTGGAAGTGCTTAGATACATTTGTGATGGCAATAGGTCGGTCTGTGCATCTAACATTGCTGAAATGAATCGATCAGGTTGGTAGATTTTATTTAAGAAAGAAAAAAAAAAAAAACACTGCAAAGTTAAAAGCAGTAATAATCATACCAAATTCAGAACCATTAAAAAAAATCATTTTAATTAACTTTCCTTCTAAAAAGGATTTTTTTTTCTTCATTTCATTCATCTTTCTCACTCTCATTTTATTTGTTTATTTTTTATGTGATTCGGTTACTTTATCACCCATTCCCATTATTATCCCCTCCCCTAACCCCCAACATTCCCTAATTTTCTCCCCATCTTTTCCTGGAGGGAAGAAATGAAGCGAGTGGGGAAAAAAAAATTGTAAAACCCACCTACAACTTCTTTTATTAAGTTACTGTTCTCACTTGAGTTTTTAGTTTTGTTTCATTTGTGTGAGTGTGTGTTCATATAACTCAAGTTCTCCTTACCAGGTACTTTTTTTCTTTTTTTTTTGTGTGGCAATTCAAGATATTTCCTTAAAACAAAAAACTGATGGTACTGACAACACAAAGTTCAGTCCTGCTGTTTTGCTCTTTAGCTGTTCACCCCCTCAACCCTCATGCCACACTCATGTTTTTTTTTGTTTTTTTAAACTTTGTTTTTAACTACCAATCACTGGATTTCTACTCAATGTTTATAACCCAATTGTCCACTATATTCACTCCTGGTTTGCGTATCACTAAAACTTTGGTCTCTGTGAAATATTGAGAATCAAGATCTTGTGGTGCACCACCTGAAATTAAACAAAAAGTGAAAGTAAAATTGTGGTAACAATTTTAAAAAGGTCAATACATTTTTATAAGTACTGTATTTCCTGTCATATATCATAATAGTGCAGGATACCACTATGAGACTAATAGTTAAATTTTCTTGTATGACACACAAGTCTTTGATGACCCCAGAACAAAACATGATTATAAATAATTATGATTACAAGTTAAATACAACAAAGGCAACAAAAAAAAAAAAAATAAATAAGTAAATAAATAAATAAAATTGGCGGCAAAACACAAACATTACTGACTTTTCAAAATGAAATAGTTGAAGTCTAGTGACTGATAATCTGTACCCAATTTGCTCATTGTTCTCAGTATCTGAGAATTAATCCCTGATATCAATGGCTTTTCTGGTCAGCCACCAAGAATATGCCACCTTTGGTCATGTACTGTATCCTGTGGGTATAGACTCTTCCATGCAGCAAAGTCTCTGGTGATCTATTTAAGACATTCTACAGGATTTGTACTCTTTGAGAGGTGCATTATATTTGGCATGCAAGAGCTGCTAAAGATGGGCTTGTCATACCTAATTTGCATTCTATATTAACAGGAACATTATATTGTGCACCATTATCATTAATTTCAATTAGAAAATAAGCAATGTATATTGTATAGAAGGTTTGGGAGACAGTTACTATAACTTTTTAATGCACTCCTCTGAGAGTCCTGACTTTTGAGGAAAACAGCATATTGTAGAGGACCACTGAAGGCGGTATACTCTTGTTGAGAGGAA
This sequence comes from Acanthosepion pharaonis, assembly GCA_903632075.3. NCBI lineage: Eukaryota > Metazoa > Mollusca > Cephalopoda > Sepiida > Sepiidae > Acanthosepion > Acanthosepion pharaonis. The sequence continues at coordinate 1,580,864 of CAHIKZ030000215.1, read as the reverse complement.
GGACAAAAATTTTAACTTATATGGTTACACACAGCTGTATGTGAAGCAAAAAAAATAAAAAGTTTTTTTTTTTTTTTTTTTTTTCCTTGGCCTGCAGACAGGGCGTGCGCGCAAGAGAGAGCAAGAGACAGCATGTATGTGAGACATGCAAATATTTAACCAATAGAATCTTCAATGATTATTGTTAATACATACAAAATGTATTTACATTCACTCATACCTGCATCTATGTTATTAGTATCATATTTCAGCTTTTGTGCTGATACAGGTAATGTTTTGGAATTCCCCAAAGCTTACCTAGATTGACAGGTACTTGAAGAAGGCTGGGCGGCACAACAACCGAAATGTTGTGACAGTAATAAAGATGAGGACATTAGTCCAACTATAAATAAATAATAACTTATTACTTACCATTGAGACTTATTGAAGTTTTTTGTGGCATTTTCACCAAGCCAACAACTATTATCCTTTCTAACCACTCTCTGCTTCTGTATAAGCTTTTATTTAAAGGTCTGCAAAAAAAAAAAAAAAAAAAAATTAAAATTATAAAAATAAATACAATTTCATGTGGTTCAAAGTACATTACTCATCTTATTCCTTGCTCATCCTTTTCATCAATATTCCTATCAAAAACATTAATCAGGTCCAATAATTAACAATCAAAGAATAAAATAATGACTATAGATATTCTTACCTTGAATGGTTATTAAATAAAGCATTGTCAGACATCCTTAATATTCAACTCTTTATTCTTAATTCCCAATTCTTTTCACCATAATTATTCAGATTGTCAGTTTAAATATCTAAAACTATTTTTATGTTAATCTGATTTAAAAATATTTTTTGGCATTTTAAAAAAATCTTTCTAAAGTTAATCTGATTTAAAATTCAAGTTTATCCCGGAAGCTCTATTCCTATTAAATACTGTTATCAATCAGTAAAACATTAAACAAGAACTTGAAAACCAGACCAATGATAACACGAATGAATTGAAACATTTAACTGAATCATTATAAAATTAACTTTCATTTCAATGGAATGTTGAAAACAACTTCAATATAACCTGAATCATCAGTACATGAGTAGTAAAGTATAAATTAAAATTCAGTCATTAATTAAAAAAAAAAACTTCTTTGAAAATAATGCTCTTAAATAAAAAATATTTAATATTTCCATCTTTAATAATGACTTTCCTAGGAGTTCATTTATTAATTCTTTTCAGGTGAAAAAAGAAAATTGTATTTGAGAGTATATAAGAACCCACTTCCAAGCCTCACCGACTTGAAAAATGTCCCTCAGGTCTTACATGTAAGGTTTGAAGCATTTACTAAGCTCATGTTTATCCTGTAGACTACCAATAGGTGTATTTAACTTAATGCTGCCATATTAAATGCAAATAGTGGGTCGTTATTTGCTATTAACTACAGTAGTATTCATAAGAAAAAAATGAAATGCAAATCATACCTGCTCATCATTTTGTTGTTTTCAAATATAAATTCTCGAAGAGCAAAATCTCCTTTTCTGTAATTATTTGTGTGGTAGTCATCAATGTACAAATCTCCTTTAGCATATTCCTGTACAAGAGAAAAATAATAGATTGACATATTTCGCATTTATGTCATTGTAATAAAAATTCAAAAGAGGAAAAGAAAAAAGAAAAGAGGAAAAGAAAAAAGAAAAGAGGAAAAGAAAAAAGAAAAGAGGAAAAGAAAAAGAAAAAAGAAAAGGAAAAGAAAAGAAAAAAAGAAAAAAAAAAAAAAAAAAAAAAAAAAGTCTATGGTATTTTCAGCATCTTTCTGTACCGTCACTCCTAAGCAAAAAGTTTTTAAAATGTGACGATTAGAATTGTAATAAAACACACATGATGTAAGTAAATTTATACATTTCTTGTTTTTGAGAATTTACAACAAAAATATTAAACATTATTTGATTGTTTATTTATTATATTTATTACATTTTAAAAACTGATACAATTAAAACTAATGCAATATTTATCATTTACCAATTTATAAAGATTTAAACTTTAGCACTCTGTAGGTGACTATTTTTGCCAAGCAAAATGTTAGTCAATGTTAAATTGAAATTTCTTGTTTGTGTAGCCATATCCTTCTATGACAACATCTAAAACAATATTGACTGAAATTGAGAGCCAGGCTACTGTAATTTCAGATATATAGAACTAGTTATATAAAACACTATATTTTGATGGGATTCCATATACGGGAAGTAATATTTATAAATGACACAGTGTACTAAAAGTTAAATATGACAACTATTTAATTACAAATATTTACTAAACAATTAAAATGTAAACCAACTAAGGAAATTCTTATTTACCATTTATGGAGTTTGAATCAATTGGTAATTAGCTGACATTTTGCCAACTGTTCCAGTAATAATGTAAATAAACAATCTCATGAATAATATTTATTATAATCCTAATCATTGCTTTTTAAAACAAACATTGCCAAAGGTAGCTTGAATAAAAGTGGTTCCATGCGGTGTTGGGGGGCTCTGGGTCCTTTTGATACTGTTGTTTTCGTAGGCATGAATATCCATATTAGCTGAAAGACGGATATTACATAACAGTACTCTTTTCTTCATTTCTAACAAAATTTTCCTCTTAATACTTTGCTTAGCATTTGAAAGGCATCTTTTACTATCTCAACGTGCCTTCAGATTTCAGTGTTGCACTTTCCATTACTATTAAAATAAACAAGACTAACTTGAGGTATGAATGAGAACATCAATTCAAAGTAAAACTAGATTTTCCTATAAATAAGAAAAATCACACAGCTTATCAAAAACTTAATATCATAACAGAGTTGTTGTTCAGTGTGACATTTTACTTACATTTGTATTGAGGCAAACAAATAATGTTACAGGATCATTCTTCATAAAAGAGGAGGAACGCCTCATGCGATATTTCCTGGCAATTATGTGGCCACCTCTTTGGTAAGCATGAATCTGAAAACATTCACAAAATTACATTTTTTAAGTAAACTTGAATCAAAAGATCTTTGTTGCCATATTCACAACATTTCGGCTGTTATATGCTCCGATCTACTTCAGGTGATTGGAATTTCGAACTGAACCCTTTATTTTGTCCACTGGGGTAGACTGTTCTAGTTCCACATGCCATGCATCTTCTGGATGTTTCAGTTATCTCCCTTTAAGTTTTTGCTCCCCCACTGTAGTAGCCATGTTTTGAACTCACAACTGAGTCAAGTCACTAGATCCAACTAACACTTTTACCCACTGGGCCATGTGTCCTTGAGGAACATCATGAATATGGCAACAAAGATGAAGACAACAGTCCGAACAATGTAAATAGTGTAAATACTTACAAGACCTCATCGCAGAAATATAGATAGATATTGAATCAGTGTACAAGATTTAAAATATGACAGACCAAATAAACTTTCTAATTTATTTGCTAATTAATGAATTTTTAAATCTTAAAAAATCTTTCACTATTCACTGCCATAAGAACCCTTTAAAAAACAAAGACAAATGATAAGATTGCTTACATAGAAATTGCATGGACCCTGATCCCTGGATCAGAGTGGATGTGGGCGGGGATATCAACTGAATGATAAATAAATTATGGAGAAAATAATCTTGAGATTTTCTTAAAGATAATATTATTTTGGGTGTTAAATGTAGAATAGTATCCGAGATAAAATGTTACATCTTTTTACAGACGACATATTTTACTTAAATGTTCTAAATCTGTGTTTTCAGGTCAGAATAAAATACAAACCTGTGTGTAAGGAAAATGTATTGGAAATTTTGTTTATTTATTTTTAAGAAAGGGTTAATAAATAATATTATTAACAGATACTACAGCCAGAAAGTACTTTTTTTTTTCCCTCTCTCTCTAATGTCTGCTGGATTTGAAATTAGCCCACTCCAAGTAGACCTGTTTTATTCTTGATTAATTTGTATATTGCATTATGGTGTTATTGCTTTTGCAATGATATTGTATATGAGCTTGGTCTGAGGTTGACTGGAGCACACTTTCAATGCATTTTTTACAGTGATTTTTTTTTTCTTCTAATTAAACTGGCATTTATTAGGTCAAAATTTTAGTTGGATATGTTACAGTGAATTATCAGTGCATTTAAAGTGTTGTAATGCAAGAAATCCCTGCAATGATCATAGTTTTTAGATTTCTAGATATTTGTATAACGTTGGGCATTTAGTGCAATTTATTTTTATATTCCTGCCTCTGTTTTGTAGTTAACTATTAATCCGTTTGTTGCTGATTATATCTTTTATTGTTTAATATTTTTATATTTTTTTTTTAATAAAAATTTATCTCTCTTCTTGCCATATTTACTTAATTTAGTTAATATGCTATAAATAAATTTGGTTTGTTCTTAGATGGAGAAAAAAAAAATGTACATAATCAGCATTAAACGAAAAATTGAAAAGTAAATCTGTTAATATTTTCATGTAAATGCCTATCCTCCAGGAATAATTGAAAATGGAAGTAATTTTTTTTAAATGTTCTTGGGACAGCTGAACTCTAATAAATTTTGCATTTCTGTTGATTTTTATTTTTTTAAACACCAAAATTCTCAGATCATTCTACAATTGTTAATAAGCAAGTTAGGAAATGAAGGTGACATTCAAACTGGCATCCCATATCTTGCCTTATCAGTTAGGCTATGAAGATCAACAAGTTACAGAAATTTAAATCTAACCTCATAGCTTTCATTATTTATTCCCTGACTACATGCACCAAAATCTGCCTTCATCTTTTGTTTACAAACACTAAGAGGATCTATTCCCAACAACTGTAGAATGACACAGAACATCAAAGAAATACTAATCAAAAATTAATAATCAACAAGGCTTCATTTAAAAAAATTCAAATAATATTACTACTAATTATACATCCTGTGGTTTTTGTATCAGGTTTCAGATTCAGTCTTTAAGTGGATATTCAAAAAAAAAAAAAAAAAAAAAAAATCAAGGAGGAAAATACCCTCTATTTTCAGCAACAGAAAAAAAAATGCCCAATTACTTTAGCAACAGAATATACAAATAAAATACCGTATTTCTTCTAAAATGGTCATTAATCTACCAATCAGATTAGTCAATTTCAGTAAATGTAAACAGAAAATTATTATTGCATCTCCATTCCATGTATTCAGTTATTTCTATATTATGCACAAAAAAGTTTCAATACATTCTTTTTGAAGCAAAGTATTCATTGCTGAAAGCTATAGAAACCAGACAAATATATAATGTCACATCTTTTAGTCTTCTTACCAGCAATGATGCTTATTACCAATAATAGAACACCTACTACATTTTCCTGTTAACCTAGTAAAGGGTTCACGTTGATTTCACCCTTATATTAGAGGGTGTGTGTTTGTGCACACACTTGTAATTACCTAAAAGTTCAGGAATTTAAATATGAAAAATTTCTCAATGGATAATCGTGTGGAGTTATTTGCAGAGATGAATGTGAAAATATCTGATATGACATAGGAAAGCGTGGATATCTTGACAAATTAACAGCAACACAAACCATTTCAAATTCCCCCCCGCCTAGAATTTTCAGTAGAACCACTTACGTGTAGTTGTTTATATATGAACTTACCTTGTCCAATGGGGTATCAACTTTTACAACTTGTCCTCCAGCATATGTTTTGAAGTCCAAGATATCATACCAGATCTAAAAAAGGAAAAATATGTTAATTAGGGACAATGAATTTAAAATTTATACCAACATGAAAATAAAGACCAAAAATCAAACCTGAATATACAATGAAAGAAAAAAAACCCTATAATCTTCACCAAAACCAAAGTTGATAAGTCATTATAAGATAAATACAGTTAATAAATGAGATAGCAGTAAATTAATTCAAATTATGATAATGTTATTTAGCTATTAATGAAAATTGAAGTAGAAATTTATAATGAAAATTTTTAATAAGATGTTTAATTAGTAACTATTTTAATATTTTCTTTAATATAAATGTATTTATTTTCTATGGCTTATCAATACTTTGTAGGTTATTTAAAGCCAGAAATTATTTTTAGAATTTTTTTTTTTTTAAACAATGATTTAGTGGTTTATAGTGCAACTATGCTGAGCAGACCTTAGTTACAACTTCTGAGAGAAAGTGTTATTAGCATGATCCATTTGAACAAAGGACATGCTCAAGCCCTCAGCCATGAGGACTTGTGGCTTTGTGCTAGCACAGCTATTGATGGCCCCCAAAGTCCCGTCTACCCAGTTTCACAAGACTTTCATACCATGGTATGATTTTCAGACACTTCCATATATATATATATATATATATATATATATATATATATATATATAATAAAAAGGCTTAAACACTAATATTCCATGGTCATAATTTATTCCATTGGAATCAGAAATATCCAATTCATCAGACCTACAAGTTCAAAAATAAAACAGAAAAAACTCCAGGAATAAAAAATAAAATTTAGTGAGAGTGTAGAACGAATGTTAGAGTAAAAGAAAGCTATAGAGAGGAGTAACAGACAAAAGAACAGGAAGGTCTAAAGATGAAGGGGGGGGATTATTATATCCTTACTCTGTCCTGGACATTGAGTTCTACCTGGATTCTATCCTCTTGGAATTATTTTTTATACAAATATATATATATATATATATATATATATATATATATATATATATATATATATATATGATTGCATATGTATGTATATTTATACTAATATATATATATATATATATATATATATATATATATATATATATATATATATATATATATATATATATATATGTGTGTGTGTGTGTGTGTGTTATGGCATTGTCCATAGCCAAGGATTTAGTAAGTAAGTGCAAGCCTTGTGAAGAGGCCATTACTTTGTTATTTAAGATACTTACTAGACTAGCCAATTTTATTCTATTTATTTTTTTTTAGAGAGAGAGCTCTGATTTCTTGCTAGAATTAATTCATCACACTACATTTATTTTCCTCTTATTAAAAAAATATTTGATTCAACAATTGAAAACAAAATTAAAATTTAATATAAAGTAAAATTAAAAGGATGGATTCATATTCAGGTATTGGGAATTTTAATACTACGGTTACATTCCTAAAGCCGTTTTTGAAATTTACTTGAGTAACAATTATTTCCATTCAAAAATCTCACATAATAATGTTTTTCAAGTTCATCACTGATCATTTGCTCAAGCATTATTTGTTCAAAGCATCAAAATTTTTTATACTGACCTCTCCTTTACCCGGAAAGTAGATGTCCATTGTAGATATTCCTGGGTCAACAACTGGCTTAACCAACAAAGCAGAACCTATAAATTGAAAGATTTCAGAATTAGTAGCATTAATTTGTAATAAGCTTTGGTAACAATCAAAGCTCTGGCAATTGTATTTCTTCAGAATGAAGGGATCACTTGTCTTGAAATGATAATGACTTGAAAATTATAAAAAGTTATCTTTACAGTGTAAAAGAGATCTAACAATGTTCTGGTTTCACAATAACAAGAATGAGATCAATAGTTCATGTTAGTCAAATAATATTTTTCTTTTCCCTTTCACTGTCAGAAACAATGTTATGGTTCTCATTAATATTTGACTAATTTTTCTTTTATTTACAGTTGGATTAATGTTTTCATCTTTTTTGTTATTACAATGATTTGCACTGTTGTCCACTCTGGCAAACTTCAGGTGATTAAAGTGTTGGTTTGTTAATTTTGTGGAATAATAATTGTAAGTTCAATCCTTAAGCCAGGTAGTATAAATTCAGACTCAATAGAAACAAGACATCTACACAAAAGATTGTCTAAGACGTTATGACAACAAAGCAATAAAAAGAACAAGATCAATAGTTTTAATAATTCTTAGAGTGACAATTCTTTTTGTTCATAATGTGCAGTTATTGAGTTATGTAACAAGAAAACTTTTGTATCTTTTTTAAAGAAATATTTGTAAGACAAAAAGAATCAAGAAAAAAAGGGCAATTTTATAAACAATAATACTGACAGGAATGAATATGAATACTGCATAGAAATAATGTAGTAGGTCATAAACGCCATGAAAACTAATTTGGATGACATACTTTGTAAATGGGAAGTTCTGAAAGTAGACAACTTTTTGAATTTTGGCCATTTTCAGGTCCTTATAAGAATACAAAGTACATAAGGCACAACTAAGCTTTTTACATTTTTTGTAATCTACAGTAAAAAACAAACGTTTTTGTAATCTAAAGTAAAAAAATTGTCTCCAGTTTCAAATCTGTACATGCATTATCCTTGAATGAGCTATGAATGTCAGGATTCATTGCAAGCCTTAAAAAAAAAAAAAAAAAATGCAGTGAAATTTCTAGCTACTCTACTTTTAAAACAATTTAAAAGATACAGATCTAATATTTAGGCTTTATCAATAAATTTGATCATGGTAAAGCTGTAAATTTTCCCAGTTTTTTTTTTTTTCTCTGAGAGGGCCATTCATTGATTTGAGATGGAATGACCCATATACATTTTCATGACCCCATGAAATATCAGTCCCTACCATTTGTGTTATAAACTAATTAGCACCACTTTTTCAAAACTAGTTTAGATATATAGTAGCCTACAATACAACTAGTTTTGGGACATATTTTTTATCATATTGGGAGTTGAGGATAATGTTTAGCTTAGCTCAAAACGAAAATGGGCACCATCCATTAGAAATTATCGTAATTGTCTTTATACAGTTATTTATTCCCAGTAATTGGCAATTTTCTATTTTTCCAAAAACAGGCCAGTACAACCAGGATGGATGGATGTTGGATTTAACGGCATGTCAACTATTAGTACAACCAGGAAAAAATGCAGCAAGGAAAATGTTTATTGTACAGCAAAAGGCTTATCGTTTTATTTTTTCTACAATCATCTGATCAATGCAAACAGTTTTTTTATTAAAAATATGACTAAAAGTCATGAAAATATCTTCCAAATATCAATTCATATTTCAGTTTCTGAAAATAATTACACATCATAAATAAAGAGTGAAGAGTGAAAATACACAGAGAGAGAGAGACACACACACACAAAGTTGCATGCAAATACAAGAATTAAATAGATATGTACATCTTATCAAAAGCATAGAGAGGAGGGGAAATATTAATGTTAATATTATCCATTTCCCCACTATGGAAACATTTGGTATTCATTAACTGAGCAGTCAAGTACTGCTGTCAGTTGAAATTTATGAAATTATTCTCTTAAAAATTTGTTCAGGAACTTAAGTTTCTCAAATCCAGTAGCAGTTTTTGCTCTTTCCAGTATTGATGGGGGGTTTCATTCTTAAGCTTTTATTTGAAGCAGTGTCAAATTCATTACATTCACTTACTCTTGGGAAAGGTACGAATCTTCTTCTCCTTCCAGCTATGGGTAAATAGCAGGACAGACCGGGTTCTATAACCTTGGATGGCAACTGATCTACCGCAGAAAGAAATGACAAACTACTGCAGGAAAAAATCTGCCTTGTCAGTCATGTATCAAAAGATACATGATCACCTAAGCATGCATCACATATGGTACATAACTGACTGTGAAATATCAACATCTTGATTATATAATTTTCTTTTCGAGTTGCATGTGATATGCATTTTAGTTGTTGCTGCTGTTGGTAGTCCTCAAGTGATGTAGTTTCTGTTATTTGGTACAGATCTTTGTGATTTTGTAGTACCAGTCCACGATGAAGGATGATGTTTGTCAATACCCTTTACTTGCTGAAAGCCTTTTTTCACCATTGATCTTAGTAAGCAGATGTATACAGCTGGTTGTTTAGATATTTCTGAACAGGTTTGGCAACATGCATGACATCCAAACAAAAGTTTCAATCTTATGAGGTAGTCCTCAAGTGATGTGGTTTCTGTTATTTGGTACAGTTCTTTGTGATTCTGTGTTGGGTGAAACTATCCCTAACACAGCCTCTTCTATGTTCAATTCCCTTTTTTCCTATACTAAATTTATTATAACTGATCCATACAGTGAGTTATTTGAAGTGTTTAGTATTTACTAATTCTACATCCTGAATTTTTATGATGGATTCAGGATAAGTGCCATCACTGCTTTCATTTCAATTCCAGATCATAGTTTCTATTTTGGGAAGGTTTATCTAGAGTCCTATTTCTTGGAACACTTGGTAGAGGATGCAGATTTTCCATTCAAAACCATTCTTATCCCAAATATGAATACCCTCAAGAGGGAAAGCAATATTGTTGTCTTCTATTGGCAGATTCATTTGGGATGTGGTATGGAATGCTTAAAATGGTCAGTGTCCATTTCTTCACATCTGTGTTTGTAAATGCGCAAAGCAGTCTATGAAAAAGACTAAATAAACTGGATTCTCATTTCTTCCTTGTCATACTCCTGATGGGGTTTGTAATGTTCCTCTATTAAATCAATGCATTCAGTGAAAGGATGAGGAGAAAGATAACCCCCTCCTAGTAAAAAGCACACAAAGAAAGAGGAGGAAAGGTCTTACCCAAAAGATATTCATCATCCATTTTGTAGGTAGCTGTGTCTTCTGGATATTCTACCCACAATGGCATCATCACTGGCATTCCAGTTCTTTCACTGTGATAGAACAAAGTGTACCAATATGGAAGGAATGTATAGCGGGTGTGAATGGCACTACGGACAATATTCTTGTTATGTTCTGGTAACAGCCAAGGTTCACGGCGTTTTGTGTCTAGATGGGAATGGCCACGGAAAAATGGTTGAAAGGCGCCAGCCTATTTAAAAAGATAAAAACATTTGAAAAAAAAAAAAAAAAAAATTTCCTCAAAATTATTCCTCCCTAAAAGCAATGCCTTCTGTTTCATGTTTTTTGTGTCTGCTAACACAGTACGGCAACTGTTTTATTTCCCCTTGTTTGCCCTGCTCCCATCCTTACTTGAGATACATTTTAGGTCAGTCACCACTTTGACCATTTCCTCTTTTGAAACCAGTAGAATAAGCAACTTAAGCTTAAGGTATGCAGTTCTTACTTTTCCTGTCCTTCAAATTCTACACCCAAATTATATCACCAAAGCAATTTTTGTTCTTTAAGTGTCGGATTAGAGTCCAACACTTAAAGAAACATTGCATTCCTATTATTATTATTTGAACATTTTCATGCCCTCAATAAAACCTTTACCTCTTCCCCAAGTGTTAAAAAGGATGATTTTTCCCTTGACACTGCTATTATTTTAACTACCTTCACTCTTCAGCAAATGAAAGTTTTAATAAAACCTAAACATATGAAAGTGAATTTATACATTTCCTTTGTTTATTTACACTATTATATTATTTATTTGAACTTTATAAAATGGTAAATAAGGATTTCCTTATAGTTAGTTCACATATTTTAATAATTTAGTAAATGTTTATAAATTTCTGAATAAAAAAATTATTTTCATACTTCTTTATAAGCTGGTAAATGATAAATATAGCATTGTATTAGTTTTTATAATGTAAATATAAAATTATTCTTGTAAATAAACAATGTAATAAATAAATAACATTTGATATTTTTGTTGTTGATTCTATAGAACCAAAAAAAAAAAATGTATAAATTCACTCATGTTTAGGTTTTATTACAATTCTAATCATCACCTTTTAAAAAAATATTTCTGAAGAGTTAAGGTAATTTAAAAGAAATAAAATAGTGGTGTCAAAGGAAAAACCCTCCTACTGAAAATTTCATTTGTGTGTGTGTGTGTGTGTGTGAATAAAGGTCCAAGTTTGCCCATTTGTTTAATGCAGCCACTTTGTGTATATTTATTTTTGATAGCTGTACTTTGTCATGTAGAACCATTTTTTAACAACTGTTAACTGTTTTCACACTATGTTATATTTTAACAAGATTTTAAATTCATGTAACTTTTTTCAGTAAATTAAATTATTGCAAACTTTAAACATAATTTGTTTCATCAAATTACTACCTCCTGTTCCCATTTAGATCTTCTATTTCAGTCATATTTCTTACTAAACCAGTTTCAAGTTTGTATTTATTTTTTTCTACTTTCACCCTTTTGGCTTTCAATAAACCTGTTGATGAAATAAACTTTGCCTTCAGAGTCTGATTGCCATAAGGCATTTATTTATCTAAAAGACATGTGTGTATCAGGAGACTGCACTATAAAAAAATTTTATTAGCAAGTATTACATTAATAAAAAGTGTAGATAATTATTATAATAATCTTTTCCCTTACTTTTGAAAGAAGTGTATTTAGAAGAACGCCAGACAGTTTATATTTGATGCACTACATTTGTCTGTAAAAGTTTCTAAATATAGATTTGACTAAAAGAACTGCCAGAATTAATTCTCTCAAAATGGACTGTTGGTGATTAATTTTTCAAAAGTAAAAATTATATGCACTTTGTATTTATTGTCCAATCAAAAGGGTGTTTTCTACCTTATATAAATTAAATTTTAAGATACATTTAGAGCCCTCTTTTGATGATATACAAGAAGAGTCAGTGGATAAATTCAGAAGGTACAGAAATTTTTGACCAGAAGTAGTAATAATTTCCAATGTCAATTTGTCCTGGGTAAGATGATAAACTGCATCTGCATCCTGGGTATGACAAACTGTATCTATGTCCTGGGTAAGACAATAAACTACATCTGCCAGCAAAGACCGATTGGGGAATCTGAGGAGCATGGAACCACCTCTTAATTGCTGGTGTTCCCAGGCTCACACTGACCTGAGGTGGTAGCACCTGTCAAGGTCCCAGCTATGGGCAAATAGTTAACCCCACAAAAGGGGTCAAAACATGAAACTATTAAAGTATAAAAATAGATTTTAATACCATCAAGACTTTTTCTGGAAATTTTGAAAAAAAAAAAAAAAAAATATTGCCAGCTATACATTTTTTTTTTTTTAAAATATTACCAGCAATAAAAAACTTGTTGGCATTAAATAACCCATTGAGATCGATATGCCGTAAAACAAAACAAATCAAGCCAATGTCAGTAGACAAGGAGACATGAAAATTTTGCCTTGAAAAGTTAAAAAGTAAGGTTCCAGAAGGAAAAAGCTATTTTTGGCTGTCACCTGTGGATGAGCTGGATTGTTTCCCCACAGAAGAAATAAATGGAAAAAGATGGGTGTGTTCTAAAGACTGTGTTCTAAAGAAAAAGAAATTTAGAAAAGTCCTAGTGATGTAAGTGAATTTGCCAAAGACCTGTTTTTTTAGTCTTCTGCTTAGGAGGGTGCACCTTTTTTTATTTATTTATTTTTTTTTTTTTTTTTTAAATAAAGTTGAAAGTGCTCACAAAAAAAAAAACAAAAAAAAAAAACAAAAAAAACTTACCAGTCACAAGACTGGCTGATGCAATGAGAATAAATAATGCTTTCTGGCCCACTTCCATCAAAAGTAAGAGTGAATATGGCCTCTACCCCTATTTGTAAATAAGTTTTTGTCTTTTCTTTCTTGTATCAGTTCAATATTATCAGCAAACAAGCAAATGATGGAAGCTAAATTTTGTTTGTACAAAATAAAAAAAATAAAAAAATTTGAATATGTTGTGAATAAATAAAAAAAATAAAAATAAATAAATAAAAGAATTCTGTTCACCTGATACCACCTCGTGACAAGTTCAGCATCAGGATTGCGGAAAAATCCACCAATGTCAGCACCTGAGAAGGTGATGCCAACAATATTCAAAGATAACATCATTGGAACAGATATTTTTAAGTGGCTCCATTCACCTGTATTGTCACCAGTCCAGACAGCACCTGAAGGAGAAAGAGGGAAAATATGTACAGAAATGAGAAAAAATTAAAATAAATTAAGAATCATGTAAAGTACATCCTAGTCAAGCATCTTTAATTTAAATTTGTCTAAGAGGCTTCTGTATTGACAAATAAAATTGTAACTACAATAAGATTAGTGATTATTCATTAGTGATTTACTGGTTTCATCTTTACTATAATCTATCTTAAACTAATTCCAAAAGATGTTCATACTAATGATGTCATTCAAAGTTCTTCAAGTTTATAATCCAGAGGAAGGGCATTTATTCAATTTTTTTTTTTTTTAAAATCAGAAAATGGTAAGTAAAATACTGAGAGAACCAACCCATTATGCCAAACTACACAGCAACTTGTTTAACAGGCAATTCCAATAAAAAAAAAAAAAAAATCTCTTGCTAAGCAAAGAAATCTATGCTTGTGTAATACATTTATCTACAAGGTCAGTTGTAACACTAAAACAATGAGGTGGTTAATGTTAATCCTAAGCAGGAAAAGGGTTAAACCCAAAATGAAATATAAATTGGAAGATAGAGAATGGAAGACCATCTGAATTGTCTCATCTCTACGAATTAGAACAATGCACCAAGAGTTTACATTTTTTATTTTTTTTATCATCTATTAAAAATCTGGCATGCGGGTAAAACAAATTGGGATATGGTTTTATCTCTTCCTTGGAAAATTAGAAAAACATGTGTCATTGGTGAGAAGAGAGGCAGACAGAAATTATATTTTCATTGACAAAAAATGAATTGAGAAATAAAAACAGAGGATAGGATTATGAAAATGAAAAATAAAACGAGGGATAGGATTATGAAAATCAATCCTGTTGTGACAGGCAGGTGGTCTGGTTTATGTCTTTGCTAAGATAGTGATCAGCCCAAGGATGGAGAACAGCATGCATTTTTGTTGAGAATTTAGGTAAACAAATATATTTTTGTTGACAAAAATAAATTGGGAAATAATTTTTATCTATTGCATGGAAGGTTAAAAGGAGAAGCTGTAGTCCGATTTGTGATCTCACTGGACAGAGGTAATAGTAGGGAAATGTGAGAGAGTCAGAGAATTGAAATTAATGAGAAGAATAACCTACGCACTTTAAAAATTAGATTTGTCACAAAGACAGTTATACCAGCCCTGAGAATGTGGGCAGTGTTAAAATACTGAGAAGGAAGATGCAGAATTTACCCCACCTGTGTGCAGTGGTGGTGTGAGATGTGAAGTGAAGGAGGTTAGAGTTAAGGGAGGAGCAATCCCTGTAATTACTCCTAAGGAAGGTGGATAATTTTCCTAATTTGGAAAGTTGATTAAGAAATCAGAAATAGGGAATAAAGAAAACATTTATTGGGATTAAGGTGAGGATTGGGGAATCACCAAATCCCCAGAACCCATAAGCCCCAAGCAGATGAGTTTGGGAGCTCAGATACTTGGACTGAGAAACCGCATCAAGTGCCTCTGGAATCCATGTTAGCTGCCACCAGATTTACTGATTTGAACAATGAACCCAGCTCTTCCAGAAGTTTAGACAAGGCTCAATGTCACTATAGAGATTGATATGGGAAGGGATAATTTTTATTGTAAATTGGTAAGATAATTTTTTAATTTTTCCTTTAGCCCATAAATTTATAATCCCCACTTTTCTTTTTTCATAAAAAGAGGTTGTATTTTGCTTTTAAATCTAAATAAATCATTCACTCACCAGTATTACAATCACCTGATGAGATGCATTGATACACATCAAAACATGACTACAATCATGTAGCAAATATGACATGTTTTCGGTGTAATAGCCATATATATATATATATATAAAATCAACTATACTCTTTGATATCTTCTTGATAAAATAAGGTGTTCTTATTTATTTTCCTTTTAAAAAAAAAAAAAAAAAAAAAAAAAAAAAAATTATTCTTTTGCATCATCCCACGTGTATGTAATTTTATCACAGATGTTATGTGTTCAGCACCTAATTTTGTCATGGGTGTTCAGCGATGATGTATAAAGATAAAAAGCAATACAATAATGGGAGACCCATAAAATACTTACCATATCTTTGAGAGCCAGCAAAGAAGGATCGGCTCAGTACAAATGGCCTCTCCTGACCATTGGATTTCTGAATCTGACCCTCTACAGTTGCTCGATGCTATTGAAAGCAAAAAAAAAAAAAAAAAAAAAAAAAAAAAAAAAAAATTAAATGAATATTCCAGATTTTTTTTTTTCAAATACTTGAATTCCTTTGTGTTCTGCTTAGTGTTTCAGCTGATCCATTCTTCAGCTTTTCTAAGACAGATAATTCATAACAAAGAGGTGGTGGAACGCATTTCCTAATATGTTGACTGCTGACCCAAAATAAATATAGGGTTGTGTGGTGGTGGGGGGCACTATTTGTATTTTGAAACATTTTTTAAAGGAATGTTAGGTGTCAATGAAAGTTTATAGTACTAATATTTTTTGTCAAAATGTCTGCCAAGTTTTTTCCTAACTTCAGAAGCCAGGTCACCAACAAGTGGTGATGACTACTTTCTTGTGTGCATAGTTTTTTTTAATTTTTCAAATGATGGATATAATATATATATATATATATATATATATATATATATATATATACACACACGTTATTTTCTAAGATGCTTCATGGCAAATAAGGAAGCATTATTACATGCTATAAATGTGATTTACATTTATTGGTGCAACTATAGTATGATATCTAACATTCATTTTCTACTATAGTATGATATTTACCAAGTGTTGGAAGTATGAAATATGTTAGGGTTAAAGGTAATGAACACTGAACTGGCTATGTATTGAAAATCATTAACAATCACCATCAGATTATTTATTGGAATACTGGTCCGTTGTTCAAGAAATTAGTCAGAAGATGGAGATGTTGATTTTTTGTACACAAACACACTTCGGAATCGGATCACACACATCAACAGGATTAGGTCTTAGCAATGGGCTCACCATTATCACCAGCAATAGCGAATATATACATGGAATACTTTGAGGAAATGGCATTAGAATCCATATCTTTAAAGCCAACTATATGGTTAAGGTACATAGATGACACCTTCGTACTCGGGCTACACCAGGATGATGTTCAGATTCTACTGGACCATGTGAACTCAATAAGATCTTCGATACAGTTCACGATGGAGAAAGACAGTAACAACACACTCCCATTCCTGGATGTACAAATATCTCGAACAGAGCATGGGTTCAAGACATCTGTACATCGTAAACCGACATTCACCGGACAGTACCTCAATTTCAAATCCCACCATCCATACAGTGTAAAGAAAGGGATCGTCCGCTACTTACAAAATCAAGCAAAAGTCATAAGTGGCGACCCAAAGACATTGATAAAGAATTGGTCAGTTGCGGAAAGAAATATAAAGGAGAGACACCCGCCCCCATCAAGGTAAGACTTCAAGAACATCAGAAAGCTGTAACATGAGGGTAGTGGAAAAATCAGGTGTGGCTGACCACATATGGAGAGAAAAGGGAGATCACTGCCCTCTGTGAGATCAGACTGAGATCATAGACAAAGAACATCACTGGAAAATTTGTAAAATTAAGGAATCAGCACATATGCTAGGCCACAAAAATCTCCTGAGCTGACCAAGCATAGAAATGAATACAATATGGGAACCAGTAATAAGGAGTGCCAGAGAAAAGCGATAACAAAAAAAAATAAAAAAATTGTAATATGAACTCTGGTAAAAACATGAAATGATAACAGCAAAAATTGCAATATGAGCACTGGTAAAAATGGTTGCTGAAGACATTAGGTTTATAACACCCTGAAATTCATACCCAGCTATCATCAAAGACACATGGCACAGTGGATAAAGGCGTTGGTTAGATCCAGTGACAGTTCAATACCTGGTTAAGGCAGAGGAGAACTTGGAGAGGGGAATTAACAGGAGATAACTGATATCCATTAGACATGGAACTAGAACAGTCTACCCAAGTGAGCGAAATAAAGGGTTCAGTTCAACATTCCAACCACCTGAAGAAGGCCAGAGTGTACAATGGCCGAAACAATTGTCCGAATAAAGTAAATAGTATGCATAGAGTGTCTTCAATCTTTTGGTAAAACAATTTAAAATGAAAATATAACTGTCACCAGTATCTGGAGACATGACAAACTGAAATGCCAGGTCACCAATATATGATGACATGGCAGTCAATGTGCTAAAAATTGGAGACAGAAAACAGAGTTTAATATAGATCAACTATTCATTTCAGCAACACTAGATACACATTTTATATGAATTCTATACCTGACAAAAACTGAAGAATGAATCCATGAAAATGTTGTCCAACCAATACAAAAAAATACATTGGAGTTCATTTTTCTCAACAGACTTTAGAAATGTTAATATCTCTGAACGTTATAGACATGTTAAATCAACAATATTCTAATGAGCTTTCCTCTTTGGTACCTTGGATTTATGAATTCAAGTGCAGTACTAGATTGGCAGCTAGGTCTCATTTTACAGTTGAAATGGATGGATGTAAACCGCAAATTCTAGCAGTTTTTCTCACACTTCTTGTTTGTGGAACTTTCTTCCAGCTTCTAGTTTTCCAATTGTCTTTGATCTTCAAAAATTTAAATGCAATGTTAATCATCATCATTGATCTTCTTGAAGACTGTTATTGGCCTTACTCCTTAATGATTTTTCTCAGATTCTTTCACACTCGATAACACCATGCATTTTAACGATTTTATCACCTTGCTTGGGGGGGGGGGGGTGAGAAAAAAGCTAACATTCAAGAAATGCATTTTATAAATATCAATGACACACACCAAATACGCATTGACATCTATTTTTGTGTTAAGACAATATAAATGACATCTTTTATATCTAAAAAGTGACATACAAAAATTGGTTTAGGATTTAACCAGTTAATTTTTTAATAACTAGATTGAGAAAAGTACATGATGAGAGAATAGGATAACATCCAAAGCAGATCCAAATCAATCAACACAAAATTAGATAATATAACAACAAATAATAATTCTGTCAGGCTAAAATTACTCCCCGCCATTCCAAGAACTCTTCATAGACAACCGATCTCATTCTTTTATTTTCCTTGAAAAAAGAAAAAGGACTGGTAAACAACATATTAAGAAAAAAAAGAAAGTAATCCTCACCTTTTTTCCTTACAGATTATTTATTCAAGAAAAACTAAAGAACAGATGTTTGAAACATGGAAACAATATAAAAGAAACAAACAAATGAAAAATTCAAAATAGTTTGTTAATGCTAATCATTGAACAGTGTACAATTTATAAACACAAAGATATTTTATCCTCATAAATGTTACATATTTACAACCAAAACTATGTTTTACTGCAAAAGTTCCCAAAGCTCAATATTTTTGTATAAACTTTGGAAGATCTGAGTAATCCTTGACAGTGTCTGTGGATTCAATCTATAATTTCAGAGTCTGCTTATTTCTTGTCTTACTAAAAGCAACCTATCAGCAGATATTATTTTTAATTTGCTTTTTTTTGTTCTCCCCCACCTTTTTTAAATATAATTTTTAAAGTTTAAAATGAATTTCTAAAAATGAACAAAGCATTCTTGAAGATTTTTATATATATATATATATATATAACACACACAAACCCTCTTCAATAATGATATCAATACATGTCAACAGGATCAAGTTAGCATGGAATTGGATGGGTCATCGTTATTTTGCACTGTCCCTCAATTGTTACACACACACACACATATATATATATATATATATATATATAAAAAAAAAGTAAACACATTTTATATATATATATATATATATATTAGTTATTTCATCCTTTATTCCTAACATACAAAAATTAATTCAGGTTTACCAAGAACTCCCCCCCCACTCATGTAAAATAAAAATTATCTCACCTGATACATGCCATAGACATTGTGGACATCTCTGTGTTCCCAGCCACTCAAGTGGACAGCATCCTTTAACATGGTGATCTCAGGACCATTAAAAACGGACGGTTCATTCATGTCATTCCATGTGACAACATCCAAATTTGTTCCTTTGTATTCAGCAGGGTCGAATTTACTTGCCCACCACTGACGGACGGCAGGTTCCAAAAAGTCAGGCCAGCTTGAAGATCCTGTATGAAGTGGGGGGAAAAAAAATCATTTAGGTTTTCTGGTGTAGTAATATCTTTGGGCCAGGATCAAAGCATAATATCTGCTCTCATTTTAGTTGAGAGAATCTGCCTGATCTCAAGAGATTCCAACCCTGTAGCAGCACCTCCCTCAGTTCACTAAGAAAAGTAAATGTACTATCAGCAGAATCAGTGGCATTTATATAATTTGCACATCCTTATGCCCAAGGAAAAATATATATTAATAGTAATTTTATTAGTATACTAATATCTCATTGTATACAATGAAATTCTATTTTTTTTTGTTTTGTTTTAAATCAATTCACCCCATGCAAGGCAATAATACCACTAAGATGCAAAGGGTTGCTGAGAGTAGAAGAGAATGAGAAGACTTTAGAAGGAACTGCAAATGTGATCCTAAACAGGAAACAATGGATAAACCTCTACTCCTCTTCAAAAGACTGGCCCGTCTGAAATTTTAGTTAAAAATCTTGTTTTTTTGAGTCAGCGATGATGCCCATTTTTCAGAAATTTGTAAACAAAAGTTAAATTCTTCCTTTAAAAAAAAAAAAAAAAAAAAAAAAAAATACAAAATACCTTTTTCAAAAGTTACTTAAGGAAAATTATAAAATTTAAAGTTATTTGAAAACAAACATTTTCTTTTCACAAAAAAATGTAGTTTAAAATGAGAGAAAGCATTCTTAATAATGGTGACTATTGACAAGTGATCGTTTCATTAATGTATTGACACCTAATGTGAGGGGAAGTTATCATACAGAAGGACAGAAGTGTCATTTTTTTTTTCTAGTTTAAGTTTTTTTTTTTAAGTTTAAGTGAACCAAATTATTTAGCTCATAATTTTTAATAATTTTGTTTTTTTTTTTTTTTGGTATTTTAGCTTTAACCTTAGATTTGTTGAAGAGAAGTTCTGGAAAAATTAAAAATACAATAAAAATAATTTAAAATTTCATAACTACTGAGAGTTAGATAAAATTTCATAAGAAAGGTACCTATAATTTTCATGTATATCTCATGAAATTTACAGTATCACCTTTAATTTTTATAATATCTCCGTTATTTTTATTATTAATTTTTATATGATCTCATTTATGAAAAAAAATGTCATAACTGCTATAATACAAACATAAGACCATATAAATTTCATAAGATAGGGACATAATTGTAGGTACCCTTCTCATATTTGAAATGTTATACAAAACAAACTATGATTTATTCATATATTTAGCTAACTAATTTATCCTTTTATTGCTTATTTAAAAGCTGTAATCTTACCAGTTCAATGACATCAAAAGAAAAAAACTTACCAGGCCAACACCAGCCATCATACTCAGCACCATCTTTATTTTTAATGAAGACATTTTTTTCCTTAGCCTCTTTATAAATGTGATAATTATCATCTCTTTTGATATGAGGGTCCACAATGGTCACCAGCTTTCTCCCTTTGGAAGAAAGGTTAGCTACCATGTCTTCAGGGTTAGGGAATTTGGCATGGTCCCATGTGAAATACCTGAAGTAAAAAAAAATAAAAAAAATAAAAAAAATTTAAAAAAAAAATGAAAAGCTAGTAACAACAGCAGTCATATATATATATATATATATATATATATATATATATATATATATATATATATATATATGAGAAAACTAAATACATGTATGTATATATGTATGCATACATGCATGTTCCAGAGATAAAATTATACATAAATAACCCCAACCAAAAATACATAAAATTATACATAATAACCCCAACCAATTTTGGAGCATACTCCATCTATTCAAGTGTAATGTCAATCAACATCTCCAGTTGCCTTGATCTATCCACTACCCTCATCCTTTCTTCTATCACTCCTATCTGATCTTGCTATTTCCTGTAACCCCTTGCATCCTAGTGGCTTCCCACCTTGCTTGGGGTGAAACGCTAAAAAAAAAAAAAAAAAAAAAAAAAAAAACACCTTTAACCCCTGTCAAGTGCAGTGCCAAATTAAAATTAGCAAGGGTTTCTTGGGTTCAGGCCGTTTTTCCAGCATTTTTAATCAGTTATTCAGTATTTGTTTGATACACATTCTTATATCAATCTGCTTATATAAACAAACACTTGCATAAGTTGGAATATAATATGCATGTGAAATACAAACATTCATAATACATTATAACAAACAACATAATTAAATAAATTTAAATCTACATAACAGATTTAAACAATTCACTACACTAGAACATTTGTATATATAAAAAAAATATCTTGGATGTTTGGCAACTACTTGATAGGTGAAGAGGCGATGTGAGTGTATCAGTCTACTAGGGCAGCTAGCCAATCCCTATTGCAGATGCTTGCTCAGGTGCAATTGTGTTTATTCAGCATCCACCGAGCCCACCTGTGGTTTATAGTGCAACTATGCCGAGCAGAGTTTCTGGGAAAGAGCCTGTTATCTAGCGTGATCAACAATTTGAACAAGGCCAGCACACTCAAGGCCTCAACCAGGATGACTTGTGACTTCATGCTAGAACATCTATCAACGGCCTCCAAGGGTTCTGTCTATCCAATTTCACTCACAAGGCTTGGGTCAACCCGTGGTTTTGTTTTCAGGCATTTTCTAGAGGTGCCGTATGCTGGAATCAACCCCTCCAGTCCAACAACATCGGGAAGTCTCCTTCCTGATGAGGAAATGATTTAATAATAAAAAAAAAATTATGAAAAAATTACCTAGAAAAACCAAGAAATATACTAAGTGCACAAAAAGGAGGTATCCATATTTTGTTATTTCAAGAAATATGAGTTTCTCTAAGTAGATGGTTGATGTTCATCTGGTTTTTTTTTTTTTGAATACCATTACCATTGTAAATTATAATATGGTAAATACTAAAATTGGTATAAATTGTCACTTCAGGGCTACAATTACTTGAATGAAAAAAAAGTTTACATTAATAAAGGGAGGTTATAGTGCCCTAGAACAAAGATAGTTCTATGTCATCCTGTTGGACTGAAGGACTTTGGACACTCTTCACTGACTACACTGTCATGATGCATTTATCTGCAGGAATTCTCATCCATTCTCAAGAAATGAAGAGCTGTGAATGCTACCATATCATCTGTAATTTGTTCTGTTATGATGCAAATAGTGATAATACCTAATTTATTACTAATAATAACTATTTGTTATTTGTAATTCTGCCACAATATTGTCTTTATTCTTTTTGTTTATAGCTAGAGCAAAAATAATCCCTACACAAGGACCTTTCCTTTTAGGCATTCTACAGTCAGTATAACAATACTAGCAATTTCTTTCATCTCTAATTTTTCTTTTAAGCCAGTTTACTCCTTTTTAATTCAACCCCATGTCTCTAATGCTGGCAAAAAGTAGTTCCATATCTCTAATGGTCAGGGAACAAAATAGGCCTTATTGACTGAGTGAGGTGGCTTTCTCCCAGTCACTACAGGTGTGGACCTTTCTTCAGACAGAAAATTCTCTTGGCAAAAGCCTAGATGCCCTTCAAGTGCCACTAAATACACACAAATATTTCTTTATTTTCCAAAGAAGGGTAGAGCAGTAAAAAATATATGCATTCGTGGAGGGGGATAGTTGGATATTTATTACTCACTCAGTCATACAAAGATTCCGTCATGTGCACACCCCTTTAAATAAGGAATACCGATTTCAACTCACCATTTCCAATCAGGGAAACATTCAAATTTCTTTTCTCATTAAAGCCTTTTCAACTTTCTGTACCACTACAGTCACTTATTTATTTAGTAGAACTACTCAGCTCCAGTTACAAAACATTATTCATGCACTACTAAAATCTTGGTTGAGATGGTCATGCTGCTACTGAAGGAGGCATCTTAGCCTGTTTGGTTGAAGTGTCAGCAAAGAGGTGAAATCACCATGTTTTGGTCAGAGATCAACAATAATGAGTTGGTTGGTCTCTTCAAATTGAACAAGGGTGTTAAAAATCTCTATTAACTACTAAAGACTGACATTTAGACAAAAAAAAAAAAAAAAAAGTGCCTGAAGCTATCATGGTTGTTGTATTTATCCTTGATAATGGATAGTAGAATAGCTGAAACCATTCAGGATATATAGAACAGTGTCCAGAAAATTTGTATGAATGCAAAAAAATTAAATAAAAAGCTTAATTGCAGTACCTTGTCAATTGTCTTTAATGAAACTTGTGTGTGTATATATATATATATATATATATATATTACACATACACAAAAACACTTGACCAAAATTGTGTAACTTTCCAACCATTAACTATATAACAATTGTAACTTATTGGCTTAAAGTCTTGGGATTCATGTACTGAGTGACTGACTGAGTGACTGAGTGAATGAGTGAGTGATATCAAGGAAAAAACTGAACACATCAAAAAACTTGGTTTTTTCCTTCTTGATATATGTATATGATATTATATATATATATATATAACATGCACACAAAAGAAAAATGAAACAAAGATATTTTTACCTTTTGCCATCTGTATGTTCAATGTCCAGCCACAGGACATCATAAGGTATATCATGGATGTCAAAATTTGCATCAACACTATAAAATAATAGAAATCAAAAGATTTTTTTTAATCTTTTTAGCAATAAAATTGAACATTTTTTTTCTTTTGTTTAAATTTTTAGCTGTCATTGTTTACGTTATTTACATTTTATATTTAATTCTATATCCTCATCTTTGTTGTTATCACAATATTTTGGCTATTGTGTCCTCCAACCTTCATTAGGTGCTTGTTGATCCAGGTAACCTTCAAAGAATTTTGAACTGAATACTTTATCTAATCTACGGTGGGGGGGGGTCACCACTAGATTAAATAAAGGGTTCAATTTGAAATTACCTGGATGATAAGCACCTGAAATATTGCAACAACAAAGATGCGGGGAATTATCCACACGTAAATAATGTATAAAAAATATTTGAGAGTGGCAATTGTTATACAGATTTATTCAAATCTATCTTCATCTTGGTTGCTAACATTTTACCTTCATTGTCAAATATGAAAAGTACCTATAAAAAGGTCAAAGGGCACAATGGCCAAAATGTCTATAACAACCAAAATGAGATTTACTTGCTGTTAGGTCTCCATGAAAAGGCATTTGCAATGTCAGGGAGCATGCAAGTTCAAATTTCATCAGAGGTGACATCTTTATTTTTCTATCTTTTCTTCTTAAACCACAAGATGCAAAAATCACTAAACTTTGCAATAATAAAAAGATAAACTAACCAAAAATAAATATTGAAAACTGCTGTGGAGTTGTAGAATAGACACTTCAACCAGAAAGAATCAGTTTTTTTTTCTCTTCAAATTGATTTTCATATTAATATAGATTAAGCACTGCACTTCATGAATAAAAAAAAAAAACTAAGTTTTCTACAAGTTAATGGAAGGGGCTTCAGTTTGCCATGTAAATTCATTGCAAACTTATCCCTCTATACAAGCCAAAACATATATCATCATACACGGTTTCTTAAAAAGAAAAAAAAAAAAAAAAATTAATATTTTAGTAATTAGTAATCCGGAGTACTAAATCGATAATAGCATATGAAAAAAAGAACAAGATCATGAAACAAAAAAAAAAAAAGTAATCCAATATATGTTATACGGAAATTTTTAAAAATACAATAAAAAAAATTACAGGCCATATCACTCAAATTTTAATGAAACTTGTTCGACTATATATGAATATAAATATATCACACATAGTACTAGTGTTAATAAAATTTGGGAATTCAGTTTTCCTTCTCCTAGATTGGTTGCTAGCCAAGGCTGAAAAGCCCCATCTGTCCTATTATTTAACCCATATCATTTTAACCCAGTGAACTCCATAGACCAGCCCACTACCTCTAGACATTTCTGAACTGCATTTTTGACAAAATAAATCCACAGAAAAGTGCAGCACCTGGTTATTATTCATATACGTTAGGATATGTAATTTGTTTAAATAACACAGCTTTCTTAACAAGTAAGCCAGATATGGGTTCCGCATGTTAATGCTTCAAGTAATTCAGAGAATTGTAACAAAAGGAGTCAATATTACTTGGTTTTCTAACCGACTTAATTGAGAAAGCAGTACAAACCTACCACTGAAATCATCTGACACACAAAAAAAAAAAAAAAAAAAAACCCCAACACCCTCCTCACACATGCCAGACATCCTCCAGGGCAGTGGAAAGTGGATACAGAAGTTAGCTATACACGTGTTGCTCTCATCTAGTGATCGTGTAGTAAGACAATGTACACTGGTTCAGTGTACATATGTTGCTCTCATCTAGTGATTGTGAGTTTAATCCCGGGATCAGGTAGTAAAGACAATACACAGTAATTCAGCAGAAACAAATCATCAACATATATCCCGTATCAGCCAAAATAATGAACACTTGAAGATGGTCAGAGGGTATTTGACCAAAACTGTGTCTATACCAACCTCTTCAAGATGATTTGAATAGAATAAAGTCTAAAGAGAAAAAAGTTATTTTCAACCAAGAAACACTGGAGTTTTATCTTTTGATTTTAAAAATTATAAATATTCAATAAAATCTTTTCTAACTTCATTTTCACAGTTCCTCTCTACAGTTTGAGAAAATCTTATTTCTTTCATCTGGAGATGGAAAATTTACGTTAGAGTCTATGATTGGTCAACATACACTGCATTATGAGATGTCAAAGATGGCAAGTATAATTTCAGTCTGAACAAGATATCCCTAGACATAGGCAGTGAATCCTCATATATGAAATAGAGGGTTCAATTTGGAATTATATGCAAGTTACCCAGATCGAAGCCTGATGAAGGCTGGAGGGCACAATGGCCGAAATGTTGTGACAACAACAAAAGATGAGGAAAATAATATGAATGTAAATAGTGTAAATAATAGCAAGTCTAGTTTTTCTGGGTTATAGACAACTGATTTTTAGTGAAACAGTTCTACGAGGCATTTACTTTTTTAAAATTATTACTGACTGCCAAATGGCATAAGTGTATTATTGGTCCATAGATTAAGAGGCTCAATCCAAGCAAAATTCCACTTGAAGGCCAGAGAATTAATTAAGGTTCTGCTGCAAAAAACAAACTGTTTGAATTGAACATCGTGGAAGACATTTAAATCAGTGATTGAATGAAATACCTGAAAGATTGACTACACTGGGGTGAAAACTTTTTATCCTAAAATAGCTGCTCCTATAATCAATATAAATAATCAAAAGATAAAATATATACTTACTTTCTTACATCTTCTTCATCATTATAATTCCATCGTGACTGATGATATGCTAAGGCATATAGCTGCAAATCAGAGAAAAAAAATGTATGAATTTCTAAATTTCTTTTAAGTAGAATTCTGTAAGTAAGTCAACTGCTTGATGATGAAAATTCATTCCTCTAATGTAATTCATTGGTGAATATTAAACAGAGACCAAAACATTATACATTGAACATTTCAGATCTGCTTATAACTTCATATTAGGCTGCAGACTTATTCATGCACTTGCATATCTTTGTAATTCACACAGGGATGCTAAAAATTTCTTGGCCTTACCCACTTTCCAAATACTGTTTAAAAAAAAAAAAAAAAAAATTAAAAAAAATTAAAAAAAATTAAAAGAGCTTTTTGGTAAGGCTAAGATATATATTATTACTTGAAATATTTTTAGTGGATACCCATGCTTGAAATAGAAGCTCTGTTTTTTTTTGTTTTTTTTTTACTTTAAACTATATGTATTACATCTACTAGTCCGTGCACTCAAAGAAAATGTGCTCTCTTGCAGGGTTTGAACCTGCAACCCCCTTTGTAGGAGAAATCAGTATTTGATCCATAGTGCTTTAGTCTGCTCACCCAGTGTGTGTCACATTTTAGCAAATTTTATCTATCCTTTTAAAGTAGTATACATACTTTAAAAAGATTGCTTGTTGAGGTATGAGGCTCTCTGCGGTCAAAAGCATACCAGATCAAACTGTTTTTTTCTTCCAAAGAGCATATTTTCTTTGGTTTTCTCAAGTACACAGGCCAGTAAAAGTAATACACACTGTTTAAAAATAAAATAAAAAAACAGGTCTTCTATTTCAAACAAGCATATACACTAAAGTAATATTTGAAATAAAAATGTCAGTTAGATACACACATTGCAGCAGAAACTTTTTTTTAAAGTTTTATTTGTATAAAACAAAAATACTATTTAAAAGTGGTATCACTTTAAGTACATCTTTTATTCTTATACACAAAATAAAGATATTGCTAAAGTTATTTGAATTAAAAACATTGTTGCTGAAACTGAAAATTTTAAATAGAGAAAATTGTCGGATCATCTTTACAACAGATAAAATGTCATACAAATGAAAGAACCAGTGTTAAATGCTGACAGTTGAAAAGAAATAGAATCAATTTAAAGAATATATAATGTAAGAAAGTTACAATGCAAAAGATTCCAGCCAAAATTTGATGGTACTTTAATATTAAACAGAGATTTCTGCAGAAATAAATGCAGAATGTCAGTACGTTTGTTATCCTAACAACAAACGTGGCACGCTGTACTGAAATTTTTGTTAGAGAATTTTAATTCTCTTAATAATTTGGATTATAAACTGTGCCACCTGTTTCAAAGTAATTAAATATCAGTTAACAATGTGCCATACGTGATACATGCTTGGATGATCAGATCTCTTACAATTCATGACTGCCTAGGCAGATTTTCCCCCCGCAGTAGGTTGCCAACCAAAGCTAGAGGACCCAGTATGTCCTGCTATACAACACATAACTGGAGAGAATAGATCATACCTTTACCAAGGGTATTTGTGAGTAAGTGAATGCAATGAATCTGAATGGAATTCGAACTCGGCTCTTCAATTTCTTATTCTAAATAGTTATTCATTACACCACAACGCACATAGACTTAAAAAAAAAAAAAAAAAAAAGGGAAGATAAACCGTATTTATTACATGCTAGAATCACTTCCCTTAATCTGTCTGTACTTTTTTTTTTTTTTTTTTTCAATCAATGACAATATTATAATAATAATAATAATTAGTATTTTCAAGTAATTATGATATAAATGTTATAAATAGGAAATTAGTTGAAATTTAAGTGGAGGCAGGATATAAGTATATCTATAAAACATGTGTAAAAAAAAAAAAAAAAAAAAAAAAAAAAAAAAAAATTATTCCTAAACAGGACTGGGTAACCTTTCATTGCAATCATTCCTAAAAGATTTGCAAAGTTTACCTAAGTTTAAAAGACAGGGAGAATAAAAATACATTACAACTATTAAATTCCTAAAATTCTCTTAACAGAATAATTTTAATAGCAGAAATTACAACCTAATCGAAAGTTGAAAAATTCTTTAAAACAACCAAAAGTTAAGAACTAATGGTCCAGGCTTCTTGGCTTGAGTCAATTCTTTGCTTTTTACTTTTAAATTCTCTAAAATCTCTATAACTATAAAGAAAGCATTAATCTAACCAACTCTCAATTTTTCTTGAGAGAGTTTCCCTAAATGCTTATCAAAGAGGAACTGCAAAACTTATTTCAAGTTTGGACTTTTTTGTTGTTGCTTGACAAATTATTTAAAATAAAATTAATAGAGACAAAAGTTAAATTAACATTTCAAGTGTTTCAGTGAAATGGTCATGAAGGAAAAAAGAAAAAAAAGAAAAAGTTCACATACTGGAGGTAAAGGTGTTGTGCCAGTGAGTGTGGCATACTGGCTGAATACATCTTGTGGTTTGGGGCCCAACATCACAAATATATCAATAATGCCACTTTCAGAAAACCAATGTGTATCAATTTGGGGAATATCCTGGTCACCCTTTACATAATCCAACATCTTGTTGAACAAATTCTGAAAGTAGAGTTTTATCCATTACACAAGATATATACAAATAATATAGAAAAATATATGACATACACAAATAAATAAAAATTAGCAACAAATTTGGTTAGATCAAAATTTTTAATATTTTTATCTTCAAGAATCACTTGACAAAGGGTAAGTAAAAATTTTAAGTAAAATCACTTAATTACTGTATACACAAAAGTATTTTGTCATTAAGCTTCTTGAGTGAAATATAATCAACTTTGGAGATTTCAAAATCTTTTTACCTTGAGCTTAAAGATAAAAATTAAAACTCAAGTCAAAAGTAAGATTTTGATATTAAAATTCATAACATTTAAAAGTGATCAATTTCCAAAGTTAAGAATCTGTATCAAGCTATTACAAATAAATCCATTTAATGTACTGATGACTACTACTATGTTTTCTCAATCAACTTTGAAATTCATCTTATTGTTATGAGATTCCTAATGAAAAATTGAGTAATTATGGGTCTCTCTCTATTTTTTTTTTTTTAATAACTCTGGGAAATCCAATAGAAGAATCATTTGCTGAATGGAAAAATGCTGTATATGTTAATAAAATTTAAAAAAAGAAAAAGAAAATAGAAATTTAATCGCTCTCATTTTGAACATATTAAAATTTCTTAATGCAATCCAGGTTTGAATCAATGAAAATAAAAATTTTTTTCTCAATTTAAGATTTACCAAATCACCATCAGATGAATGAAAATGAATAATAAAAATTTTTTTTTTTTACATAAAATGCATTTAAAAAAAATAAAAAAAATTCAAGCTTTACCTTGTCAGCAACATTAGAACTGATGTCAACCCAAGTCTCGGCAGCATTCTGCCAGAACACACCAACAGTCCTTTGCTCACTAAGAAAAAAAAAAAAAAAAAAAAAATAATGAAAACAATTTTAAGACTTTCACTTTATCAGGGTAACAGGGTCAAGCCCCCCTCCATTTATGTAAGGAAAGGTATACATGAGTCTTGTAGCATGAAAACAAATTAAAGTAGATGAGAAAAATCATGAAGAAAGGCTACATTGAACAGAGATCAATGACAGAAAGCACTAATCTAAGAATCTTAATTAGAACCCATAAATGAATGGTGGAAACAAAATCAATGAGGACTGTTTGTTATTTTGCACAGGACCAAGTAAATCCAATCCCCTCTGGCCCACCTAGCCCTAAGTTGACATGATTAATGGCTTCTTAAATAAAATATAGATCTGTCAACTTAAAGATGTCTACATTTCATACTATTCAGTTAATTCTCATGGAATTATAAGAAGGGTCAAAACCCGAGTCATGAGCCACTTGTCAGCATTAAGGCCATCTGGTTTTCAGACAATGGAAGAAGTTAGTGATCAAGTGCAAGAAAGTAGCAATACATCAATGTAAATATAAAGGCAAATTGTCTATTTAAGAGACACATGAGATGATAGTGATTTAGTTCAGCTGATTGCCACCTTAAGAGACTGCTAGGCAGACTATGAATAAACAAACACGACATTACTACCCTGCAGCATTGTATTAGCATAAAATAATACAAGACAGCCCTTATAATAAAAAGAAAATTGTACAGATCTAGAATGCTAACCAGGTGTTAAGTCTTTATTGTTCATAAGATATATTTCAATCAAAATAAAGTCAAGAGTCCTCGACATCATGACAATTAGTGAGTTGCGAAGACTACAAAAAAATCAATATTATCAATTATATCAATAGGAATCAACAGCTGTGGTCCCTGCACAGGTTTGTAATCACAAAACTCAAATGGTTTTACATTTTATGTATTAAGTCAGCAATATAAAATAGAAATAAAAATAACTGCCAACAAGATTTGAAAATCCTCTATGTGAACTTGCCCAATGAAGATGTTTTATCATTTTTCTAGACACATCAGCAGGCAAAATTCAAATTTAGTGATATACCTACATTCTTATTAGATTTTATCTATGCCATATTGTTTGTTTACACTATTAGTAGCAACAGTAATAGACAAAGTTTTTCTTTATAAAAAAAATTAAATAAAATAACTTTGGAAAATGATTGATATGCCTGTTTAACGGTATATCAACTCCTTATGGGACTTAAATAGATTTGGATGGAGTTACTACAATTTGTTAGTATGTGGGTATTGTTAATAATTTACATAAAAATGTATTTTGTTTTTGTTGGGAGGGGGTCACTATTTGCCTATAGCTGGAACCCTAACAAGTGATACCGCTCATAGTTAGGGTGGACCTGGGAACAGCAGCAATTACGAGGTGGTTCCATGCTACTCAAAACCTCCAATCTCCCAATCAGAGGGCTTGCTGATGGGTGCAGTTTATCATCATACCTAGGACCAAATATTTGAGGGGGGAGAGAGAGAGAGAAGAAAAAAAAAAAAAAAACAAAAAAAAAAAAAAAAAAAACTAATTTATTTACACATGCAAGTAAACCATGTCTAGAATGAGAGTATTATTTAATTTGAAATAAGTAAAGTAAAGTAAAGTAAATTAAAAAAAAAAAAAAAAAAAAAAAAAAAAAAAAAAGAGTGACTTATCACCACACAGTGATAAGTAACAGGTTAAATGTTGAGGATTGTAAAGGTATATTGGAAGCAGGAGATATCAAGAGCTTTGTTTATCACTCGAAATAGAGGGAAGTGCCGAGAGGTTAATGAGGGGAAAGTATTGAGAGAAGAATTTCAGGAGCTTTGTTTATCACTTAAACAGCCAGAGTTCATCTGTCACTGCTGTGGAATAACTTCCAGAACTATTCTTCTCCTACAAGCCACGGCAACATGAAGGAAGAATATGTATGTAGTAGATCACTGTACAGTGATAACGCAGACTTTTATAAAAATACATTTTAATAGGAAATAAATGTATTTTTATGAAATACCTTTTAATTTCCTATACAGGTAATTGATAAGTAACCATAAATTATTTTAGATTCTTGATCAAAATACAGAAAAAAAGATTATCACCAAACAGTGATAATGAAGCCAGTTCCTTTCATTCTGCGGTAACTGTAATAAAATCAGTAATACCACACTACAGTGATAATACACATGACCATAAAAAACAAAAATTAAAAGTAAAAGAAAGAGAATTAAGTGAACAAAAACTTAGAGAGTTGAGTTAATAAAAGGAAATAACTGAAACTGAGATATCCAGAAAAGGCATGGCACGTGGAACTAGAACAATTAACTAAAAAGGTTCGGTTTGAAATTATCAGTTGAGGAAGGAATGTACAATGGCCAAAACGTTGTGAATATGACAAAGATAAGGACAACAGACCGAACAAAGTAAATAGTTATAGTTACAATACCTCATCTCAGAAATATAGACAGAAATTCAGAAAAATTTGCCAACTTACTTATGAGCCAACATGAATGGCACACTTCCATACAAAGCCATTGGGTTATACAATTCATATTCGAAAACATCCAGGTTGTATAAACGGTAGGGATCTGTACTCCTAGAAAATGAAAAATAACAGTTCAAGTTAAAAAGGTCACTCCCCATTTACCTACTTTTGAATAATTCAATAGGAACACAAAAATGTTTTAAGAAAAATGTTTCAGGGAGTCTTAAATGCACTTTTACATTTTTTCAAAATCTGGTTCAAAACATCTTGTATCTGATAGTGTCAAGGTCGGGCTAGGGTTATATAAACCTCCTCCACCGGGGACAAGGGTGGGGTAGTAGTCTAAAGAACATTTCCATTAACTTTAGTATTTCAAAATATTTCATGTGACATTTAGAGTGTCTATGACTACATGTGTTCACACTAGAATTTGTGGTGACTAATTCCTACCATTTGAGACTTGGTACATATTAAGTTACATACTACTGCAATAAATTTACTTAAATTTATTTCATTAAAAAAATACTAGCTGAAAAAATCCTTTTTATTGATGCAAACATTAATTTATTTATTTATAAGAGAGGGGGTACAAATGAAAAGATTTGAAATTGACAGTTTTTTTTTTCACTTCAATAAAACAAACATTAACACATATCTTCCTTTCTTTCAGGTTCTCATTCGAACCAAGTAGCATCTCTGATATATCAGTTCAGTGTTTTCAGTCAAAACAGTCCATTATTTATGAGCTATTAACAGGGTATAACAGTTTTACAAAATAACTAACGAGGGGGGGATGGGCAAACAGAATTATCAAAGATGTTACAGATTTTTATTTGACCGTGTGTGCGTGAATAAATTAAATTTATAGAAAACCAGCCTTCCTGCTGCTGCGGTTTCTATCAATTTAGCATTGTCATGCAGTAAATTGCATTTTCTATCCCCAAACCCTCTTACATGTGTGGCAGAGAGAGCCTGGGAAACAGACACACACATACTTATTTTTAGTGAAATTGGATTGGATTTGAACAGTGAAATTAAATCAGAGCATTTTTGTTTACTGATGGTAAAACCTGATCTAGGGCAGAAGTTGTACCCATTGAATCTGGGTCATCAGAAGAGAATGGAAATGGACAAAATAATTTTTAATGATTAAAACTTGGAATAGAGCTGAGTAAACAAAGATGACATTTAGAATTCACATGATTTTGGTTGAAACAGCCATAACCCGTGATAATCACATGCGAAGTAGTAGGACCAAGGGTCAGTTATGACCAACCAGGTTTTTCTATATAAACGCGTAGTTATGCTGAAGAGGCAGACGAAAGAGAATTAGCCCGGGCAAGAGTTGGGCTAGAGACAGTGGAGAGCTGAGTCGGGGACTCAAGAAGGAGAGAAAGTGACGTCAGAAATTGGAATGAAGCATCCACTAACATGTGCTGTTAATATAAGTACCGCTGCTTCTGCTACATGAATATTGCTACTACTGTTACTACTGCTAAGGAGAAACGCCACTATAAACTTTAAGCTGCGCACAGAAATCTTATTCCTCCATCGCAACAGTTGTATATCGTTCTGAGACGACTTAACAACAAATTAATCATAACACACTCTCTCTGTCCAGAATCCAGTTTATGCGTTTTTACATCAATTACATTTCTTTTCTGTGACCCATTTCTTTTCTATACTATTCTTTTCTGCTATATAAAAGTCATTAACAATTCAATCATTGAATAGTTGGTTGTCCGGCTTTCTGCAGATTTTTTTTTTTTTGCTGGATTCTAAATTTCTTAGTGCAGACTCCCCAGCTGTGTCTACAGCTTCAGTCGACCGTGAATGGATGAACATCACTTCTGCTTTCTGGATCAAACCAAACACAACGTGGGCAGGAAGCAGGATTAAACCAGTGGACTGGTCAAATAATCTACAGATGCTCAGGGAACCTACGGCTACTCCCTTAAGTTCGGTTAGGACCAAGTAGACACCCCAACCCAGAGAGTAAGACGTCAGAGGTTGAGGGGCTGGGGCAAAAGTGTTAGACATGCATAAACATGGCATTGATAATGGGTCGGGGGGTAATATAAACATCCCTACCCAGGTCTCATAGTTTGCTAGGAGGAACTTTCTAGCATTCTTGCATGGCATCATTAGCTCCGATCTTTCATTTAGAAGCTCATGTTGGTCAAGAAATTGCATTATTGACAAGTTTTCCTCCTAATACATCTTGCACATTTTGTTTCCAATACTAAATGTATGAGTCTTCCTAACCACATCCTATTTCACAATAGGGAATGAAAGGAAAAAAAAAAAGTCCTATATATAATTAACAAGTGTTGTACTGTTTTTATACTTTGCCACTGTCAAGGATGGTTGTAATAACTTACTTTAAATGTTTCTTCTGTTGAACCAATATGCACTTTTTCTTAAACATTTTCAGACTCTACCCTTGCCCTTTCTATAAACTTAATATCCTTTCTATAAACTTAATATTTTAAATTTCTCTACACTTTCATTTTTTTAAATTGTATTGAGCACTTTTTCATTAATTTAACTGTTTCTTGACAAATATTCCTCTTTATCAAAAGTTTGAGGTTTTGAATTGAATTTTATATAAAATACATCGAGATATATCATGAAACATAGGGTATTATGCATATTTTTTTAATATATTAAATACCTGTTATTTAACATTGAGCACTTTTTTTCTTGCACTATAGGATATATATATATATATATATATATATATGCATACAAACGCTTGCTCATACATTTACATATATTTACCCATTTTATATATATATATATATATTGTATGACATACCTACAATTTCATTAGCCACAGAGGTGTGAAGCTAAAAAGCCCCCCTCCAAAAATTCTAGTTCGTAACCTCCTTTTCTCTTCCAATTCTTTCTGTCTTTCCTTCTCTTTCACCCTTAAACTAAGCGCCAACAAATTTGGTTCCAAAATCACAACCATCAAGCAATTGACCATAAGTTAACTCCAGGCACCATCAGGCTCTCCAGCTGCAATCATGTGATCAAACCCTACTGAGGGTTGCTTGGATCTTTGGCCATCACATAAACACATTGTGATTTTCACCCTATCCTCCTGCGTACCCACTCAAGGATGAAGGGCAAGCCATGTGACAAACTTTGGGGACAGCAAAAATAAAAAAAATAAAAATAAAAAAAATAAAAAATAAAAAAATAAAAAATAAAAAAATAAAAATAAAAAAAATAAAAAAAAAAAAAATAAAAAAAAAAAAAAAAAATAAAAATAAATAAAATAAAAATAAAATAAAAATAAAAAAAAAAAAAAAAAATAAAATAAAATAAAAAATAAAATAAAATAAAAAATAAAATAAAAATAAAATAAAAATAAAAAAAAATAAAAATAAAATAAAAAAAAATAAAATAAAAATAAAAATAAAATAAAATAAAAAATAAAATAAAAATAAAATAAAATAAAAAATAAAATAAAATAAAAATAAAAATAAAATAAAAAATAAAATAAAATAAAATAAAATAAAATAAAAATAAAATAAAAATAAAAAAAAAATAAAATAAAAAATAAAAATAAAATAAAATAAAAATAAAATAAAATAAAAAAATAAAATAAAATAAAAATAAAATAAAATAAAAATAAAATAAAATAAAAAATAAAATAAAATAAAAAATAAAATAAAATAAAAAATAAAATAAAAATAAAAAATAAAATAAAATAAAAATAAAATAAAATAAAAAAAAAATAAAATAAAAAAATAAAAATAAAATAAAAAAAAAAAATAAAAATAAAATAAAAAAAAAATAAAAATAAAATAAAAAAAAATAAAATAAAAAAAATAAAATAAAAAAATTTAAAAAAAATTTTCTGTCCGACCAGCAGCAGATGAATCGCTCAGATTCTAAATGGACTGCCCAATGAAATAAAGAAGAATGAAAGGACTACTACTAAACTGAATCGACCAATGAATGCCTGTATGTGATGCTGTGGATACCAGACCATTCCGAAAGAAAAGAACTCCAGGGAAATTGCCAGCCAACAAAATAGTTTCCACATAAGGAGTCTAGCTTTGATGAATTAGAACACCGCATGGAGATATCCTCTCGATTGACCCATCAAGACAGATAAGTCGATTTCTTAGTTTGATTTTGTTATTGTATTTGCTTGTACCTTCTTTTCTTTTATGATACCTTCCCCCCTTGGTTAGACATTTTTTTTTCCTTTTCTTTATCTGTTTCTATATTTGTAAATAAATGTTTTATTTTGAAATCCATCATCTTATGTCCGTTTTTTGCCGAGTCATTTGCGTCGCTTCCACCCCTGAGTGAAGACAGAGAAAGGATCCTACCTTTGCCTATTTTTTTTTTTTTTTTGAATGCATGGTTCACCTATATGCTACAAGTTCGTAACAATATATATATAAAATTATGTAATTCAATGTATACCAAGGGGAAAAGAATTTTTTTTCAGTGAGTGTTCCATAGATATCTAGAACAACAATTATCAATAAGTAAAAAATTCACAATACTTACTTATCTAGTTTTGCAATGTGAATGCTCTTTGCTGAAACTTTTAGGTCGTTTAGATAAGAATTGTGAATATTATATGTTCCTTTTTGAAGCTTTAATAAAATCCTGTACTTCCTATAAATTATTCAATATATATATATATATTTTTTTTTTTTTTTTTTTAAAGCCTCCACTTTATTTACACTTACTTTGTTGATTTCAAAGCAAAGTCATCTGCATGTTCTGGTATACCATAGACATGTTCAAATCCAGGGAAAGAGATATCTATTCCAACTGATGAGGGACCTGTCAAAACAAGAAAGAAAAATAAAATCTCAATATATTACTTTATATCTATACCTACATATAAAAGTTGTAGCTTCTGTCTGTTATCAAACTGCTCCTAGGGTTTGGGAGATGAATCCCCATAACTATAGACGAGAGAGAGGCGCGAGGGGGATAGAGAGGGGGACGAGAGAGAGAGAGAGGCAGGGGGGATAGAGAGGGGGGACGAGAGAGAGAGAGGGGCGCGAGGGGGATAGAGAGGGGGACGAGAGAGAGAGAGGGGGGGGATAGAGAGGGGGGGACGAGAGAGAGAGAGAGGCGCGAGGGGGGATAGAGAGGGGGACGAGAGAGAGAGAGAGGCGCGAGGGGGGGAGAGAGGGGGGACGAGAGAGAGAGAGGCGCGAGGGGGGATAGAGAGGGGGGACGAGAGAGAGAGAGGGGCGCGAGGGGGGGACGAGAGAGAGAGAGAGGGCGCGAGGGGGGGACGAGAGAGAGAGAGGCGAGGGGGGGGACGAGAGAGAGAGAGGGCGCGGAGGGGGGGGAGAGAGAGAGAGGCGCGGGGGGGGGGACGAGAGAGAGAGAGGCGAGGGGGGGGACGAGAGAGAGAGAGGGCGCGAAGGGGGGGACGAGAGAGAGCGAGCGGCGCGAAGGGGGGGGACGAGAGAGCGAGCGGCGCGAAGGGGGGACGAGAGAGAGCGAGCGGCGCGAAGGGGGGGACGAGAGAGCGAGCGAGCAGGGGGGGGGGACGAGAGAGCGAGCGAGCGGGGACGAGAGGAGGGGGGGGGGAACGAGAGCGAGCGGCGCGAGGGGGGGGGGATGAGAGAGAGAGAGCGGCGAGGGGGGGGAACGAGAGAGAGAGCGAAAGGTATGAGGGGGGACGAGAGAGAGCGGCGAGGAGGGGGGGACGAGAGAGAGAGCGAGGGGGGACGAGAGAGGGGACGAGAGAGGGGGACGAGAGGGGGGGGGACGAGAGAGGGGGACGAGGGGGGGATAGAGAGGGGGACGAGAGAAAAGTTGGTTGGGTGGGGATGTTACTTATCATTTTACCATTTGGCTTTGAATCCACAAAAGACTTGAAGGTTTCTTCCCACATGTCTAGTTCAGGGCTTTCTGTCTCAGCAGCTTCAGGTTTTTCTTCCTAAAAAGAAACAAAAAATAATTTTAACTGTCAACTTCATTCTCTTATCAATTTTTGACTATTTTCTCCCACCTTAACTTTTACATGATAATTTGAGAGAGACAGACAGAGAGCGCAAGAGGAGAGACAAAAATAAAAAAAAAAACTCTTTCAGATAATGTTTTGACATTGTAAAATATAGCAGATACTATAAGAATAAGTAATCAATACAATAGTTGAAATGTGATTTTAAAAAAAAGAAAAAGAAAGAGAGATAAAATGGTTGAAATATTAAAAAGATCTCAACCTAATGAAGAATGACTAACAAAAAAAAAAAAAAAAAAAAACACACAATTCTAACATTTGGGCAGATTGAGAAATTGGTCAAAGTCAGCAATAAATTTTCATTACACTCGCATATAAATAAAAAAAAAAAAAAAAAAAAAAAGAGAGAGAGAGAGAGAGAGAGAAACTAAAGGTCAGTTTCCATCACACCCACCTTTTTCTCTTCGTGGTTTTCTGCTGGTTCTTCCTGCGCAGGTTCAACTGGCTGAGCTGCTCTGAAAGGTGTTGAAAACCAAGAATATATAGACGTTCCAATCGTAGACAACACACCCTAAAATTGACAACAGTTGGGGAGGAAAAAAAAAAAAAGACACCTGCCAGTAATTGATAACCTTTTGCTGACCTAGCAGCAGTTGTAAGTAAGAAACAAAAAAAACTGCCAAGTTAGTACCAAAACCTGGAGAGGATAAGGGAAAACCAAGCAAACCAAAAGAAAAAGATTTAGCTACCAAACTAGCAGAAAAAGATATAAATGACTTTTAGTAAGTACAAACTGTTCTTCTATAAAACCCTCAAAGTGTATCGATGTATGTTTTATATATTAATATTTGATGGCTTAATAGAAATGTCTACATTGCTCAAATTTTAGAACTTAAAGCAATATTTTTATTATTTTACTGGCATTAGTAAGCAGCATGTGGTGGTGTGGGAATGGGGTAATGGTTAGTGGCTCAGACCAAGAAGTCAGTAAGCAGAGTTCAAATTGAAGTCTATTACATTCACTTTTGTGCAAATACCCTTGGGAAAGAGTATGAGTGTATCTTCTTCCAATTATGAGTTAAATAGTAAAGGATACTGGTTCATCATCCTTGGTTGGCAACCAGTCTTGGAGAAGGAAATCAATTCCCAAACCTGGGTAGATAGGTGTGTGTTAGCATGAGAAAAACAAAGTTATCTAAGGAAAGGAAAACCTTGATAGAAAACCAACCTTTCTTCAGAGCATGGTAGTATAGGGTGGGCTGAAAAAATCATAGGCCTGACTATGAAGGTGTGATGCTAGAACTGAAATCTTGCATGCATTAATTTCAGCTCATTGATAATTGCATAGTTTCTTTCCAGGTAAACATCTGATTATTCAAAAGACACTTCAAAAGCAACTAGTAGCAACTTATCTTGAAAATGGACAAAATTTGCCATTGTGGCATTTGTTTTCAAATACCTGCAAAAACAAAGGTATAGCTGACATGGTTGCTACATTACGGGATGAGGCCTCAGCTTTAACAGTAATACAAAAATTGGCAGCTAATTTAAAAAGGGAAGGGAGAGTCTTGAAGAGGACAAAGTCTGGGCATCCTGCAACTGCTACCACAGAAGAAAACATTGATTGTGGTGATGGATGACAGACAATTGACTATAAATCAAATAGCAAGTGCTATGAGCATATCCTATGAGAGAGTTGAAAATATTCTGCACACTAGACTTGGCATGACAAAGGTTTCTGCTTGGTGGATACCACATCTTCTGACACCTGATCTAAGGCACAAAGGTTAATCAAATTGTTTGAGGCAGATCCAGCTGGTTTCCTTGAACGTTTCCTAATCCAGGATGTGTTGGTTTTATCACTTTGAACAGAGCCAAAGAGACAATCCATGAATTGGAAACACCCCTCCACACCTGCTCCAAAGAAGGCCAAGGTCATTTTACCTGCAGGGAAGGTGATGGCCTCAGGTTTTTAAGATACAAAAGGTACTATATTTATTCATCAATGGAGAGTACGATGCCAACTTGCTTAGGCAGTTAGGAAAGGCTATTAAGACCAAACACTCAGAAACACTGACAAAAGGGGTCTTGCTTCATCAGAACAATGCTCCAGCACACAAGTCTTTGGTTTCAATGGCTTCTGTGCATGGTTGGCTTTGAACAGGTCAATCGCTCTCCTTATTCTCCTGATCTATAATCTGTTCCCCAACATGAAGAAATACTGGGCTTGAAACTAGTATTGCAGTGAGGATGTCATATCTGCTGTTGATATTTTTGACCAACAGAATGAAAAGTTTGATGCCAGATTAACTGGAAAGAAACAATGTAGTTATTAATAAGAAGAGTTAAAATTAGTACAGCTCTAGCATCACTCCTTCATAGTCAGCCTATGAACTTTTCAGCCCACCCTTATAGAATATGAGGTCAATTATCCCCACCAATTCAATTACAGAAACTTCTCCAGAGGCTTTATGTGCCATGAGGTACCAGGCTAATAACAGTAATTATTGTTATTGCTGTTATTGTTATTGTAGTAGTTACATCAATCAGAAATAACAAAGACACCTCCAATGAAATGATTATTTTCTATTTGCATTCAAAAATTAATTTGTCAATCCAAGAAATATGTGTACCATTACACCTAAAGCTAATGATTCTTTACTAATATAGGCCTAATAAACAGGGGTAGGTATAACTTTTTTTTTTTTTTTTAAATTTGCCAACCACCCACATTTATTGTGCAGCAAAAAAAATGTTGACACCTTGATTATTCAGCTCACCCCTTGTATTAGATACCTAGGAGTATGAACTAAGTTACTTGTTTATAAAGTTTTGAAATTTATTTCCATTGTTTCATATATTTGGGATTTATATAGATATTTAATATCATTGGTGGCCCCCCTTACATACATGGAGGGTTGAGAATCTGTTTAATATGTTACCTTGCTTTCCTTCTCAAATAGAATTATCATAGTATAACAGAATCACAAGACGAAGTGATATGGTCTTTTGTTAGTAGCATCAATGTGAGAACAGGAGAGATTGAAATGTTTTCTTATTCACTTCTGTTGTAAAAAGGTTTGGTTGGTTTTGTTTAGGGACATATCAATCTCTAGGGGTTATTTAAAGCCAAAATCTAAATATTTTGAGCATAACTGTAGGCCTTCAACTACAAATAAAATGTATTATTGTTCATTTTGATTTATAAAAATGTATTTTTATGTTTTCATAGTGTTTTGTTTTTGTTTTGTGGTTCACTATTTGCCTATAGCTGGGACCCTAACAGGTACTACCACCCCAACTCAGGGTGAGCCTGGGAACAGCAATTGAGAGGTAGTTCTATGGTCCTCAAAGCCTCCAATCTCCTGATCAGGGGGCATTGCTGCCAGATATAGTTTATCATCATACCCAGGACTGCGTAAAAAGAGTTAATGTCATGGCTGACAATCTTTAAAATGACCTCGAGTAGAGATTTATTTTCAAAGCAATATAAATTCTTGTTTGTTTTATTATTATTGTAAACTCTCAAGCCAAAGAAGCTAGTACAACATTATCATCTCTTCCCTGTTCATTAATGATCTGTCAGTAATGAAAACAAAAGGAAGAGAAGCCTGCATTAATGCCTTCTGAGAAGAGCATTACTATAAAGAGAAAATAATCATTTGCAGTCAGAATTTAAATTACTTGTTTTGTTACCACAGTACCTCTACTGATTTATTTTCCCTTTGTTTTTTCGCCCTTTTTAATTTAGCTACATTAAATCAGTTTTTGACCACTTCTTATTTAGCCTGTAACAATTATGAGACTTGTACAATAAAGTACAGACTCGAAACATGTGGTTCCTACTTTTTTTTTTATCCTCCTAAATCCATCCCCAACAATAACATAACTAGTACATATCTTTCTAACCTCTTTCTCTTATATATCATATTTGAACATTGAAGGTAGCCACCTTTTTATACATTTATTTTTGCTGTTGTACTCTGTCATGTTGAACTCCTTTCATCACATGTTGACTGTTTACACACCATTCTTAAAGTGTAATTTCATGCAATTTTCTTCCTTTCTGAGAACTTATCACTGTAAATTTTATATACATATTCATGATACAATGATATATAATTTTGTATAATTTTATATATCAACAAACAATATTTAGAAAAATAGCATGACAAATTGGAAAAAGTCTTTGTGATGCATTTCATCCATTAGGATTTCATCAAACTGGGCTTTATTGATGTTGCCACAACTACACATGTGCATGAAATGAAAGATGTTGGTAGTTTCAAAATTTTTGAAAGAAAGAATATTTTTTTGAGTCTAGCCAAATTCATCTGTATTCTTTTTGAAACTACCAGCATCTCTCGTTTTGTGCACATGTAGAGACATGGCAACATTAAAAAAGCCCAGTGTGACGAAATTCTAACAGATAATATGTGTCATGAAAACGTTTTTACAATTTGTCATACTATTTTTCTAAATATATATTCATATAAGCAAACTACT
Organism: Acanthosepion pharaonis; assembly: GCA_903632075.3. Lineage (NCBI taxonomy): Eukaryota > Metazoa > Mollusca > Cephalopoda > Sepiida > Sepiidae > Acanthosepion > Acanthosepion pharaonis. The sequence continues at coordinate 1,537,289 of CAHIKZ030000215.1, read as the reverse complement.
TGCCACTCCCTTCATCCATTAAGACCCTCAATTTCAGTTATGTTCAGCATTCTGACCTCTTTGTCATATTTTGCCTTTCATTCCTTTTTACTTTTTTATTGTTATCCTGACTCAATTAGTCTCAAGTTCACATTTATTTCTTTTTCTAGCTTTGGTTTTCAATAAATGTGCTGATGAACAGAACTGTTTCCAGAGTATTGATTGCCGTAAGGTGGTTATCTGGCTATCTGGGAAACGAACATATACTGGAAGACAGAACATTATTCATCAATCAGTTTTCAAGTAACTAATATGTATTATGGTTCTTTGTATTAGGTGAATTCATAAGTAAACTGTTTTGGGGAATCAATCAAATAACAAATATTATCTTAACTACTAATTACCAGTGGTAATTATGAAAAAATTTGGATTAAACCAACATTCCTGTTTTCACATCAGTGGCAACATACAGTGAAAAAAAAAAAAAAAAAAAAAAACTCTTCCACAATAACACAAGAATAACAGCAGAAAAAAACTTTTGGAAATCGGTTCATCTGTTCTAGCCTACCTGCCATATTCATTTGACCTTGCACCGCTTTGATGGGGATTGATTCATTCAGTTTTACAGCTTATCAACCCTTTAGGGGTTATTTAAAGCCAGAACATTCTGGTTTGTAAGAATATATAATTTTTTTTTTTTTGCAAATGAATATTACATTAATTTTTTGGAGAATAACAATGATTTTTTTTCAGATTCACGTGACTATTTAACCCATAGTTGGGGCAGGAGATGGATTTATACCTTTCCCAAGGGTACTTGCATGGGAGTGTATATAAAAAACTCAACTAGAATTCAAACATGGCTCTTCAATTTCTTTTGATGTGGAAAACTTTCCCTAATGAAAGTTTGTTAAATACCTTTTCACATTTAAACCTGCAAATTTTACTCAAAAGTTACTGGAACTGCCTGATTAAATCATTGCAAGTAATGGTGAATATACAATGCAATTCAAACTATTTTACTTTTTGGAGAATAAAGTTGATAAACAAAAAAGGAAATTATTTAGGACTCTCACATACACACACATATATATATATATATATATATATATATATATATATATATATATCTCTTATGTGGCTCAGCTGCTGGTGGTGGTGCAGCATGTGTTATGGCTGTACAAACCCACGCAAGGCTTCTCTCCAGTGGCATGCCTCTATTTCTTCTCTCTTCACTTCACCCCTCCATGCAAATCATTTCTCCAGCATGAGCGATTGTTGACAATGTCTTCCCACCTCTAAATGTCCATTGTTCTCATCTCTCCTTTTGCAGACATCTTTCATGCAAAGTTTCCTGTATAGAAAGATCTTCACAATCCTCACCTCCAGCATACATGTCCAAGCTAGTGGTGCCAGTGTTGTTGGAGAAGGGCACATTGACTGGGTAACTGGGCACAGGTGAGAGCTACGCCATTGGTGACCCAGTCGTACCAAGTGATGCCTAGAATGCATCTCAGAATGATCATAAAGATACAAAAGTTTATAACTCAACCTAATAGTTAAATTTTTAAGCATCACTTAATGGATTCAAGTTGATTGCTATGATGACAATGGCTTTGCCACTTCTGCCAAGGCATAAAAGGCAAATATAGAAATGTAAATGCTTATATACGGTAACTTTTTCGATTATTGTGTAATGATTATCAGTGCAGAAAGAAGAGGGGGAGGGAATCAGTGAACAAAATTCAAATTCCAGCCTAGTCTGTTTTATTTATTTTTACCCTGATGCCCTTGGAAAATGAATCCATCTTTTTCTTCTCCCCCAGTTACAGGTTAACTAGCAGGATAGCCTTAGTGGCAACCAGTCTAAAAGAAGGAAAACTAAATCCAAAACTGTGGAGAAGGCAAAAGGAAACAAGTCTACTATCTGCCAAGAAAGCCTAGCAGTTCACAGATAATAAAAAGGAAACTGCAGACACCCATGAAGGAATGGGGGTGAGAAACAGAACAAAAATGAATGCCTGTGATAAGACCATGGTTGAGATAAGTGACAATAGAATAATTTACAGGGAGAATTTGATTTCATCCTTTCACAAGGTTTGTAAGTGTGAAAGTGATCTTGGTAGTCTCAATTAGAAATCAAATTGGATTACTAATTTTATTTTCTGCACTAGTAGCCATATTACATTTTTTGTTTTTTTAGCTTTGTAACTAGCAAATAATATACTAATATAAATACAACAAAAATTAATTAAATAAACAAAATAAATACCATTTGAAAATGTTAGACAGTATGCATTCAGTCTAGGCAGCCATCCCTCGGTAAGCAGAAGGGATGGCTGCTAGGTCTTAATGTAATCAGAGTGGGATTATATTTTTTCTCCTCTACTGATTCCATAGCTTTTTTTTTTTTTTTTGGTTAAATGTTGTGCATGTAATTTACTTGTGTCCTCAATTGGCTCCAAAGAGCAAGGCTCAAAAACTATTGCTATTTTCTTGTTTTGATTCACCTCTTTATTTTATCTTTGTTGCTCTCTCACACATTTTTTTTTTTTGTGTGCAAAGTGTTGATAAGCTATAGAAAACAAATCAACCAACCAAACACCAGGTTTTTTAGATACAATTTTAATGTCTGTTTTTATAGCATTAATAAGCATTAATAAAATTAATAATGGTTTTGCATCAAAAACCTTTTAAGAGAGAGAAAAAAAAAAAAGAAGCCCATCACCAAGAAATCATGTGGAAATTTCTATCTTAAAAAAAAAAAAAAAAAAAAAAAAAAGCACTATAAATTTCACAAAGTAATCATACTGGCCAAAGGATATCAGTCAAGGTTAAATTACTGCACAGACTGCAAAAATCAAAATTTATATAAATTCATAATATTTTGAAAAAGTGATCTCCATGCTAAGTGGAAAGGGAAAAAATTCTATTTGACATGAAAACAAAAAAATGTGGTACTGTGCCTTCCAAGAACCAATCATTAAGTCTACTTAAAAGGAAATTATATATGTGAAAAGATTTTAATTTTTATCATAAATATGACCATTATATAAAAAGTCAGTAAGTTTTATTTATGTATCTTATTTAAATAAGTTTAAAAAATTTTCAGGTACAGGTAATGAACAAAATCAAATTTTATATTTTCAAGATTAAATTGAAAACTTAATCAAGCCATATTAAAAAAAAAAAAAAGAAAAAAAAAAAAGGTTTTTATACACTGTACCAAAATCAGCATTTTAAACTAGAGACTATTTCTTGGAGCTAGTACAAGGGTTACCTATATCGAAATACCTCAATACATCTAAAAATAATCCTAAATTCTAGAGGCAGTTGAAGGAACTTAACTTTTTGTGTTAATAACAGCTTCAATTGTTTTTGTCTAAATTTCTGAGATTAGGAATTATTTACATTCAGATTAATGTCCTAATCTTTGTAACTTTTACAATATTTTGACTGGAGAGCACAATAGCTGAAATGTGGTTGCAGTCAATCACTGGCCCTGGTTCAACATTTAGTTGTATGAGAATGCAAAAATGGTGATCTGAGGTGATTAGAAATAAATCGCAAAAACTCCCTGAGAGAGGCCTTAATCAAGAGGCAAATAGGAAAAGAAATGGAGAATTGAAGTTACATTAAATATATAAAATGAAGTTGATGAGGGAATCAGAGAGAGTTGAACATCAAACGAATTTGATTAAAAGTCATTAACTTTGAAATTTCTCAGGTGGTCTTTCTATGATAAGGATAAAATATTTGCATGGATTTCTGAGCTGAGAGGAATAAATTCTAAGGCTTAAGGTAATTCTCATTAAAAGTTGAAATGTTTTTGCTGGGACCATGTATTTTCTGGAACAATGATCAGTAAGATAATCCAGATGAAGATGGAAATTTTTATATACATCAATGTCAAAATCAGATACACTCGGTTGAGATCATTTATATAAACCTGTGAAGCATTTGGCTTTGAGAGTCACCGAAAAGATCTCGGGATGAAGTGCTAAAAAATCTCCACCACACAGAGACAAAAGAACACATGCATTCTGTGGATGGAATATATGCACAGACACAAAGAAAGCAAGATTGTTGCAGTTTCGCTGTGAGGCGCTAAAACAGCTACTACAATTATCACATAAGAGAAGAAATGAAGAAAAGTGGAAAGCAAAAGCAGACCAAAGACTTCAAAATTACTCAAAGCACCACTTTACTACCTAGATGTGCAGCCGATGCATGATTGCACAATATTCCCTGTCAATAAATTGTTGGATTTTCTGAAATGATCGACTGTCTTGAAACGATCTTTTGTCTAGCTTCAATATTGGAGACCAGCTGTTAGGATCATGTGAGAAACAAGTTATCACACTCCACATTGGAAATTAAAAACCTCTCTGCAGGGGGACATAACTAAGTGATCAGTGTTGAAAAAATAATTTCAGAGAATGAGATGGACTGGAACAGCCAAGAGAGACACGTACCTACATTTGGCTTGCCAGGCACACTGGACAAGAAAATGACCATGTACAACTGCACCTCCTGCCTGATTCACACCTGGCAGCCAAAGTGTTTGGTTTACATTAGATTTCAGTTGCCAGAAGCGACCAGGTCACAATCAATTCCGTGAGCAAGCTTCGGGTCTGCTTACGAGTCCCTTTATATGGTGATAAAGAGGAGGACACGAGTCCAAATGTAAATAACTACTAATGTCAAAAATTCAGATATTTCAGACTTATTAGAATTTTGATAGCAATCTTCAAATGAGGTAGTTCTTCCAGATTTACTCTGGAATCTTTACCGCTACATCTAACCATCTGTCAGTTGAATGTAAGCTGATCTCAGTCTCAAATATTGTGAAATTGATTTTATAAATAAATCAATCTGATTTATGTGAATTTTCATCTAATAAAAAAAAATCTATCATCTTAATGGTATTTTCATTGCAATGTTCAGATTTTATTCAACATTTGTTAAATAAATAGTATAGATTACACACCAGCTGCAAGTTTAAATCTCATCAGAGGCTACATTTTTATTTCTCATCCATGTTGCTTAAGTTATAGAATGGTCAAACAACAATGTTTGACAGAAAGAGCCACACTAATGAAAGATCAACCAGTTAAAAATAAAACTCGTTTTATTGCAATTTCTCAAGGGTCTCAGAAGTATAACAAATTGTTGTTATAAACTTATTTCCACATTTCACTTTAATGAGGTGAACATTGACTGATCTTCCAAGATATTTCTAGTCACATCAATTCATCAATAAGAGACACTGAGCATAATAAACTGATAAGAAAAGGTGTAATATCATAATCCATGTAAAAATCCAGGCTACAATTTTGTTAAGAAATAAATAAAATTAATGAAATTAAAAATAAAGTCTCTAAATTAGCAAAATGGTCAATATTAATAAAACAAAATATTATACATTAACTTACAGCTACTTTTACAGAGTTAAAATCTCATTTTTAACGAAGTCCCAATATGCCATTAGCTAAAGAAACTATCAAGTCATCCCATAAGTTCTGTCCGAATTTTAACTTTGTTAAAATGAACGAAATTTAAAGAGTATTTTATAATGTCTAATGGAGCTGAACATTATTTTTATGTTTAGATGCATTTAAACTGATCAAATTTCATTTCAGAGAACAATAAAATTAAATTTTGTTTGATTAAAATCCTGCTAACATGGAAGTACCCAAGAATCATTTGAGGCACATAATGCTTTATGAGTTCAAGAAATGAAACTCAGCAGCCGAAGTGACTAGAAACATTCACTCAGTTTATGGAGAGGAATATGTGAAGGAAAGAACTTGCAGAAGATGGTTTGCAAAATTCAGAGGTGGAGATTTCACCCTTGAAGATGAAGATCAAACCGAACGTCCAGTTAAGTTTGATGAAAAGCTTCTTGAAGCAGCCCTTGAAGAAAATCCTGCTTTATCAGTTGAGGAATTGGCAGTGGTTCTAAGTTCAAACCATACAACTGTTCATCGTCATCTTCAACAACTTGGAAAAGTTCCTAAACTTGGAAAATGGGTGCCTCTTGAATTGTCTGAAAACAACCTCAAATCCCGAGTTGACATCTGCTCTTCTCTCCATTCTTGCAAACTTGTTTCACCTTTTTTGGATAGACTTGTGACGAAAAATGGATCTTTTATCGAAATGTTAAGTGTCGAAGATAGTGGCTTGGTAAAGGGGAAGGACCCCAGCCACAGCCAAGAAGAGAACTTCATGGGCAAAAGGTTCTTCTTTCAATCTGGTGGGATCGCCAAGGAATAATCCACTTTGAATTCTTAACACCTAATGCAACAATTAATGCTCAAATATACTGTCAGCAATTAGAGCGTTTGAACCAAGCTTTGAGGAAAAAAAGACCTGCTCTAGTGAATCAAAAAGAGATGATGTTTCATCAGGACAATGCATGACCCCACACAGCAAGAATCACATCACTAAAGGTCAAAGAACTTGGTTGGGAGAAAATTCCTCATCCACCTTATTCTTCCGATCTTGCTCCTTCAGACTACCATTTGTTTCGTAGCTTACAGAATCATTTGGAAGAAACAGCTTTTGTAACACAGGAAGATGTTAAAACTGACATTTGTGAGTTCTTCAAATCAAAGCCAAAAATTTTTTACAGTAATGGAATTAGTAAGCTTGTTAATAGATGGAAGGAAGTCATAGATAATCAGGGAAAATACATTGATTGAATCTGTAATTAAATTTAACATTTGGTCACTTGTTTTCTTTATTCAAAATTCAGACAGAACTTATCCCATAATATATATTGACCTGATATATATTCTGTTAATATATATAAGTTTTATATTTTTTCTGCAGTTCTGAAAAGATAGGAACTGTAAAATAGAACAATGATGTAAGAATTTAAAACCATATAAATTATCTCAAGTAGGCAAAATGCAAATAATTGAGTGGAGGGGGTAGGGAGATGATTTATTAAGTGAATCTTACTAAGAAGAAATAAGGAATAGAAAGTAAAAAAATATTTTGGCAAATGCTAAATTTTTGTAGGCATGTTGTACTCAGTGATAGACAATAGTCAAAGTGACATGCAATTGTTTTTGAAAGTAAATTGATAGTTTTTTTTTTAAAACTTGCCTCATATTTCAACTGACATTTTCTCTTGAAGACATTTTTTCAGCTTTACTTTTATGCTCATTTTCAGAAGCAAAGAGAACCAGCCTTTAAAGGTTTGAAAGATAATGACTGGCAGATGGATTTTCTTTTAAGAAAAAAAAAAAAAAAAAAAAAAATGAAAGTATTCATTATATTTGCATACAATGCCAATCATTATCTACTGCCTTTTTGATTTCTCTTTTAGTGTTATCACTCCTCAATGTTTTCTCTTTGTTTTTTATTCTTTCACACTCAATAACTCCTTGTCTTAGTGGCTTTACTACCTTTACTTGGAATAAAAAAAAAAAAAAAAAAAATATAAAAAAATAAAATAAAATAGTTGCTTTTCCATGGTTTATAAACCACTTGTGGGTTATTTAAAACTGAAATATATTCTGAGTGAATATTGTATGAAGAAGTTCTTTAGAGATTGATTTTTTTCCAGATACAAATTCTACTATTTAATCCATAGCTGGAGGGAAGAGATGAATTCATACCTTTCCCAAGGATATTTGTGCATAATTGAATGTAACTAACTAGACTGAAACTAACTCTGCTTCCCAACTTCTCATTCTGACTAACTATCCATAATACCACCCGCACATCCCATTTTATATAAAAACTGGATTCACTTGGTTGCAACCATGATATTGTAACCTATATAGATACAGTAGGTCCTTATTTAATGTTTTCTTAAATGTCATTTTATAATAACGTTTACGGGAAGATTAAAAACAAATACTGTAGAGTAAGAGTTCATAATAATGCACAATAATCACAAACATGCAACAAATGATGCAGTACAAAAGTGTGTCTACTAATGAACTATACATTGTTATTCTAGGATTTTCAACCAAATGAGGATTGGAAAGGCTTGTTATAAATGTCACTTTGCAAATACCGATTCCTTCACTGTGGTTTGAGCAACACTGCACTCTGGTTTTATACATTATATAAAAATATATTTTAGGGGAAAGATGTATGACAAAGTGGAAAAGTTTTTTGTGACACATTTTGTCCTTTAGGGCTACATCAGACTAAGTTTATGTCTACATTGCTGCAACTACACATGCGCATGAATGAAAGAGAGATGCTGAGAATTTTAAATTTAAGAGAATTTCTTGTTTTTGGCTATATATAGCTTAATCAATTTCATGTAGATTGTTTTATTTAGTTTCCATTACTTTTATTAAATATCCCACATTGTGGTAATCGAATATCTGTTAATAAATAGTGAAAAAAAGTTGAAGAACCTAGACACCAATTTACTGTGGATTAAAAGCATTTTCTAAATATTTTCAAATTAGTAAATTGTTTTCTTCTTTAGGTGCAGTACCATTTTCTTTTAAATAAAAATTGTGGTCAGTCTAATTACGCTAGCAACTAATGTGTTTATGTTTATATTGATACAACTACACATGTGCACAAATGAGCAATGCTGGGAATTTTAAATTTAAAGATTTTGTTTTTATATGTCTTTTGGGGTCTATAATCTCACCAATTTCATTTAGATTCTTTTTCTTTGTTTTGTCTTTATGTTTCCATCACTTTTCTTATTAATTATCCCACCTCGTAATAATAGAAGATCAACCAAGGATGGTGAAACGTAAGATCCTGGACATAAATTTACTCTGGATGATCTAGTGATTAAAGCAATTTCTAAACATTTTTCGTCTATGTGAATTATATTTTAATTAGAGTAGCATTTTTTTTTAATCTAAATTGTGGTTAGTTTCATTAGAGTGAGAAACTAATGCATTTAATGTGTAGTTTTGTAAAAGATCCTTTTTGTGTTACTATATTTTATTTAAATTTCTTCAGGTTTCTCCAATGTATTTCTTTTGGCAATTATTACAGGTAATAGAGTAAATTCCTTCAAGCTATAGCTTATTGTTTTCGCTTGTATTAAGTCTAAATATATCTGAATTTTCAATAAAAAAGCCAAGCATTTGCATGTTGCCCATTCACTTCCAATGTTCATGCAATTAAAATACACTAATAGACCAAATTTTTAATACACTTAAATTATGTTAATATTTCAGGAATTAAACACATACATAAATACCATGAGAAACTATGCCCACACAACAAAATTCATACATACATACCAATGCTATAAAATGAATACATAATCAATGAAAACAATAAAACACTGAATTCAAGAAGCAAAATGACTTTGCATTATTCTACTTCAAAAATTTCTGATGAAGCTATAGAAATAGCAAAACTTGTTAAATTTATAAAGTCATCCAACTTTTTCCTTATTTAAATTAAAAAAAAAAAAAAAAAAAAAAAAAAAGTGTAAACCTTGCAAATCTCAACACATGATCCCAATTGAATTTCTTGTTAGGTTTTCCCAAAAGTGGAATAGTAGGGAGGATATTTTGGTTGCAGATTCTAGTGTCATCTTTGTTGATCTTAAAGTTAAAACAAAATTCTAATTAAATCACTGATTATCCCGCACACAAAAAAAAAAAAAAAAAAAACTTAATACATAGCAATTCATGCTATATTTACTAAATAGAATAGCTAGTACACCTATTATCAATCATGACAATTAATGCAATTCCCAATATTCTGGAGAAGGGGAGGAAGAGGAGGGGGTTAAAGAATCAAACAAGTTAATGTTTAGACAAACAAATAGGGGAGGGCAGGATAAAAAGAAACTTTATACTCACTGTTTTTTTCTTAAATATTCAAATTTTAGCAAGCCCTGGCTGTTGATGCTGACAGTTGGCTGGTCATAAGTAAGAAAATCAATTCGAAAAGGATTGGCTGTAATTACCACCCTTGTATTTTCAAATACTGTAATTATGCTATTTGAATCTTGAGAAACTAATTTCAAACTGAAATGAAAAAAAAAAAAAAGAATAAAATCAAATTAAAAGCATGTGAGCAGATGCATAAATAGTTTGCAGCATCTATTAAATTATAAGGATTGACAAAGAAAAAAGCTACCCAGACAATAATTGCTTAATTTTATTTAATTGTACCAACATATGTTGGTTATATAGTTTCCAGCATTGAATAAAATTCCCTAAAAACTAGTAGAATTCTTTGATTTTTGAAACTTGTAATAGTAGTAAGTATATAGCTCTGTCAGAATAGAACTTAAATTAATGGACAAAGAAATACACATTGTAGAATATAAACTTTCATCACCCCTATACAACGTAACATTTCTACTACAAATATAAATTTATTACTTTCTTGACTTTGTAAGTTCTACAATGTCCCTGCCAATGTCACTTAACCCCTTTGTGATTGTCTCTTTCAATTTTAAATGCTTCTCTACAAAGTTTTTAATTTGTTCAGCTGCCTTTTTTCTTTCTTTTGCTTTAAGTTCGTCAGCTGATGCCACCCACTCCTCTTGCCCAGTTACACTTTTGGACATTCTTGAGAATGGCAAAGATCAACATTTGAGTATTAATATCAATATTCAATAGACACACCCTTTGACTATATTGGCATCATACACATGATGTTGAGCTGAGAGATGTTTCTTTTAATGATACATCTCCATTTGCAGAAAAGTCACTTTCAACACAGACAGTTCCGTGCAACAGAAACAAAATCAGTTGATATTCAAGAACTCTTTCCTTTGAACCAATAGATGTTGTAATAAAATACATTCAAATTATCCTTGTTTCAATCAAGCCCATTGAGTAATTACAACCATTTATTGAAAGCTTTGAAACACAGCTGTGAAAATTATGCTTTATCTTTGTCAGTAACAACTGACAACACATTTCCTATCAGATAATATTCATGTAAGGCACTGGATTTTCTTTTCTAATCTCTAATTTACAATTCCACCAGGTAAAAAAACATAGCTTGGATGATTATTATAGTCTCAAGGCCCTCTATATCAAAAGCAACCAACCAACACTGAAAAAAATTATTGCGAGTGTAGCAATAAAGTTTTAAAGTGCATTTAACTAACATTTAATGCTATCTTGCATTTCTACCAAGCTCTCTTATATTGGGACGCTTGTTTTGCAAAAATTCCATAGCTATAACAGATAAGTTTAAAATTTTTAAATAATTACAACAATGTGTTCACACGTGTTTTTAAAAATCACTATCACAACAATCATAAGTTTGTCTTTGTAATTGATCTCTGAGGAGACTGAAAAAGTATTTGGGCAGGAAAAAAAACTATGGTGCCTTTCTTAATGAAGTTCATCTTAACATCAAGAAACTTATTAGAGAAGTAGAAAGGATTATTATAAAAATAAAATGGATATAATATGTCTATATTATTCAATGAAACATATTTGAATGAGATTATATATATATATATATATATATTACATACATACACATATACACACAATACGATGGATAAATTGTCAATTACAAAAATGAAGAGAACACTGACATCTCATTTTAACATATTATTGTGTAATTTTGGTAAATATATCTTGAAATACTAAAGAGTAAATTTATTCAATAAAATCACCATTGGCTTCAAGTACAATCTCCAGACGACTTCGGAATCTCCTGCAACTTTTCTGAACAGACACTGTTTAAATTGGTGAATGTTGCCTTAATCCTTGTGTTCAGTTCATCTTTGGTATTACAAGGAGTTTTATTGGTCTATCAGTCAACTGTGCCCCACACATAATAATCAAGGGGGTTGCAGCCCGGGGAGTTAGGTGGCCAGATGTGAGGGGTGATGTGGTCACAGAAATTGTCTGACAACCATGACTGGGTTCTCCTGCTTGAGTTGCAGAGTCCTGTTGCCATACATAGGGTCTCCCAGCAGCCAACCTCTTGACCCAGTGCAGCACTACTTCCTCAAGGCAGTTGATGTAGGCCTCCATGTTGAGTGAGACCCTCAGCAACAAATTCAGAATTTCTCATCAGAACAATCAGAGTTTTCCAAGCTGCCGTACCTTTGTAATCACCATTAGACTCATCCAATTTTTTTCCAAATCCTCTGCATTATCTTCAGATTGACGCCCAAACACTCTGAAAAGTTCATATTGGAGCTTCCAGCACAAATGCCAAGCATTACAGCATGTGTATTCCAAATTTCTGGTAGAGTAAATTGCATCATAGTGCTCTTTTTCTCAGGCAGTGCCCAACTGACCCTATTATTCCATGCAGTCAACAAAACCAAAAATAGTCCACATAATTAAGAATATAAATTTTATCCATTGCACCATATATATATATATATATATATATATATATATATATATATATATATATATATATACACACACACAAGTTTTAATCAGAAAGTATCACACTGATGCTCTAAAAATAAAACTACACTCCTTTTTTTGGGGTGGGGGGATAGTGAGCATCTACCTCATTGCATTCTCTTGGATTTCCTTGACATCTTGGCCCTTTCATAATGGGATTTGAGCTTTGGAAAGAAGAAAAAGCTGCAAAGGAGAATATCTGGGGAATATGGTGCTTGACCCAAAGCTGCTGCATAAGCTACACTGAATGGGCAGGTGTGTTGTCATGGTGGAGTTGCCACTCACCAGACGACATATGCAATTCTGTCCTTTATCAACAAAGAGCATCTTGCAACACATCACAATAGCAATTGCTTGTTTACCATCTGACCAGTTGGTGCATACTCATCATGAACAATATCCTTGCAGTTGAAGAAAACCATCAACAGTATCTTCATATTACTTTGACTCATTTGTATTTTCTTCAATCTCAGAGAGGTTTTAATCTTTCCACTGCAAAGACAAAGCCTTGGTTCCAGAATAATAACCACAGACAAACAATTTGTCACCCGTTATGACCCCTTTTCAAAAAGGATCATCTTCTTTGACACAATCAAGGAGATACTGTGCAGCTGAAACTTGATTTTATTTTTGGTTAACTGAAAGCAGTTTTGGCACAAACTTAGTAGGCACTCTCATAATAAAATGTTCAGCAAGACTGGACTAAACTGAACTATGAATGTTCATATCATCCAACTCATGCATGGTGATTCGATAGTCTTTCCAAAAAGCTACATGCACAGCTGTAAAGTTTTTATAAGTACTGCTGATTGTAGGCCTCCCAGAATATGCATCACTGTTGACATTGTGTTGACCATCTTGGAAACATTTGAACCACTTGTAAAATCCTCTCCATATACTTTCTGCAATTTTGCACAGGTCTCTGTGGAGGTATTACCAAGATTTTGGCAAAATTTGATGCTGATTATTTATTCAATTTTCTCTGCCGTGGTCACTGCATGATGAGACAACTGCACTCTACACAATTTCTTTCCTAGCACTGCTGTTAACAATGAAAGGGAGCGAGAATGTTGTAACAGTCTGCATGTGAAACAGAGTTCAAGGTCAATTTGTGTCAAGTGGCTTCTCTGTGTATTTTAGCACCATTACCATAGCAACAGTCCCAATACTTAAAAAAAAAAAAAAAAAAAAAAAAACCTCAATCTCACATAAGTAACATTTAGTATTTATTTTCAAACTAAAAAAAAATGTTACAGCCACTTCCTGTGCCAGGAAAATTTGAATGAAGTGTTCTTTCATAAAAGCACCTCATAAATTTTAATAATCAAAATATCCCTAAATTTTCTGATATCCCATTTTATTCATATTTTAAACATGTTTAAATCATATCCTCCTAATCCTGTACAAGGTAATCTGACATGACTTTAAAAAAAATAAATCAAAAAATAAAAGGTGAGAGGTTACAAAAATTAAATTAAATTCAATAAATAAAAAATTTTTTTTTTTTTTTTTTTTAAATTCAAAAGTGAAATGAAAAAAACCTTACCTTTGTAATGTTGGTTCTTTTACCAAAACATCTCCTACAGGGATTTCAAAACGTGGTTTTAATGGTGACAGTTCATTAAATTTTATTCTGGCCATATTGTTGGCCAGTGCATAAAGCTCTAATTTAAAACGAACATTATTTTTTTTATTTACAACTTCTAATTCCAAACATGATGGCTTCATGTTTATTGATGATAACTCTACAACATAAGGGGAGTGACCTGGTGGTACGGCTCTCTGACGTCTGGGAGGATAAAAAGAAAATAATTGTAAGTTTTTAACAAAATGTTCAAAATCTAAGAAATAGAAAAACTATATGCAATCCTAAAAATCTTCAATGCATATTCAAAGTTAAATGGCCTTGTGCCACCTTTTATATCCAAATAAGAAAAAAAAAAAATGAAAAATGCAGATTTAACCTTTATTACTCTGTATGTGACTTCATTTACTGTACAAAAAGTTTATCCTGCCACTGAAGGTGACTGATCCCTGAACAATAGTGTTTGAATTTCATAGTTGTGCTGTCATATCCTGCTATGACAACAAGTTTGAGTAAAATTAACAATAATGATACTGCAATTGAGAGGCCTTGAAAAAGAATTTAGTGGAAAGAGAAGTAATATTAATAATGCTGAGTGCTAAAGGTTAAACAAACTTGTCACTTAATATTTAGTGAAAACCAACAGATATTACCAGTGTGAAAATTAATACAAATTTCTCAAGAGGTAAGCATTTTTTTCTATAAAAGAAAAATCATTTTATTTTTTTTTTAATAGCATTTGTAACACTTTATGTTTATATTGGTTATCATGGCAAGTCCTTTGAGAATTTAAATCAGGAAATTTTGGACACATCAGTTGCACAAAATCTACTCTGAATTGTAAAATAAAATAGGAAATAAAACAACTTTATTTAATTAGAAAGTTTTTGTTTTTATGCATAAAATATTATGGACTATTGTTATAAGAAAAAATTTTCCAATGAATAATGAATTTTTACAGGAATTGTTTTCTTTTTTTTTCTTTTTTTATTTTCATTATAAACTTTTAAGTCTTAAAATTCTGTATTAACCTGCAGTGATCAAGTGATATTATTATTAAAGTAAGACCATATTTACTAATCATAAATGGAAAAGCTTGCAACAATTCAATGACCTCCAATATTTTAAAAAGGATTCTGACTTCATTTTATGCATGTATAAACATGTAATATTTTTTGTAAATATTAACAACCACACACATTATCAGAAAATAGCAGTAATTTTTTCTATAAAAGAAAAATCATTTGATTTTTTTTAATTAAAAAATAAAAAAAAATAAAAAAAAATAAGAACCTACTTGCAAAAGCCACTTTGGTCACATGTCTTGAAATTCTCTCGACTCACAGCAAACACAATAGACAGCAAACACAAACTGTAGAGGAGGACGTGCCAGTGAATGGCCATTGTGGATCTGGACAAAAATAATTACAAGATTAAAATGCTCTGTGGTATTAATCAATCAATTATTCAATTCATAATACAATTAAAAAAAATAAATAAAAATCATAGGTATTTACACTATTTACATTGTTTGGGCTATTGTCCTCATCTTTATTGTCATATTCACAACATTTTGGCCATTGTATACGCCAGCCTTCTTCAGGTGATACATATTGGGATTTTGAACCAAACCTTTTATTTAGTTCTCTGGAGTAGACTGTTCTAGTTCCATGTGTCATGCCTTTTCTGGATCTTTCAGTTATTTCCCTTTAGTAACTCAACTCTCCAAGTTTTTGTTTAGCTCTTCTGTGGCCAGATATTGAACTCACAAGTCTTTGGGTCAAGTCACTGGATTACTTCAACCAACGCTTTTATCCACTGGGTCATATATAAATAGTTACAATACCTCATCTCAGAAATATAGACATTCAAATTATAGGGTTCAATTTCTGGTGACTCATTAATCCCCTATTGTCCCATCATAGGTTGCCTATTATCTCCAGTTGCAACTTTTTAGTTCTGCTTCTTAAATATCAATTGTAGTAACTTTCTTTTCAACACTGAAGCAAGCAGAAATCACTAGCTTTAAGGCTATGCTGTTGAAGATGCAGCACCTGGCAGAACATGCCTCTAGTACAAATGACCAATGCCTGCCCAAGATTATATTGTATGCTATCTCTCAGCACTTGACATTTTAACCATCAAGAGCTGTTTGATCTAGTTGCAATCCAAGAGCAACTCACTGTCCATCAAGCTGTCTACTTCAAGAATGAACTCAGAGCTGACCTGATGGACAAGAGGAAGACACATCACTACAGAACCAACCCTGGACCAAACTGTTTCATGCAGCCACTGTTGTCAGATCTGCTTGTCAGGTATTGGACTGGTCAACCAATTGCAATATTGCCAAAAAGATCTGATAAGGCATCTGAAAACACTCGATCTTTTAGTGCCTGATGACTTAACAAGACAAAATTTTATCGACATCTCCATATGCAATTCTTTACTCAAATCCAACAAAAACAACCCATTTTTTTTAAAATAACAACCACAGGCAAGAGTAAAGTTTTGGAGTTTGGTTTTTATTCAGTGGCATATCAATTTCTATGGGCTATTTAATGCCGAAATCTAAGTATTTTGCATGCATTTCTATTTTTGTGATAAAGGTCTTATTAATTAATCCATAGATAGAGGAGAGAAGAGGTGGATTCATACCATTCCCAAGGGTATTTACCCATAAGTGAATATAACAAACCCAACTGGAATTGGAACTTGACTCTCCAATAAACAATTTCAATCCATCATACAACCTGCACATCCAAGCTTACAGTACCTGGTATTCCCAAGTGGGCAAAATACACTGATTAAGAAATTCTTGTAAAAATTAAATAGTTGTCAGATATTAATGAAACTTTCAGAACTTATTCGCAATTATATATATATATATATATATATATATATATATATATATAACATTTATTACCTCCTACCACTTATTTAATCTCAAGAAATTCTTTTTTGTAGCACTTAATGTTTATATGAGTTAGGGCAAGTCCTTAGAGAATTTAAATCATTAAAGTCTGGGGGTCAAACAGGACCCTTCAGTTGCAGAAAATGTACTCTGCATTGTAAAATGGAATAAGGCAACCTTATTTAAGTTTTTATTGATTTTATGCATAAAATATTATGGACACTATTGTTATAAGAAAAAAAAAATTCCAAATTTTTTACAAGAATAGTTTTCATTTTGTTTTTATTTTCATTTAAAAACTTATAAATAATTCTGTATTCAACTGCAGTGGTCAAGTGATTTTGTTATTAAGACTGTATTTACTAATCATAAATGGAAAGCTCACTACAGTTCATTGACCCCCCCCCAATATTTTAAAAAGAATTTTGACTTCATTTTATGTGCAGATAAACATGTTGATTTTTGTAAATACGAACATCCACACAAACACACATAAGAAAATAGTGGTAATTATAATAAAGTTAAAATTTATAGGTAATTTCCTCAACAAGTGTCTTCGTAAGCAAGGCTATAAAGCAAAAATTCAATAAAATATTAAATTGCTTAGAATATTTTCTTAAATTTTTAAGATTACTGGGTAGTATATATATATATATATATATATATATATTATATATAAAAAAAGGCGTTCACGTTATATTCCTCAAGTAATAGTTACATTTGTCATCCTTATAAAAAAAATTTCCCAAACCGATAAAGTTGTCGACACTTCATAAAAACACCAACTTTGTTAAAAAAAAATGCTTTTCTGCATTTTTATTTTATTTTTTTTTTTTTTTTTTTTTAAATCAATTCGCCCTAAGCAAGGGGCTACTTACTGAGAGTGAAATAAAATGAAAAGACTTTAAAAAGAAACTGGAAACTCAATCCTAAACAAGAAACGTGATAAACCTATTGAAAAGACCAGGTCGGTGTGTGAACCGGACGATATTTACTCCAATTTGGGGAGAGGGTATTGTTTTCAATACAATGAAAAATAAAATAGCAAGTTAAAATTTATTGACACTAACAAACTAATCAAATGTTTATGCCACACAAACTAATTTTAGTACAGACTGTTTCAAGAAATTAAAAAAATGGAAAATAAAAAAAAAAAATTAAATTAAATAAAAAAAAAAAAATGCACTTAAAATAAATCCTTGAGAATCCGAGATAAAGTTTATCAAATAAAGCAAAAAAAAAAAAAAAGTTTAACTTCAGTCTTCTCTTCAGATAAGTCACAAGTGTTATGCATTGTTGTTGTTTTGTTTGTTGTACTTTTTTCTTTTTCTACTAAGCAAATAATAGAAACAACTTAGAGACAAGAGATAATTTTTTTTTAAAAAGTAATAAATCGGTTGTTGCTTCCTAAATGTACAACGTCAGTTGATTTTTTTTTTTTTAACATGAACAAAACAAAAAAAATCTTTGCCCATCCTACAAGATTTGTTAAGGTACTGCCCACATTTTTATGGGGGTTACAGGAGAGAGAGAGAGAAATGACAGTAGCAATGACATTTTTAGTGAAATAGGTCACAACTAACTGTCCCTTGTGACTTGAAAGTGAAACAGTTTTTATTGAATTACTTAACTACGGCAATTATTATAGTAATAAATAAATTATTACAGAGTAATCGCCGTATTATTCAATTTTTTGTGTAACAAAAATGTGATTGATCTTATCTTTGTAACTATTGAAAAAATCTAAATAAGAATCCTCGTCATACAACCAGGCTATCCTTTCAGTTTCCTACAACTATTTTTTTTATTGGAATTTAAAAAATAAATAAGGCTCAAAATGGGATTGACGAAAAACATGTTTTAGTTTTACTTTCGGGTTTCATGAAAAGACAAAAAAAAACAAAAAATTTAACTTTGGTGTCCTAACTAGAGATTTTGATAAAAACTTCTCACAAACTGAATTTCAATTCCAGTTAAAAAGCAGGTGGTGTTATTTAAATAAATTTCGATCTGAAAAACATTAATGGAAAAATAAAATTACCCTCTCATTTGCAACATTTCGAAATATGATAATTACTAAATATTACTAAAAAGTTGTTTGCAGTTTAAATCTGTACTTTATTTTATAGTCACGCATTAAGTAACAAGACATGAACGATTTCAACTTTTCAGACAATTTTTTTTGTGAAAGTTTTGTGAATGAAGTTCCATCAATAAATAAAAAATATTCCCAGTAAAAATGTAGGACATGTTTAGTGAGTGTTGTATGCAATATTGTATAAAATCTGAGAAATTAAAAAATATATATACCACCCCCTTTTCTCCTGTGACAATAATAGTGACATGAAGCTCTAAAGAGGTGAGGTTTTAAGAAACGTAACACTTTCTTTTTTTTTTTTTTGAAGGGAAAAATCACAAAAGAGATTTACTTCGACTTCGGAATAAAATAATATTTGCATTTAAAAAAAAAAAAAAATAAATAAATTTTAAATCAATATTTTAATTTAAAATAACATTTTCAATTTATGTATTTTAAACTAATTTACTAAAATAAATAAATCATTAAATAAATTTGATGACAGTCAACAAAGCGAATCCAAAAAGGTATCGCTCCCCTCGCCCCGGGCATATAGTCTATTTTAGCGTTTCATACAGACACCGATTTATCTCCCTTTGTACACAGAATGTATTTATTTTTCCTCATTCTGAGCATTTTAAATTTTAAAACAAGTCGTTCGTTCAAAATGCAATAACTTATTTTTAACAGTAATTAATTAACACAAATAAATTATTGCATTTCATTTATTTTAATAATTCGTTTTTATTACCATCCATTTGTCATTAATAGCCATTTATTGCATTTAATTCAACATTTGTTTCCAAATTCTGATTAAATTTCAATTTTTATACATCCTAAGGAGGGTTTCTTTATGATGAGTCTAAGTCTCTTGTTCAATAAATTTACGACGTGCTCTGGTACACGTTACGCTGTAAAAAGAGATTGTTTGGTACGTTAAAAAGTCGTTTGAAACCCTAACATTTTTTTAGACTAACTGAATTTACTAAATTTAGAATTGATGAATATATTTCGTTTTAATTTTAAATAAAATGTTTTTTTTTTTTAAATGAAAATGTTTTCTCTAGGTCTTCTTCCCTAGCCACAAAAGAGCCATTAGGATTTTTTTTTTTTCCTTCACGTTACAACCGATTCAACTTGTACCAAATTTGGTTGGTACTAAAAATAAAATTTAAAAAAAAGATTCCCGAAAATATTATTTTCGTCATAAGATCTGATACAAACTATATTGTAATCTAGAAAAAAAAATTGATTTGTCGGAATCTCTAACCAGGGTTAAAAAAAAAAAAAAAAAATTAAAAATGCATGATGAAGCGACTATTTTTTTTTATTTTTAAAAAGTGAAACAACAAATCATTACTAAAAAATTGTTAAGTTTTTTTTCAGTAAGTGCTATTTCAAAATAGTTAATCTAAGTCACTTTAAATTACGGCTTTTGTTTTTTTATGATTCCCATAAGAATGCTTATATTGGGTCGGATAGGTGAAGCTGATGTAAAACAGGGCCTGAAGATTGTGTTCAAGAATAATAAAACAGTGTCGCCACTCAGTGTGTTACTGTTAACAATAACATCAGTGTAAGAAATCTTCACAAAAAATAAAAATAAATAAATAAAAAAGAATCCCTTCTAAGTAACTCTTAGTCTTTAAGTCTTACTCTTCTCCTAAAGGAAATAAGCTCTTGTGAATAAATAAGAATCAAGCTACTCAAAAGAAAAAAAAAATCCCAGCTTACCACTTTTTTTTTCCTCAACAGTCATTTCCTACCTCCCGTCCATCTATGTTTTTTTTCTCTCATTATCTTTATTTTACCTAAATTTGCCCAGAGAAATAAATGGAGACAAATGAGTGTTGTTAAAAAGAGAACAAAACGAAGAAAATATGGAAAATCTAAAATAAATAGATAAAAAATAAAATAAAAGAGTGGTGATTGTTGTCAAAAGCTTCAACACACCCTTGATTTTTTTTTTTCCTTCTCTTCCTCCTCGACTTTTTAAAACCAAGCGGTAAGAACATGTAAACACTGGCGACTATGGAGGCCTGTAAGTCACATAATACATGATATCTTATACTTCTCACTACTCGAAATTTTACCACTGAAGAACACAGGGCATGTATAGTCAGGAATCAACTTTACTAATCACAAATGAATAACAGCAAAAGTGATATTAGTAATGCATGCTTGATACTTTTCTAAATAAAATAAAGAAGCAGTAAGTAACAGTAGAAGCATGACATTAAATTCCTTTCTTCTCTCAAGTCATAACAATGAACTTTGGCTGAATAACAACAGTTAATGAATGCATTGTCATCAACTGCTTCTCAAGAAGTCAAGGATGATTTTATTTACTTTACTTTGTTTACATTACAAATGACTGGTTTCTGAAAATAAGCCCATCATCTATCATTTGTGATATTTGTGAAGATTAGTTTGCTCGGGGCAAATTATTATTATTCAAGACAATCTTTGAATGAAAATACTGATAAAATGCAAATTTTTAGAAATGTACTTTTTTTTAAAAGTATGAATGGATAAATTGAATGTTATTATATAACATCAACATTTATATAAAGAGGTGCTGAAAATTTATTGCCCACCCAACCAACTTCCTAAATTCTGAACCAAACAATTTTTTTTTTTTTAAGGTTATCTTGGTCAGATCAAGAACTTCTCATTATCACCTCATAACTGGTCACAATCAAACCTGCACTAAAATTCTTTGATCTAATAAACTTCTAAAGGAAGGATGAAAATTATAGTTGTTCAGAGAAAGCATGTTTATTTTTCATTTTATTTTTCTTTAGTGGCCTTCATCCATTTTAAAACAAGTCACTGACAAAAAAAAAGTTTAAATAAAATAAATAAATGATAGATAAAAAGCTGCTGACAAAAAAAAAAAAAAAAAAAAAAAAATTTTTTATTAAATGACAGTATATTTAGCTATGATTTTAAAATTTCATGCAAGTGTTAACGTTATTATGTATTAACGTAAACTGACACGGTTCTTTTACAGAATCTTTTCACTGCCCAGTTTTGTAAACACCCTCAAACAGTTTGCTATTGTCAGAAACACTGCCACCTTGCACCACTAGTGCAAGAGACATAAAATATATACTTCAGAGATTTTAATTTTTGCAAGCTAAGTTGAGAGGAGCTATCTAAAAAAAAAAAAAAAAAAAAAACATCAGAATTTGAAATCCTGACCTTTACTTAAGATTAAACCCTGACCTTCTGCAAAAGAGATGAAACAGCTAAAAGGCATTTTGTACAAAGGAGAATAGGAAATATACAAAGCAATGGTGCAAACTACTTAATCTATTATATTTAGATATTTTTCACAACTGCTTATCACACACTTGAAATAAAAATAAAATTAAACCTTCCCGAAATTTATTATAAATTAAATACAACATGCTAAGACAAAGTTCATGGAATTTGACAAAGGAAAGTGGTGGAGAGAATTGTGATAAATTCAACCATCTCCTTTCATATAGTCCCTTGTGATAAATTCAACCATCTCCTTTCATATAGTCCCTTGTGATAAATTCAACCATCTCCTTTCATATAGTCCCTTGTGATAAATTCAACCATCTCCTTTCATATAGTCCCTTGTGATAAATTCAACCATCTCCTTTCATATAGTCCCTTGTGATAAATTCAACCATCTCCTTTCATATAGTCCCTTGTCAACCATCTCCTTTCATATAGTCCCTTGATAAATTCAACCATCTCCTTTCCTTGTGATAGTCCCTTGTGATAAATTCAACCATCTCCTTTCCTAGTCCCTCATAAATTCAACCATCTCCTTTCATATAGTCCCTTGTGATAAATTCAACCATCTCCTTTCATATAGTCCCTTGTGATAAATTCAACCATCTCCTTTCATATAGTCCCTTGTGATAAATTCAACCATCTCCTTTCATATAGTCCCTTGTGATAAATTCAACCATCTCCTTTCATATAGTCCCTTGATAAATTCAACCATCTCCTTTCATATAGTCCCTTGTGATAAATTCAACCATCTCCTTTCCCCAGTGATAAATAGTCCTCTTTCATATAGTCCCTTGTGATAAATTCAACCATCTCCTTTCATATAGTCCTTGTGATAAATTCAACCATCTCCTTTCATATAGTCCCTTGTGATAAATTCAACCATCTCCTTTCATATAGTCCCTTGTGATAAATTCAACCATCTCCTTTCATATAGTCCCTTGTGATAAATTCAACCATCTCCTTTCATATAGTCCCTTCTCCTTTCATATAGTCCTTGATAAATTCAACCATCTCCTTTCATATAGTCCTTGTGATAAATTCAACCATCTCCTTTCATATAGTCCCTTGTGATAAATTCAACCATCTCCTTTCATATAGTCCCTTGTGATAAATTCAACCATCTCCTTTCATATAGTCCCTTGTGATAAATTCAACCATCTCCTTTCATATAGTCCCTTGATAAATTCAACCATCTCCTTTCATATAGTCCCTTGTGATAAATTCAACCATCTCTTTCTTAGTCCTATAAATTCAACCTCCTTTCATATAGTCCCTTGTGATAAATTCAACCATCTCCTTTCATATAGTCCCTTGTGATAAATTCAACCATCTCCTTTCATATAGTCCTTGTGATAAATTCAACCATCTCCTTTCATATAGTCCCTTGATAAATTCAACCATCTCCTTTCATATAGTCCCTTGTGATAAATTCAACCATCTCCTTTCATATAGTCCCTTGTGATAAATTCAACCATCTCCTTTCATATAGTCCCTTGTGATAAATTCAACCATCTCCTTTCATATAGTCCCTTGTGATCCAAGGTACTGGCTACAGTCTGTAAAACATTTGGCTAATTGTTCAAATTTCAAAATTTTGGGGAACACTTTATATACAACTCACAGGAAGTTGAGGCCCAGATAAAGAACAGAATTATTAATTAAAATAGTCATATTAAATTCAGTTAAGCTTTAATTTAAAAAAAAAAAAATTTAACAAATGACAAAAGGTCAAATAAAACTGGTTCATAATTTATATTTTAAACTAAAGGTCATTTGTAATTTTATTTATTCTCATAAAATTTGTTTCAACAACTGTACTTGTTTGTTTAATTTTAGAAAGTGAGAAGAAAGGATTAACTATCAATTGTAAGACAATGTTTGGTCAAGTGGGACAGTCCAAAGTGTCATAACAGAAAATGTAACAGTAATCAGAAGGCGCACTGGAATAATGAAAGATACCTTCCAGACACTAAAAATATTGTGCTACTATAGTATACGGTTTACAGTGCTAACGCCATAACATACCTAGCTATAAAAATGAGACTGCTGTTTCCTCAGTCAAGATGACACGTCTTAAAAATCTTTCAGCAACATTTTTAATCTGAAGGAGGTTATCAAGCTATTAACCATTCTGATGTGGGAGCTCCATTTCCTTCCATTTATGAGGACAGGACACATAAAAGGTGAAGTGAGGCGATAGTAGAATTCATACTGCAGTAGACCACTTATTATAATAGCATAAAAAATAAAGGAAAATTTTGTTGGTAACCAAGATAAGAGTGCTGAACTGTTATGTAATATCAGTACTCCTATATAGCAGTTAATGTCCTCGCAGATAAAGTGATAACAGAGATGTGGACTACAGAATACCATAGATGATACATGTAAGCATTGAGGAAGTTAAGGAAATTGAGAAAGAAAGGACACTTGCTTCAGAACAGAAAATGAAGGTTGAAATTTCTGAAACAACGAGGAAAAACGAATTGGAGAATTCGATACTTGCAAGGCATAATGAAGGCAGAAGAGATAGAAGGAAACCACAAGCAACATATCTAGTGAGCCTGTGTAAATGGATAATCAGAACATGGAGAAAGGAAGAGAGGGATAGAAAGGAAGAGAGGGAGGAATATAGCTCCAATTCATGTTACAGAATTGAGGGAATTCTCTTGATCTCATGGAGCAATTCTTCTGTTTCAAAGTCACCCATTTCTTGTGAAACGGTTTGCCCTGCTTGTTCAGCTTTCCCCACTTCACTGCATTCAAGAGGGAGTCTGAATTCTGAATGAATTCAAAAATTTCATTGCACTGGTATAGCTGAGAAAACCGGGTATTGATTGAAGAGAAAACTTGGTCCATAAGAGAGATAAAGAAGAGAATTACAAAGGTGTCCAGTCAAGGTTAAAAATCGTTCAAAAATAAAATATTTTAATGAACAAGTTGCTTTTAGGATTAATCGAACAAATTTTAATCAAAATTTGTGCATGTAATCCAGCCATCATCCCAAAAAGCCTAAATAATTCTCCAAAAGTAATATTTTATACCGAGGGCAACATTAATTTTGAGCACCAGCTCTTGCTCTCCCACCCATTATAAATAAAAATTGTTTCTACCATATCATCATCGTATGACTTTGGTTAATATTAAATACAGAAACAGTACTGCTCTAATTATTTCTGGCAACTGAAAGATTTCGACAACTCACTTTCAATTAAATGGAGTATAATGGCAAGAGCTAAAACATTTAATGGTAACGGGAATAAATGTAACCTGTGTTTAGTTGAAAAAATAATTATTTTACAACATTTAAATCACCCAGGCTTACTAAATAAGAGAAATCAACTGATGGTCACATATAGGCATAAAAATAATTACCTACTGACACACAGAACCAGATCAATTTTTCTATGATAACGGTTTAGTTTTTAGTGAGTGTATTTATTTACTTATTAACTAATTTATTTACCAGTGGGGATAGCCAGCAATGTTCAGAAGATCGCTGAATAATAATTTATTATTGGCAATTTGATATTTTTCAGCCATCTTATGGAAAACAATTTTTTATTTTGTTTTTTTTTTTTTTTTTGATTTGTTACAAACAAAAAAAAAAACAAAAAAAAACAAACTAAATTTAGGAAAATACCACACTACCAATACCATGCTGGGGAGTGTGCTTAGGGGGCTAAGCATCCCCATATTGTTATTCAAAAAGACTATTTTATGAATTAAATACTAACAAAATCGATTATATTTAAATTTCAAGTTATATTTGTATTGGAAAAGAAAAAAAAATCTTTAGTTAAATAAAAATTAGGAGGGACAGACATGAGTTACGGTCAACATTAGTAGTGTTGAATATTTGTTTTATGAATTTAACTATATTCTAAATTAATTTTCGAAAAAAATAAGACTCGCTATAGTTTTTTGCTTTAATAAAGCTTCATTTAAAATATTTATTTCCCACCAAAATAGGTATGGGAAATTATTCTGTTATGTTTGTAGTTTTTGTTCCAAATATTTAATATTCTTTTAAATTTACTTTGTTGTTTTAATATTCATTTTTTTTTTTTTTTTTTAAAGTTAATTTTACTTATAATAGATATGGAAATTAATTCAAGAGAATAGAAATTTGAAAAATACATATAGTGTTTCAAAATTTTCAGCAGAATTAAAAAGTAAAAAAGAATGGAATAAGAATTATTCCAGTTTGTTTTTACTTTTTAACTGAGAATTTCTAATCCATTCTAATGCAATTATTACATATTTTTTTTATTTTAAAATATCTTTGTAAAAAGAAATCATTTTTTTTTTCTACAAAAAAGGTGGGCTGGGTGATATTGAGTAATATATATATATATATATATTTTATTTATTTTGTTGTAATTATTGTAGTTTTTTAGTTTTAGCCAGACACACAGAGACAGCTGCCTATATATATATATATATATGAGTTGGTTGGTTTGGCAATTTATGTTTCAGTAGCAGTTTCCTGTTTTTTTTCTTGATACCAGTTTTCGATTTGGTTTTTCATTTTTTAATTTAGTGTTTTTGCTTTCTAAGGAAGCCATTCATTTCCTTATGTAATGATAGCATTTTCAGTCGATATCTGCTTTTGTATGAGATTGATAAATTTGCAACAGTCTGTTCAAATCATAGTATCTCATGTATTTATGGTCCAATCTTAAAAATATTGATATGGCAAGAAAGAAAATAAAATAATCTTTCTAAATGTGTATTTTGTATGTGCTTTTTCATTGAATTATTTTTTTTTTCTCAGAAAATGGTATTTTATTTTGACCAGCCAAAAATGCAAAATATTTTTTTCAGACATTAAATCTTACACATTACTTTGTTTCACAAAATCAAAGTGACCAATCTTTATCAATATTCTTGAAATTGTACACTCAATTAGAAGACAGTTTAAACTACAACCAGAAAGATGTTCATTTCTTCTGACCCAGGGAAGTGAACTCCTTCAAAAATTATAAAGCAGCAAAAAAAAAAAAAAAAAGTCAACTGTTGTAAAAAAAAACTTTCAAAATTATTGAAACTAATGTCTTGTTGCGTAAAATAAATGCCCCATATACTTTTTGACTTTTGAATATTGTCTTCTGAAACATCTGCTATTGTGGAAGTCTGTTAACTGGTGCATAAGGGGTCATTTTTTTTTTTTTTTTTTTTTAAAAGCACAGGTAATAAAAATTTATAGACATGCCTAAAGTAAGGGCAACTGGAATTGAAAACCCAAAAACCAAGAATCAGGGTGGGTAACAAAGAAAGGATTGTTCACTTAAAATCAGTTTTTAGGTTTTAAAGCAATTTAGTCATACAACTGATGACTTAGATTAAAGTTTATTAAACTTTCGAATAAATTGTCAACTATAATAAATAACTACCATATTTATTAACAAATCGGTAAAATACGAAAGAAATCATTGCATAAAATATCTATTTGTATCTTTGGACAACACATTTTTGGGAGAGAATGGTATAGCTCTCCAGAAATTAGTTTATGACGTGGCTTTTAAGAAGCCAAAAAATGAAACCCCCCTCATGTTTAAAATAGTTAAAAAAATGGCAATTCTTTTCTGGTACGCCAGTCAACTGTTATTGGGGGTTTTGCAAATAAATTTCTTCTAAAGAATTAAAATCAATGAGTAATTTTTTTCCCTAAATAAATTGGTTTTTATCTAGCAAACAATACACCTAAAATTAAATATTAAAAATTTCATTTCATTTTTAGAATGTGTATATTTCCAAATCTGCGAGTATCACATGTTCTTTTTTAGATTCACATTTTAAAACTAAAACTAAGTGGGGGGTAATCAGTGTTTAACCTAAAATATATAAGGTGTAGGTGATGTTGGGGTAAATGATCTAACTAGAATCACTTTATATTTTTTTGCTTATATCCTAATATTAAACATTAGCTTTATATACTGTACAGTGTTAATCCCTTAAAACTGATTATTTATAAACAAAAATACAATTCACCACACATACCCCCTCCTTTTTAATTATATTGTTTGCTCCTTACACTTTACAACTTAAACCTTCCCCACCCCAATGGAAAAACAGATACCATATAAACTTTAAGCAGGCATCATTCTTCTGCTACCAATATCTCCTTACCTACATTATATTTTGAATTTACATCCCAATATTAAGTTTATATTAAATTTGATCTTTGAATCAGCATACTACAGTATTAAAAAAAAAAAAAAAAAAAAAAACAACTGTATTAAGTGGTTCATTTACCATTTGTGCCCAACGACTTGGGAAACCATGAAACTTTAAGTTGCACTACAAACGTAGGTATGAAGAAAAATATGGAAAAATAAAAATCCAAATATGCAAGAATGCTGTTTTAATGTTGTTTCAATGTCGACATCAGACGTTTCGGTCTAGTAGACCTTCTTCTGGACAGTTATTAAAACATAATTAAAATTAGACGATATTCAAGTCAACATGAAAAGACGATAGACATAAGACTAATCAAAACAGAATAACTGAAATTTTTAAGATCAGCGTTCCGTTTCGCAATACGATCAGGTCGGCGATGTTGTGAAAACGTATTCCTAAAATAGAGTATATTTTAAAGGAAAAAGAATTTTAATCTAAAATTTATAAGTATGTTTGTCCAGCATTAATCTTGCTAGAAAAGGGGAAATATTAAAGAAGCCAGGTCTAGTATTCACCGTACGTGAGATAGATATTATGCCTGCCTCTGTTGAAACAACATTAAAACAGCATACTTGCATATTCGGATTTTTGTTTTTCCATATTTTTCTTCATACTGTCGGATCTATATCCACATATTTGCTTACAAATGTGTATTTATTAATATACACTTCATAGCTCTGTTTAACTACATTGAGCACCGTTTTGTTTGCACCATATTTTAAATTAAATAAATACTTATTTGCTTATCTGCATCTGCATGCTATGGAATGCATATACAGTTGCTAATATCACATTTAGTTTATATTTACATACACAAATTATTTATTTAAAAATTATAAAAAATATGTCATATGTTATACATATACACATGCACACTACAAAGAAGAGAGAAACCACAAACGTTTTTTGGTTATAATGTGGATTTTTTTTTTTTAATATATTATGCTTTATTTTCCATAAAATTATGGAAAATAAAGCATAATATATTTTTTCCAAAAAATCCACACTTCAACAAAAAACGTTTGCAGTTTCTCTCTTTTTAATATACACATTTTTCTCATTGAACTACTATAACATCTTCCCTTTTTATATATATATATATATATATATATATATATATATATATATAATTTTAGAGAGATAAGGATTTGTCATTTGGTTAAATTTTAGGAACCATGTCACTGTACAAATTCCTCTTCAGCTTTTTAACAACACAGAAAAAGCTAGTATTTTACCTTTGATTAATAAGATAAATAAATGAATTGTAAACTTAGAATCCAATTAATCCTTATAAGCAAGAAAGAAAAGTCAACATGTTAAGAAAATGAAAAATGAGACAAGCTGTGACAATCAGATTTGAGTTCTCCACTTAAATGAAAATAACATTAGAACAAGCGCTCTGAGTCGATCAGACGATTCATTGGTAACAGCTTTCAGGTAGAATAAAAACAGTGATTGCTACCGAATCCTCTGTAAATAAGATACCGTAACAGATGCACGCAGTGAAATTGGGGGGTGGAGGGTAAGAAAGTAAAGGGATTTTTTTTTTTTTTTTTAAATTAGCCAACGAGATTCCTCAATAAGAAAACAAGATTTTGAGATTTAAGAACTTTCAGATGAAATGCTTTATTAGTTTGTAAAAAAAAAAAAAAAAAAAAAATAAACAGGGTCATTCCATATCAAATCAACTAACAACAACAGGCAACCCTCTCTTATTTAATTAGTTTATTCACAGAAAATTTCAAGAGTGCCAACTTTCAGCCCAATACTTTAACTATCAAATTTATAAGGTGTCAAAATCAACAAACTCATGATTTTGATATGACAAAAGAGAAAAATACGCCTTAATCAAAAACAGAAGTTTTTCCACAAAACAAAACTTGTAACATGATCTTCAAACATGTGATAAAACGTTTCTTAAAGTGCCTAACTGGTCTGCTGATGTCATGAAAATAGGGAATTTTAAGGATGTTAAAAAAAATTAAGTAATTTTCAAATAGCTAATACTGACATTCTAATAACAAGAATGTTTATTGCATAGAACTAATCTATTAGACCATAAATGATAGGAAAAGTAATTTGGATGCTGTGTTTGAGATACTTTCTAAATGAGAAGCTTTCAAAGTGGACAGTGTCTTTGTATTTTAGCCCTTTTCAGGCCCTTATAAAAAAATAAAAGTACATAAGACACAACTAAGTTGTTTATATTTTTGTAAATTATAGTAAATATTAACGATTTGGCCCAAGTTTCAAATCTGTACATGCAATACCCCTGGAGCTATGAATGTCGAAATTTTGCTGAAAGCCATATTTAGCACAAAAAGTGAAATTTTCAAAATGGTCTGATTTTAAAACTATTTAAAAAGATACAAATCTAATATTTGGGATTTATCAATAAATCTGATCAAGGAACACCTGTGAATTTTCATAGGGAATAAAACCAGTCATAAAATAATAGAGGTTTGTGACTAAAAACAACAGCCATAAAATGAAGTAAAACTAGTAATAGAACAGGATTAGGATATATCAATCTGTTCATTACTAATAAAGAAAATGTCTGCACAGTGTACAGGAGACTACTAATTACTGAATAGGTCCATAAAGACATGATGGACACCAAGTCTGAAACATCACCCAGAGCACTGATGAAGCCTAATGTAATTTTGATGAAATCACCATAGAAGATTTTGTACAACACTATTAAAATGTACCAAAGAGGAAATCTTGTCAGAACAATTACTATGAAAATTGTTAACGAAAAAAGGCACAGGAAAGTTAATTTCTTACTGCTGCAACAAACTTTCCTCTTTGGTACGATCACTTTACAAATTTAAGTGCAGTACTACATTGGCAGCTAGATCTCAGTTTATCATTGAAATTGCTAGATGTTTTTTTTTTGTTATTTTTTAATCAATTCACCCAAAGCAAGGTGATAATGCCATTAAGACACAAGGGGCTACTGGGAGTGAAAGAGAATGAAAAAACTTTAGAAGGAACTGGAAACCCAATCCTAAACAGGAAACAAGGGATAAATCTCTACTCCCATTCAAAAGTCTGGGGAGGAATACAAACCATAAGTTCTACACTAACAATTTCTTCTCTTGCATGTGGAACTCTTTTGGCTTCTTGTTTTCCAGTAAATTTTGATCTACAAAAATTTAAATGCATTGTCAATCGTCATCTTTTGTCTCCTTGAATCCTGTTCTTATATTGCCCTCTCATTTATAATTTTTTTTTTTTTTTTAATCAGACTCTTTCACTCTCAGTAACCCCTTGTGTGTTAATGGCTTTATCACCCTACTTGAGGTGAAATGATACAAAAAAAAAAAAAAAAAAAAAAAAAAAAGAAACCACTCTTGAATATATCGCCAATTTGCACTCTTATATTTATCTTCAAAGTTTTGTATATTCCTAGTTTTCATATTAAGTCCACTCAGTACATTCATACTAAAATAATAATAATAAAGCACCATGAGTATAAATGTCCATTTCCAGTGCTGAATGTAACGGCATCAAAATAAAGCCATAACATTCAATTCAAATTGATAACAATGTAAGTTAATTAAAGCAGAAAACAAATTGTTGCAATAGCACAAATGATTAAAAAAAAAAAAAAAAAAAATCCAAGAAAGATTGTCTTATAAATTCATTTAATGAGCATCTACAAAATTGGGTAATTTCACAAAATTGTAGATAAAAGATTACCATATATTGATATGATTGTAGTATGTTAGGTTACTTGCCAAAATACTAAAAACCTACACATATTGGATTGTTTCAAAGGTTTGCTGTTTAGCATTAGAAATGTTTAGTTGAGACAAAGTTCATTCAAAAAAGGCCACTTCTGATTGTTGCATGATAACTATCACATCTGTAGACGCATTTTTAAAGTAATCTTGTTAAAATTGGTAAATGTTTTGTTGTTGGTTCTAACACAGAAGAGAAAAAAAAATAACAACCAAGTTATCACTTTTACTGCTGCATTGTTGCCTGGCTATGCTGGCCTGTTTTGGGAAAAAATAGAAATATGTAATACACGGCAAATAAGTAACTATAAAGATGCTGATGACGATTTCTCAGAAATACCAGTATTTTGGTTTCAATCAGATACTCTGCAGTACAGATGAAGCTAAACCACATCCCCAACACACAAGTACATCACAACTCATATACACTAATATAGATCTACACTAGTTGCTTTATAAGCAACTTTAGACTCTTGAAAAATATATGTATATGCCAACAGCAGGCAATGTCAGTTTCATAAAGACATTGGTACATACACAACAATTTGTTGTATTTTCTTAAAACAAATTATGATGAATAATCAAAAGTTAGTACCTTACTAACATGCAAGGGATCATGGGGGCAAACAAATCGAGTGACTGTAAACCAGTATTTATCCAAACAATTCCAAATAGTGAGATTTGAAGAGTCTTCTAGGAGCTCCTCCTGATGAAACAAACAATCCATACAAGCATTTCTTTTGATTTGCTATATGGAAAACACCAATGGACAAAAAAAATATCTAAAATAATTTAAGAGAGATGTCAATATTCCATCAGGACAGTACAAGACCACTTGTTTCTTTACTGACCATAGAAAAATGGTTACAGATGAGCTGGGAAATTCACTTTTTTTTTTTTTTTTAAAAAGGAAAAAAAAAAAACCATTGTTCACCCAATACAAGGCACAGACGTCACTCCAGCTAAAAGGTTACAGAATGAGATCTTTGTAATGGCATATAGAGAGGGTGTAAAACGTGCATTTATGTAGGATAGAATAGTTAACCCCAGACTTGAAGTGGTTAAGATCATGGTAATCAAGGAAGCATCATCTCAAGAGTTTGTCTCACAAAGAAAAGCTGTCCGAGAGGAACTTCCTCCTTACCAATGGAATACAAAAGTACTGAGTTAACCCTGTGTACTTAACATAGCAGGTCTTAGCTGTGAAAGTCTGAACTGGTGGAACTAAAGAATGTAGCTCATCTGAACATTTGCTATGGAAATAGCAATAGAGTAGTGACAGGTTACCAATGTTTCAACTGTGAGGAAAGAGATTGCAGGGTGGAAAATAATTTATCACGTACAAGGCTGCATAGTGAGGATTGGTCAGTCAAGCACCAGCCCAGATATGGCAGCAATAATCCATTTTTGGTCTGATTTGACACTTGTAAAGCGAACATGTCAGTAAGAGTCAGGTAGTTTCTGTGTCGGTCACAACAAACTGCCCTTTTGGTTTACCATATATCCCAGTCTTTACAGATTTTTGCTTTATGGAAAAAAAAAAAAAAAAAAAATAAACAACAGACACACACTTTCCTCTCTCCTTGGAATTGGAAGGCTCCCAAAACACTTTAAAATGTTCTTTACTACCAAGAAAAATGTTTGATAAAAAGAAAACAAAAACATGTAAATGTGCTGTTTTTGTGCTATGCAATAGTTAGTCTTAGGTAGAACTTGATCAGGACTTCTTGAGGAAGAGAATCATTTCCTGTTGCCTCTGGTGCAGTTTTGAATTCAAAGATTTCCTTCTTTTAGATTGACTTCCACCTAATGACATCAGTCTGCCCCACTACTTAACCACTAGCTGAGAGGGAAAAATAGATTCATGCCTTTCCCAAGGGCATTTGTTCAAAAAATGAACGTTAATATTGGGGGGGGGGGTTTAAAAAAAAAGGGTTAAGCAAAACTATGCAATTTTAAAACAAGTACTGTAACAATGGAGAGCAAAATAAGTTATGCATTATAATCCAAGTTGTGAGAGAAAAAGAAATAAAATAGATTAGTTAAATATAAAATAAGATATACACATATTTTCAAATTGACTGTTTAAATTATCAAAAGCATTATTTGACAAATGCATTAAAATAATGTTCACTTTCATTTATAGTGAAAAATGATGGTAGAAAAATAGTCGTAGTTTTGTTTTAGCATTGAACACATTTGAAGCTAGGACAATTAGACTAAGTTTTAGATTTTCTTATCACTGCCCAACAATTTTTCTCTAATTTGGTTTAGACATTCACTCACAACCTCAGTAATCAATTAAATATTCTTGGTAGTAGGAGAAAAATAAAAAGCTATAATTAAGTAAATTTTGTAATTGTTGACCTACAATTTGTTTTAACACAATCTATGCTGCTCACAACTATAAAAAGAAAATGCTTGCCATTCTTCAGGAATATATATCTCAAATAATATATTATATACATCTTTATGAAAGAGAGGAATCCAGTTCTTGTTCCCACTAGGTATAAGTACAATATCAGGTTCAACTAAGAAAGTAAATTAATTTACTCTGATTTTTAGTTAGTCTCATGTATATTTGACTGTTCTTAAATTAAAAAAAATTCTGGAAAACTAACATCTTGACTTCTGTTTACAAATACTTGTTGCAAAATAAAATCCATCAGAGGATGGAATGTGCCAGCTAAGTTTTTCTTTTCTCTCTATCCACTGTGCCATGTGTCCTTGAGGACATCTGTGTATGAATGTCTGGGTATTATAAACCTAATGTATTCAGCAATCATTTTTTACCAATGGTCATATTGCAATTCTTTTGCTGTTATCATTACATTTTTACCAGAGCTCATATTGCAATTTTTGTTATTTTCGCTTTTCTCAGGTGATAAAGGTGTTGGTTAGATCCAGTGATAGTACCCAAATAGTGTGAGTTCAATACCCGATTAAGGCAGTGGAGAACTTGGAGAGGGTAATTAACAGGAGATAACTGATATCCATTAAACATGGCACATAGAACTAGAACAGTCTACCCTAGTGTGTAGAAATAAAGGGTTCAGTTTGACATTCCAACCACCTGAAGAAGGCCGGAGTGTACAACAGCTGAAACGTAATAAACATGGCAACAAAGATGCAGAAAATAGTCCAAATAATGTAAATAGTGTACATAATACCACATCTCAGAAATATAGACAGAGATATATATATATATATATATATATATATATATATATATGGATTGCACACAAAGTGCTGGTGTTATAGAAACAGTGATTGATGTTATATAACAGAGCTATAAAGTATACATATTAAAATGAATATACATATCCCACGCCAGTAGCACTACTCAGAGTCTCATGCCAAATGCAATCTTCAGGTGCTGAGTGTATACTGATATTTACTTGTATATAATTTGAAAATATATCAGTTTATCATAATGCTGGCTTAGTTAATCACTATTTATATCGGGATATTTTTTTTCAAAAACTTGTTTAAAAAAAAAAAACAACATTTCTCATGACATTAAATCTAGCAACTAAAATAACTAGTATTATCATATGAACATAAAAAGATAATTTTAGAGTGGTGAATTATCAACTATAAATTATTAATTATTTATATAATAGAAGGGGGCTAACTTAATGTAATTTAATATAAAATTAGTAAAAAAAAAAAAAAAATATATAAATATATATATTATATATATGACTTATAAAAAAAGTAGTAAAAACTATAAAAAGTCTACAAAGAATAAATATTATGTTTTCAAATTATATACCAGTAGCAGTCAGTATACACTCAGCACCTATGCGAATGTGTAGGTGTGTGTATATATATATATATATATATATATATAAAAGATTATATGACATGAGCCAAATTTTAACATTTCTCTTTCAGATAAATTTGATACAGGAAATGAAAAGGTATGCCATGTTACTGGCACTAACTGCCAACCACAGATACTCAGAAAAAGTAAATCTCCTTCATACCAGAGGTCAAGAACAAGCCTCTGATGTGAACATGCCATCCATAAAAAAAAAAAAAAAAAAAAAAAAAAAAAAAAAAAAAAAATATGCAGTCAAATGTCGTGAGAATAATAAAGTTCATACGGTACATCCAGAACATCATTGACCCTCACTTTAACAAGTTCATGAGGGTCAATACCAGCACAAGATGCTGGACACTGGTCAAGCCCCATTTTCAGAGAATAGCTACAGCTGTTCCAGAAATTTCTTGTCTCTCAAATGATTTAAACGTATCTGGCCAAGAATTTTCAATCATGTCACGTGACTTCCTAGTCACCCTAATTTGAATCCCTTAAACTACTAAGCCATCATCAAGAAGGAAACAAACCAGTGGTTCCTACAATAACAAGGATTTGTTGAAGACCCCCCCCCATTGTGTATATTGTGATGAATAGCGACAAGAATTACCTCATCCAGAATGCAAGCACACATGTGCTGTTTTACAAAATAATTTTTTTTATTGTATTCTTAAGTTGAAAAATTCATTTTGAAAATGTACAAATTTTTATTATTATTATTTTTTTTTATTATTTGTACTCAGTTACTTGGAGCACTTACATCCAGACACTCACATAATAAGATCTAATACCCAAACAAAATTTTCATGAAATAGTATAAATTTGGAGGAGAAAAAGAAGAAAAACAAAAATGACCTTTTATTATTCGTACACACACTTTTAAATCTTGAGTGTGTATTGTCATTCGATCTCCTTACTTTCAAAAGACAAAAGGAGGATTAGCAAGCTCTTCACACAAACAAAATCACCAACACAATTAGTCCAATCCTAATAATACTCTATTATCATGGCCTTATACCAGAAGAAGCAATACTTAATATCTATTCAGTCATCCTCACATTTCCTGTTAGAATTTACACATTTGCATGTGGGTTAAAAAAAAAAAAAAAAAAAAAAAAATGCCTAGTTCAATCTTAATATGGCTGAACATGTATCCACTAACCTTACCCCTTTTATGACAATTTGGGGGGAGGGGAGGTACAACAGTAGAGATTGAAGAAGGCCAGAGAACACAACAGCTGAAACATTACTATAATAAGAACAAAATATGAGGACATTAGTCCAAATGTACATAAAAAGTAACAATCTTCACTAATTAGATATATTGCTAAATCTTCATTTCTTTACTAGGTTATCAAAAATGTTAGATTTCTGTTACTAGGAGAGTTTAGTGTGTGTGTGTGTATATATATATATATATATATATATATATAAATAAAGAAGCATGTCTGATTAAACAATTTAGTTTAATGTTTGTTTATTTTCAATAAGATCTTTTCGTAATTATGTATAAGTTTTGTTGTTTCATGATTTAAGAGTGCAGGGAAGGTGCTATGGTTGTATTTATTTTATTTTTCCAAGTACTTTCGATATATTCACAATATCATTTTCAGGGTTATGATGGCCAGGACAATTAGTTGCATGTCAGAAGTAAATTTCTGTCTTTGTGGTTAAACAGTTAATGATTCCAGTCATGCACAAAATCACTAGAGGGGATTTTTGAAATTTTTTCTTATTGTAAATATTATAATGTAGGGGAGATAACTTAGTTAAAAAAAAAAAAAAAAAAAAAAAAAAAAAAAAAAAAAGAGTTCTTGTGGTAGGTTACAGTTTGCATGTTCTTTTTCAAAAAACTGTTTAGTTTTAATGCAGATATTTCTAAAAACTATATATGATAAATATTTCAGAATATTTGTAACATTTCAACATTCATAATTTTGTTAAGTGTTGGTTTTAATTTTTTTTTAATATAAATGTCTTTGAGAATTTGTAGTTTCTGTGTATTGTATTCTTGAAGTATACAGGTATGGTCAACTAATATACTTCTAAATTTTGAATATGGACAGGAGTGTTTTTGCAGATGTTGTGCAATAGAGGAAAAAAATCATTCATGTGTAGAATGAGCTGCCTTGATAGTATTATTGTAGAATGACCAATTTATACATTAGCCTTTTTGTTGGAATTAATATACAGTATTGGTTTTCTACAATATGTCAGATGGTGGGGGAAGAGTTATTACAGAAAGTTGTATTAAATTTGGCATAGTATATGATTATTTTTTTTTTACTGGGATGTGTGGGGGATATATCAGTGTTAATGAGTTTATCTTTTAGGATTTTTTTTTTTGCAGCTTGTTTATATTTAGAATGCATCTGATTAAGATATAGAAGATTGAGGTATTTCAGTTTATTTGAGGACATTATGCTCTATGTAATTTATATTAAAATTTGTAATAGATCACCTTATTTGTTCATATTAATAAGGGTTTGTTTAATTATTTACATTGTTTGGACTGTTGTCCTCATCTTTATTGTCATAGTCACATTTTGGCTGTTGTTTGCTTCTTCAGGTGATTGGAATTTCAAACTTTATTTCATCTACAGGTGTAGATTGTACTAGTTCTAATATTAGTACATCAAGGAATGCAAGCTCGTTATCGTTTTCTCTCTCCATTATGTGTATTGAGTTCACATGGTCCAGCAGTAGATAAACCACTTCGTGGTGTAGCCAGAGTATTAAGTGTCATCTACATATCTCAGCCATAGGGTTGTTTATATGTGAACTTAAAGACAGTTTTTGGGGTTTTTTTTTTTTTTTTAATTCTTAGTGTAGTTCATGTATTTCATCAATGTTTTTTTTTTAATAAGATGAGAATATTGTCAACATATCCAAGGTAGATGACGGTTTTTTAAAATTACTAAATATTATTTTCAAGGTTAGCCATATAAAAGTTACTAAAAGTTGGACCTAGGACTGAGCCCATGGAAACACAATCACGTTGTACATATATATTGTTTTCATGGTCAAAGAATGCAACTTTGTAGTACAAGTAATTTCCGTAATATGTTGGGTCTAATTTTTAATGGAGATAGATCATTGTGTATATTGTTTATAATTATGTCAATTGTTTCTCTAACTGGGACATTGATGAATAAATTTTCAATATCAAGTGACGCTACAGTTTCATTATCGGGATTTTACGTATTTAAGATTTGGATTAATTCAAGAATTAATTTGATGCTGTATTGATTGCTGGGGATGTATAGTGAATGAATTGGTTAATGATTTTAGTTAATTGATAAACAGGAGCAAGGATTTGGGATATAAAATGTTGGAGAGGAAAGCTTGGTTTGTGTTTTTATGATTTCGTACAGTGGAGTAATGGATAGCAGCCTGGATTAAGGAACGAGAGAGCCGAGTTCGAATTCCAGTCAAATCCATTGCATTCACTTACATGCTAACACTCTTAAAAGGTATGAATCCTCTTCTCTCCCCATCTATGGGTAAATAGCAGGACATATATATATATATATATACACACCTCATTTACAGATCCATCTATCAACAGACTTCAGCAGATGCAACAGACAAAATCTGCAGGCGAAATAAAATAAATTCTACAAAAAAAAATTTCCAAATCGTCAGCAATGCATTGCATGTATGATTATACCATCTGCTGTACAGTATATATATATATATATATATATATATATATATATATATATATGTGCGTTTATTTACATTTATGATCATAACTACTATAGAGGTCTTATAATCCCTTCCCATTTACGGACACTCGGCTTTAACGCACCCCTCTCCCATCAGCTGGCGAGGTGTGTGTGTGTGTGTGTGTGTGTGTGTGTGTTACTAGTACACACAGTTACCGAGATATGAGTAATTGGGTGTTTTTTACAGTACTACAAGCCTCTCGACCAGCGTAAGTGGTCGAGACGTTAGTTTAAATAATTTTTTTTTTTTTTGTTTCAAAATTTTACTTGGGTAAAAATTAGGCTTTTTTTTTTTTCGGTACGATATTGATA
Source organism: Acanthosepion pharaonis (assembly GCA_903632075.3). Taxonomy (NCBI): domain Eukaryota; kingdom Metazoa; phylum Mollusca; class Cephalopoda; order Sepiida; family Sepiidae; genus Acanthosepion; species Acanthosepion pharaonis. Next base: position 1,497,331 of record CAHIKZ030000215.1, on the reverse strand, counting down.
AGAAATACAAATATTTTCTTGATGTTGTGCATCGCTCATAGTCCAGAAGAATTTAATTAATAGGAAAAAATATTTAAATAAAGATTTGAGGAAAGGGAGGTTAATGAAGCAGTGTTCAATTTAAGATAATTTGCTGTGGTTTAAAAAATAAAAAAATAAGGGAAGAAAGAAAAAGTAGTGGCATAATTCGTCTTGTTTATTTCTTTGTATAATTTCGGCTATTCAAATAAAACTAAAAGATTCTGGAGAAAGAAAACAATAATAAACATGGAAAACATTAGGATCTTTAACAGCAACAATAAAAAAAAAATAAAAATAAAAATATATTATCTGCCGGAATTTTTTTTTTTTTTTTTTTGCAAACGAATAATAAAAAGAAAGCACTTGCCTCCGTTCAAGAATTTAGAATAAAAAGTTAATCTTGCAGTACAATGTTCCATAACGAACGATAACAAATGGAAAGAATTACTCTGTAAAAAGTACATAAATACTTAAAACATTCTAAAAACTAAAAAAATATTTTAAAAAAAGTTCTTTTAAGACAAAAATTGTCAAATATTTTTAGAATAAATAAGTTATTAAAAACGTTTAAACAAAAAAAAAAAAACGAAAAGTAACATGTTAATGTTACAGAAATAAATGAAAATAATGAAATTTTCATTTAATTTCTCTACTAAACATGTTACTTTTTTTAGTCTTAGTCACTAAACTTTTCTCTTCAGTTTGGCAAAATCTTACAGATGACCTGTCGCACGTTACCAGAAGGGGTGCGCACCCCCATTATCCTTTAAAAAAAAATATGAATAACACAAAACAATGAATAAACTATAAATAATGACTTCTTTTTTCTTAATTTTAGAAGACAAATGTAACTTGTTTAAAAAAAGGAGATTCGGATCGTCCAAGAAACCCCTCATTGGTCTCAATAATGATGCCATGAAGAATTCTTCAGCCTAATCGATCTCGTGGATAATTTGATAATTTTTTTTTTTTGATAATTTTTTTTGAGAAATATTTTAAAAAGTGAAATATACCACTAAAAAAATTTGTAAATTTTTTTTTTTTTTTTAAGATAAATCTCTTTTTGTAAGCAGAAGCAAGTCACGAAGAAATGAGGAAGTAAGTTACTAGTTTAAAAAAAATTAAATTAAAAAGGTAAAGCCAGCAGGAAGCAATCCATGTCAAAGTGAAAAATAAAATAAAAGAGGCTTTTTTTAAAAGAATTCTCACAAAAAATAAAAAAAAAATTAAAAAAATGGGGGGTGGTTCAACTCTTAAATTAAACAAGAAAAAATTAAAAATACTGAGTTGATTAACGATTGTAGAATTTTTTTATACACATTTTCTTAAAAGGAAAATATCAATGTCTTAAAAAAAAAAAAAAAAGTTAAAATATGGCATGAAGAAAGGAGGACTTTATTAATTGAATTGTGTAAAAAGACAAAAAAGGGAAGTTTTTATTTATTTCCCTAAGACTTCTTTAATTAACTCTCTGAAATGGATTCGTAATAATTAAAAAAATATTTCAGGTTTCTATTTTATTTAATTTCACAGTTCTTTAATAAGGCGCGTAGGTAAATCTAGAAAATAAAGTTTTAAAATAACCACCGAGAAAAATATAAATAAAGGAAGAAAGGTTTTCTGTTTTCACCACTCGCCTCCTTCATCAATCGAAAATCTTATATTTTTGTTTATTAATATTATTTTTTTAATAATAAAGATGTAGTCTTCATTATTTCTAGAAAAGAGTTTTAAAAAAAAAGTCCAGTACAAAAAAAAAGAAGAATATTAAATTAAAACAAGGCGCAACGCTAAGTCTCGACATCGTAAATATAAATGACACATGATTATAAAGAAAAAACAAAGGGGGTCCAATTTACAACATAAAAAACATAATAAACAAACCCCCACTTTATGTCCACCCTGTATACATAACAAGAATATGAAAGGGGGTTTCGGCAACTCTCTTGCCACGTTGTCGGGAATAATCAAGTTCCTCGGAGCGGAAAAAGAAAAGACAGTGACTAGGTAAACAGACCTTGCTGCAAGGTCCCGAGGGTCTCAATGAATGGGCGGGTTCCTGTTCAGACTCTTTAGTATCTCCGTTGCTTGCAAAAATTAAGAGAAAAACTGCAAAACATGGGGGAAGTTCGGTAAAAGACTTACCGGAGAAGACATGCACAGGAGAGCGCCATGTTTCATATATTACGTGTAGAAACGTGGGCGATTCTGATTGGCCAATCTGACCTATGGTCCATTCGCAAACATTTCGTACAATAACCGTTTCGTATCTACGGATCACTCTAATCACTACAATTAATGCTAAGGAAATACTTGTCCATTAGACAATTTAAAGACGCAAAGGATGGAGATAACTTCGAAAAATATGTTTGTAGGTCACCGATATTTGATTAAGAAAACATAATTTAGTTAATTCTTTTGATATTTTTTATCATTATACTCATCATTCTATGTACATGATCATTAAATAAATAGTAAAATTTCAGATTAATTCAGAAAAATTCTGCTTCTAACATAGTAGTTACAAAAATACTAAAAAAAATTATAAAAAATAACATTGTGTATTGTATGTTTATTATCTACTATGGGTTCACATGTGAAGTATTGGACTGCAGCCTTATCATGTTGCTGGTATGGTTTCTATAGCAAATAGGCTTTTATGGGGTGAAGTTGCAAACCCTACATCCAAGTAGTTTTGAATTCAGAATGGTCATTCTCTTAGACTGGTTGCCAATCAAGACTAAAGAGCCCAATCTGTTCTGCTGTTTAACTATAGCTAGAGAAAAAAGTGATGGATTTATACCTCTTCCAAAGGTATTCCTATAAAAAAAATACAAGAGCCTTGGCAAGCCTGAGTTTCACACCCTTTGTGATCATCAGACAATTGATTTAGTATCAGTTAGAGATTTTCCATGAGCTATGAGAGCCTGGTTGAAAGAAAGGCGAATTTTTACGTACTTACTCCGCGAATAAACACAACAATAACTGACATTACTCAATGCAGGGAAGGGCTTTGTAATATCAGTAGTAATAGTCATTGTTTACAAATTCGCACTTTTCTTCCAAGAGTGCACAACCAAAATTAAGATTTTTGGATATTCTTTTCATCTCTTTTTTTCTGTTCTTTTTCTTTCCTCTTTTGTTTGTTTTATCTATTTTATAATGTTTTTTTTTCATTTTCTCTGTTTATCTTCTTATTAATCTTTTTCTACCTTCTTTTTTTCTCTCTCTCTCTCTTTCTTACAGTTTTTCTTTTTTCCCCTTTTTCACAGATACTTTTTTCTTCTTCTTTATTTACCTACATTTATACATCAGTATATATATATATATATATATATATATATTGAAATTGTCTACTCACCAGTTATTTACTAACACCTGATGAGATGTGTTAGTGCACATCGAAACATGATTTCATTTGTGTAGCGTTTTTACATGTTTTTGATGTAATATCCTAAAATAAAGAATATTGCTCAACTTTTGTATTGAGCCCTCTTTTTAATTGGATTCTATTTGTTCTCATTTCACACACGCACACAAGTGTGGACACTGAGATCAACACTAAGTGGCGACAGTTAGTTTCATAAGAGAATAAGTATTTCAGATTTTAATCAGTGCAATTTATGACAATTGGTACCAGAAATGCACATCACCTTACTTCCAATTTCCTGATATACCCACTGATAAGAATATTAAGTTGTCAAACTTAAGACAATATCTTGTAATCTAAGATGGCCTACTTGTTTTTCTGATTTCCACCTTCACATGACCTTGTAGAAGAATAATTATTTTCCACTCTAAAATCCCTTTCTCAACAGACACATGTTTACAGATCAGGCATCATAACAAAACGTCAAAAATCATCTGACAGTAAATATAAATGGCTCTCAAAACACACTATTAATTCCTATTGGGGACAGTGGTGTAGTGGCTATAGGAACTGTTATAGTGTGTTACTATAGTGAGTTCAATCCTTGTATCGGATGGAAAGTAAATTTTTATAAATGGAAAATCATTACATCATGTTTAATCTATTCTATTCAGGCTACCTTCTTTTTTCTCTCTTTTTTTCTTTCCTCTTCTTTTTAATCTATTCTTTTCAGTCCTTCTTCCTTCCTTTTTCTTTCCTCTTCTTTTTAATCTATTCTATTCTTTTCAGTCCTTCTTTTACTTTTTTTCTTTCACCTTCTTTTTAATTTGTTCTCTTTCCAGTCCTTCCAATAACCCATTAGGTTCATAGGGGTACCATGTGTACTGCAGCTATAACATCAGTGGTATGTCTAGGGCAAAATAATCTAACAGAGTTCCTCTGTGGTGAGTGTGAAATAATAATTACTCCCTTCATTGTATTTCATTTTATTTGTTAGTATCAGTGCTCCGTCTCTTGATATTAAGCACTTCAATTACAAAGACTGCTTGCCTTAAAAGCGTTATCCTCCAAAATATCCTGGCCAATCAGATTTTGTTTTTTGCTACACACAATCTATATTATTGCTGTATGGATTTTTATAACAAAATATGTATCGAGCAACAAAAACTTGCATAAATTTTGCTTATATCTTGTGGCCCTCAAACAACATAAATTTATTCTATGTGACTCATATATCAAGCAAGTTTGGCTTTCCCTCCATGATAAAATCATTATATTTATAGCTGCTCCACGGTGAGGGAACACTACCCTTCACTGATTCTCTTTATTCTTGCCTATATTTTAATTTGTATAACATTTTATTTTTTTTATCACTCCTTTTTCTTTTGATCTCTTCATTTGTTTGTTTTTATATTTTATTAGAATTTGATTTCTTTTATCTTGTTTCTTTTCAGTCCTTCTTCCTTTTTTCCTTCCTTTTCTTTCCTCTTCTTTTTAATCTATTCCCTTCTTTTCAGTCAGCCTTACTTTTTTCCCTTTTTTCTTTCCTCTTCTTTTTAATCTATTCTATTCTTTTCAGGCTACCTTCCTTTTTCCCTCTTCTTTCTTTCTTCCTCTTTTTAATCTATTCTTTTCTTATCAGTCCTTCTTTTTTCTTTCATCTTCTTTTTAATCTGTTCACTTTCCAGTCCTTCTTTCTTTTTTCTCTTTCCTTTTCATTTTTCTCTTGTCTCTTCTTATCAGTCCTTCCTCTTCCTTTTTTTCTCTCTCTCTTGCAGCTTTTCTTTTTTCCCCCTTTTCACAAATACTTTTTTCTTATTCTCTATTTACTTACATATATATATATATATGATAAAAATATAGTTTATATATGCTATATTTATGGGTAAAAATGTGCAGTATCAAGGATAGGGCATATGTAAATATAAAAGTTAACACTGAACTCAGTACTGAGTGGTGACAGTCTGTTTCATGCTTGAATACCTTGAAGATATATATATATATATATATATATATATATATATATATAAAAACTTTAAAAATTAGGAGGTCAGATTAGGAGGTCGAATTCAACTCTGACCATTAACCATGTGTGTGTGTGATTTTAAAAGCATTTCATCCCAAGCAAGTTGAAAATGCCACTAGTATGCAGAGGTTTATGAAAGTGAAAGAGAAGACTGCTTATAGGAAGGACTGAGGAAAGGACAAAAGATGAGCAGGATTCAAGAAGACAGAAGATTGCGAGTGACATTGCATTTAAATTTTTGGAGATTGTCGTTATCAGGGAAGAAAGGAATTCCACAGTTGGCGTTGATTGTCCAAAATCTTGTTACTGAATTTGGGAGTTCATTTTTTTTATAGATACAAATATTTAAATAAATAAGTAAATGCAGAGGAGGATTCAAATGAAGAAGCTAAATGGTATAGCATGTCAGGCTATATGATGGTTCCATGTAGGATACAGGTTTGGTTCTCATTGGAGGACACATATTTTCTTTGAGATTTCTGACATTCAAGCCATTAATTATTGTTAATACTGTTTATTATAAACAGAGCATTTACTTAAATATTTGTATCTATAAAAATAATGTATAAACAAAAAATATATAAAAATAATTGTTGGACTTAGTCCATTTCACATATATATATATATATATATATATGTCATTTGCAGACATCCAAATACTTCAAGCCCGGATCGAAACCTAACCGATCAGTCAGAGTTTCTACCACTAAGCTATCTTCATTCGACAGAGAGAAACAACTAAATCTAGCGTATTGTTTTTACGAATGAGAAGAAATGCCAATCAGCCGGAGTGATCCGATTCATTTTACTGAAGAGCTTTGCATTAACGCAGTTGGCTGTTGTTTATAGAATTAGCTTATCACTCAACAGTGCTCAACTGAAATATATTTTCAAGAGAATATATATATATATATATACACCAAATGTTTTCAAAATCTTGACTGATTATTGTTTTGAGCATATTTAATATGGTAATGAACTATGAGAACTTCTAGGGAAAAACGTGCAAATTTGCATTTCAGTAACATAAAATTAAACTGCCAAAAATAACACTAAAAAGGAAAAAAAAAAAAAAAAAAAGATTTTTAATATTTATTTGTCTTAGTAAATATCTTGTTTTAAATTCTTAAATATTTTTACTAATCATGAACATTAAATTTATTTTTGAATCCAATGGGGTCTCTATTGATACCCAGTAAATAATTATAAAGCTTGAAATTTTTCTTATTTACCTTTTATATTAACTGTGATAAAAAAAAAGGAACTAAACCAACATATTTCCACAAGCTGCATATTGAAGGATGAAGAATCACATGTGGCTCGTGAGCCATAGTTTGGCCAACCCTGCTATATACAAATCCTCCAGATGCATGTTAGGATTACTTCTTTGCCAACAAAAATTGCCAATTCTCAGTTTTACCACACATTTGTTTTTTCTTTATTGCCTTGAAATTAGAAGGTGATAAACACTTGACTGTATCCCTTTTGTATGTGAGCATCATGTGTGTGGCATCCTTTTGTATTGAGAAACCTTGGATCTGCATCCAAAGAACCATGTGTCAGATGCTGCACTACCACCACCAGCTGTTATGGGTGTACAAGTTCACACGAGAGTGACAGTCTTGATTGCAATGAATGCATGTGAAGACACTCTTCCCTGATCTCACCTTGTTTTCTGTCGAGCACACTTTTCTCTGGCTATGTGAACATTGTTTCTATTTTTAAGAACATTTTATTTAGTTTTGCCTTTAATTACATTTTCTTCCTCAACTTATATTTTAGCTTTTACTTATGGAAAAATCGTTGAAATAAATGACACTATATCTGTAAATTTTAAAATCTAATAGTGGGATCAGAACATGAGGCTTGTTAAAAAAAAAAAAACCAAAAAAAACAAAAAAAAAAAAACGAATGTATGGGAGGTAATTCAGTGTTTGCAAGACGAATATTAACACCACCTATATAGGTAGTGTTGATATTATGTAGAAAAAAAAATGTATTTACAAGGGAGATAATATTTGCGTTTCGCCCAAATATTAAGAGTTGTTGTTCTTGATCATTTTTATAAACTGTCATGTCACTGCAAAACGTAAGCGATTATAGCCTTCTTTTTGTCTTTGATACCTAAATTGCTGTAACTTATTGGGAATGGTAATGGAGTGGCTTCCATTGCTTTTTGTATGGTTTTGTATTTCGAGTTTTGTTTCCTAAACGGCTGTCATCTAAAGCTAGAAAGCTCAGTCTACCCTTACAAGTATTTAATCCATATGTGGTGAGGAGAGGGAGACAAGAGAGGGATTTCTACTTTTCCAAGGGCATTAATACATCATCCTACCCCAGATTTAGTCAGTTGTACCTTGGATCATGCTTTCCAACCTATCCACATGTTACTGAAACAGTTGAGGTTACAAATGTGAGCAAATATATATATGAATATGTAACCTGTTATTGGCAGAAGTAAAAACCTAATGAAAATCACAGATGAAAGCTATTGATCAAAGGACAGAATTTGTTGACAAAAAAACTCATTAATTACAAAAAAAAAAAAACAAAAAAACAAAAAAAAAAAACACATGAATATAGTTACAATACAGTGTGGAAGTTTGAAAGGGTGAAAATTTGACTTTGCTAAGGAGTTGAATATTTTTACAAAGCAAAAGAAATAAAAAGAAAGCAAATAAAATGCAAATCCAAAATTTTTGTATTCCAGAAATTGGCCAATTTCCTTTTAGTCCAACAGGAAAGACTAGACAGAGAAAGATTTCTTAATGTCTTCTTTTACTACTTTGACTCGGACTGTTTCATCTGTTTGCTACTTAGACTATCACATGAACTGACTGCTTGATATGTTGTTCATTTATTTATACATGGCACATGGACTTAATAGACACAAAATGTGTGTAAATATTTAACAGAAAAAAATTGGCTCAATTGTAAAGTATGTTACTTGAAGAGTATAAAATTTCTAATAACTGAATACTTAAAAGCCAAAGCTTTATAGATTAATTTGATACAAGTTTTAAATTCTGTGTAAATTTTTATCTTTCTCAATAGATTATAGGTTAATTAAAATTTATTTTATGTTGGTATCACTGCAATAGGGATTTGTCACCCACAAGCAGGTGGAGACACTTTTGAGACTGGAAAGTGAAGACTAGGCAGCTCCTGCCCATATATGTGCAACAATCCTCCCCTTTTGGCCTGATCTGGCTCTTGTCACGGTAGAAGATAGCAGGAGGAATCAAGTACTTATTAGAATGGTACAGGGAACCTGACCATTTTTCCATAGTCTTCAGTAGCGGATCATATATACAAGCTCCACTTAAAGTCTGGGTTGAGTTTAAGTCCCAATAGGCGCTCAAAGGAAACATCTATTCATCATAATAGTTCAAGGTCCAATCAACCAGTCCTCCTCCCAGCGATATTAGAGATCTGCTGCCAATCTCTGGTCACCTAGATGTTTTGAGGTGCACCCATATACTACATAGTTTTTCACGAATGATTGGCGTGTACTCTTAGGCTGATCATTTATATCAAGTAAAAATAGGATGGCTCGAGAAACAACCCCAAGGGAGGATGTCTGTGTTGATTGCTAGGGCCTTGGAGGACTGGCCATTAGCAACTACCTTCAGGGACCTACCCATTAGGAAGGACTTTATAATTGAAATGCCTTTTCAAAAGGTAAACCACGTATTATGAAACAGGAAAATTTCATTAGGAAAAAAAGAAAGTGCTCAACTGTTATGCAATATTAATCTTCCTATCTGGCAGTGAATGCTGGACAAATTCCTCATAAAGAGGAGACAGAGATGTGGTTCTACAGGTGAGTGCTGAGAACACCACAGACAGGGCATGTGAGCAACCAGGAAGTTTTAAGGAAAATGGAAACACAAAGGACCAGAAAGACTTAGTTGAAATTTGTGAGACGTATGAGGAAAATAGGTAGGGAGAATTTGATGCTCACAAGGTATACTGAAGGTGAGAGGGAGGCAGAATGAAACAGTAACATACCTAACTAGTTGTGTAAATGTATAGCAAAACTGGGACTGGATAGGATAGTAAAAAGGGATGAAATTTTGCTTAGAGCTATGAAAGATAGAAAGTTGCAGAGATCCAGGATCGCCCACATCTTGAAGGCACATGGCTTATAAATGAAAGAGAAACCCTTTTTGTCAATATACATCTACTCTCTGAACAATACCCATATCTTATCTGCCAGGTGGAGCCCAGTTTCAGGACTGGATAATAATCCCTTTTTTCTTTTTCTTTTTTTTTTTAAAAACTCTGGAATGTAGCAAAAACAGGACTTCTTGGGATCCTCCCTCAGCAAACTGTTTTCATAATTTCAGTGAGTAAAGAACAGGGCAAAAGTCAATACTAATCAAACAACAGATAAATGCAAGACAAAACTAGGCAAAGCAATAGTATTGATTTTCCAAGCGTCGCTTAGATATGGCACAAGGCCAAAAGTAGGGGGCATCTAGTGAGGATTGAACTCGCTACTCAGTCATAATTGTCTAGCAAGACAAGCTTGCTAAACATTACACCAGATCGAGGTAGCCAAAGGCAAAGCAGTAGTATTTACATTAGGATAACAGACTGAACAATCTTTATTGTCATATTTATGACATTTCAGTTGTTGTACACTTCAGCCAAAACATTGTGAAAATAAGGACAACAGTATGAACAATGTAAATAATTACAATTCTTCATATCAGGAATATAGACTGATGTTAAAGCAACAGTAATAAGGCAAAAAGTTCAAAGAATGTTGTTAATACACAAAAGAGACACAGACAAGTGATCACAGCATTGGGACTTCAAGATTAGAGCAAGAATATGGCAGATGAGATTAAGAAATGGTCTGTCTTATTGGTTAGGATGAAAAATCCCAGTATGCATCTATACAGTTTATCTATAAATGTGGAGAGGGGGCTATTTTTGCAGTCATTCCTCTGGATTAGAACCAACAACTGATCATGTTTTAGCATGTAGCTAAACATTTTACCCATTGTTTGTAACAAGGTGGGTGTCTAGGTGGCAAAGATTATTAGTGAAAATGTGAACAATGATTAGAGTTCAAATTCCAGCTGTGCTTATTGCATTCAGTTTTGCACAAATAACCTTGGGGAAAAATCTGAATTTAGATGGGTAGAATTGTTGAACATGGTATAATAATGTATTTAGTAACTTTTTTTTTTCAGTTGCTTAAGATTTAGTCTAATTTGAGTAGTTACTTGAGAAAAAGAAAAAAATTATTGTCCCAGTTATAGGTTAAATAGCAGAGCAGACCAGACCAAGCTCTCTAGCCTTGAATAGAGGCAGTCTAAAAGGATAGCTCTGAATTCAAAACCAGCATAAACAACTTACTACTGAAACCACAACTTATTGTTTGGCTGTGAGCCTAGAATTCACAGGAGAGAAGTGAATTCTATTTTTGGTATTGAATTCAGGGCAGTCCGTATCCTAGACGAATTGCTAGCCAATGTTTAAGAGCATGTCTGCCTTGCTCTTTTCTCATAGTTGGAAAAGGAAGAAGTAGTAATGGTTTATAAATTTCTTCAGCATTATTTTTTTTTTTAACTCCTCCACCCCTGGTTGTCTAGCCACCTTTCCTCAAATTTATTAGGGTACTTATTAAAGATAGAAGTTGAAATTTTTTGTTTAGGTTCTACTAAAGAAAAAAAAAGAAAAATAAAGACAAAACAAGCAAATTAATTTGAAAATATTTTATAAAACTATAAATTTCAGTTTAAAAAAAAAATATTACATAAGTAGACAAAACTGAAATGAATCAATGAAAAAAAGTGAATTGAATGGAAAAAATATCAAACAACATTGTCAAAATGCTAAAAGTGAATGAAAAATGAAAGAGCATGGGGGGGGTAGAGAGAGAGAGAGAAAAAAAAAAAATCATTCAAAATCCAACTCATAGCTTTTACAAATACAAAATGGCTGCCTTGAGAAAGTTTTGAAAGTAAAACTTCCATATTTATAAAGCTTCTTTTTTCTTTTCAGACAATTGAAAAAAAAAAAAAAAAAAAAAAAAAAAAAAAAATTTTTTTTTTTTTTTTTAAAAAAAAAAACACCAAAGTTTACATCTTATGATCCAGATAAGAAAAAGGTAGGAAAAACCTGTACCCATTAAGAACATTTAGTTTGGTTGCGGTTTGAGAGTGAATATATATATATTATATATATATATATATATATATTTTTAACCCTCAAACTGCAATGAAACTAAACTGTGTCTAGATTATATGCAAAAGAGGTATTGTAAAATATTTTATGTAAAATTCATAGATATGTGTTATCCAATGAAATAATTTGTACTATTATGTATAGCGAGTAAGCATGAAAGCAAATAAGTCCCAATTTTCAATTTCAAATTGATATTTAGTATTTTTTTCAGTAATTATAGCAGTTTGCAGTGTCAAGAGATTATTTGCAAGAACTAGAATTTAGTATTATGGCTCGTAAAAAAGAACTAACAATGAATGAAAAGAACTATATAACCAAAGAAATTAGCAAAGGAAAGTCTTCGCTTCAAATTTCTAAGGAATTGAAAAGGGATCATTGAACAATCAAGAAAATATGTTAAATGGGAATTCAACCAAGGAAAAAAAGTCTCAGGCTGAATTCAGGAATTTAACAAAGCAATATCTATCACATATCCAAAGAGAATTAATAAGAAACCCAAATGCATCAAGTGCGTTCATATTTGAGGCTGCTGGAGCTCCTATGGTGTCAAGGGAAACAAGGTGTAAAGTATTAAGGAAGTTTGCTGATGTAAAAATGAAATAAAGAAACCCATTTTAACAAAAGAAAAAAAAAAAAAAAAAAAAAAAAACATAAGGAAAGAAGATTGCAGTGGGCAAAAAAAAAATAAAAAAAATGCATGAAAACTGATTTCAGTAAAGTGCTTTTTACAGATGAATCAAGGATCACCCTCAATGGGTCCGATGGATGGACTCGAGGTTGGGTTTACAAGCAACATGACCCAAGAAAATTTTTTTAAACGCCAACAAGGCAGCGGTGGGACCATGATATGGGCTGGGATTATTAGTAATGAGCTCGTGGGTCCATTTAAACTGAAAGATGGGGTTAAAATGAATTTCAACAGTTACTGTGATTTTCTAGAGCAATATTTCTTTGAATGGCTTGATAACCAGTCTTTAGCCAAGCATAGATCTATGATCTTTATGCAAGACAACGCACCAAGTCATGCATCAAAGTTTACTAAATCCTGGTTGAAAGAAAAGGGATTTGTTGAAGATTCTCTTATGGACTGGCCTTCAAATAGCTGTGATGTGAATCCCATTGAGAACCTGTGGAGCATCCTCAAGAGAGATATTTATTCTAATGGAAGGCAATTCAACAGCAAGTGTGACCTCTGAGAGGCAGTTAAAGTTGCTGCAAACAACTTACCAGCTGCTATAATTGCAAATCTAACATCAGATTTTGACAATAGGCTGCTAAGAGTTATTGAAAAGAAACGAGCATTTGTGCAATAAATTTTAGGAGGTTCTTATTTTTTGTTAATATATCTTATTTTTAAAATAAAATGTTTATTTTATGTTTTTCCTTTAAGAAATTGACGAATTTGTTCTAAAATCTTTTCATAGTTTTTTTACATCAGTTTTACAAGGTATAATAATGTAAAAGTATCAAAATAAATAGTTGCAAATAAACTACTGACAGTCAAATTAGTCTGTTTTGTTAACTTAGTAAAATGTTTTCCAACCAAAAACAATAGTTTTCTCTATCACTGTATATCTAAGTTAATAATATTGAGTAGAATCTAAACAACATCATAATAGGACTTTTAACATTAAAGACGCAACTCTTTATACCAATTCATAAGTTGCATATAATCTCTAGATACAGTTTAAATGTTCTAAATGGTTACAGGTATATATATCAACTGCCTTTTGTCATTTGAAGAGATTTGTTTCCAAACTCACATGGGCAATACCTTTGACAGAACAGAACAAGCTCAATTGGGTTTCTGTGGCGATTTCTTTTTTGTTATGCAATGGAAAGAAGCCATTCTTTGACAGAATTCTCACAGGTGATGAAAAATAGATAGTTTATGATAACATTTGATGCAAACAAAACATGGAAACGAACTTGTGAATATGCATAACCCATGGCTAAAGTGGGCTTACATTCAATGATGGGGCTGCTGTCCGTTTGGTGGGATTGTAGAGGGATAATTCACTTTGAGGTTCTTTCAGCCAGTGAAACAATAATGGCAAAGAAGTATTGCAAACAATTCAATCTTGATGCAGCTATTTAAGAAAAGCGGAGGAGTTTGGCAAATCAAGAAGATTTGCATTTTCTACCATGATAACTCAAGACTGCATGGTGCAAAACAGACCTTACAGAAGATTAGAGAGTTGAAACGGGGGGGGGGTGTAGAGAGAAACCTCCAGCACCCACCATATTCTCCTGACTTGGCTCCTTCAGATTTTAATTTGTTCCAGTCTCTACATAATATATGAGACAGAGACTTGAAAACTACCTGACAATTTTCTTCTAACAAAAACGAAGTTTCTATGAAAATGCCCCCCAAGTTTGTATAAGGATGGGAGACAGTCTCCATTGTTTTTTTTTTTTTTAACAACTATGTACTTCAATAACAAATGATTTTTGTGAGTAGGTAAAATTGTTTAATTTTCTAAAAATCGGACACAAACTTTTGCAATGATGTTGGTAGCCCTGGTATCTACAATGTCAAGTGTTTTTATGCATTAATAAACATTGGACAGCCATTTGGGTGATAGAATTTGGAATGGGGGTGAAAGGGATATGGAACATGGGCTGTAACAAATATTTTGAGCAATGATGCAAAGACAAATTGTTGAACTAAAACAGTAAGATTTGTTAAAACTCTTGCAAAACACCATGGCATGTTCTTGAAATTCCATCTAAAACTCATTTGCATGCAATGAATGTGCCAACAAAGATGACAATGGAGGTATATAATGACCTTAGTAGCAGTTCTAAAATAAAAAAAAAAAAAAAAAAAAAAAAAATGTGAATCCTAATGTAACTTTCTCTGGATTTTTTCTTTCAAACTGTGCAATAAACTTTCCATGCTGAAACTAAAAGGGCTGTGAATGCCTTCAAACTAAAACACACCAAATCCCACTGAAACATTAATGAACATTTTGTGTATACAATTTACGTCTAACAAAAACTTGTTAGAAACTTTCATTCTGTTAATTTTGTTTTCAATGTTATTTTGCATTGCAATTCAATAGGTCAGTCATTTTATGCATGTACCCTTCTTCCCCACCTTTATGTACTATAAAATGTTCCCATAAGAAACCTTACACATTTAATTATTGAAGTAGTTAATCACTAAATGTTTATCTCTTTATGAATGGAAAGACACTTGAAGATGCATAAACACCCACTTTAAAAAAAAAAAAAAAAAAAAAATTCATCCAAGGAAGGCCTGAGCATACACCAGCCAAAATGTCATGAATATGATAATGGAGATGAGGACAACTATCCAAACAGTGTTTAAAAAAAAAAAAAAAAAAAAAACAAGTTACTTGTTGCCAGTGAATTTTTAGATGTACCTAACACCCCGTCAATGCCACATCCTAGAGCAATTTGGAAAATGCATCAAATCTATTGTTTGCTCTTCTGTGAATCACATTGCTAAACAAGTTTCCTGGGCTGAAAAATATTTAATCCTTTAGCATTGAACACACTGAGATTCAATATTTACAAGGTAGGTTTCAAAGTCCTAATATATGGGTGATCTTCCTGCATTATTTGTGATGTCATATATTATGGTTGAGTATACATGGAGTGGATTGGATGCTGAAGGGTTAAAAGGAGAAATTCAAGTGCATGTTATTACTCACAGACAAATGCAGGACAATGCCAGATGGTCCTGACTGTTTAAAAAACAGGATGGTGCCTGAAGGACAATCCCAAGCTTCTTTCCAGTCAAGTTCCATCCTCAAAAATATAAATGCAATGCTAATTGTTATCTTCAGTTTAATACCGGTTCTTTTATTGTTCTCTCTCAATGTCCCCCCCCATTCTTTCACACACAGCTGTTTAAAACACTGGTTTTTGTCCTATGGGAAAATTCTTGATGACCTGGCTGTTGGAAAATTACACCATGGAGATAAAGCAATGGAAACTCAGCGTGAAAAACCCAAACAATTTTTCGATCAATCAGCTACCTTCTTGGGCCATGTTATTGGATGCAGACGGCTATTGTTGGCACATGGAATTATTCACTGGTAATTAATCTTCAATTTGGCTGTGGGGGAATGTCACCGGGGGAGGAGGGTGAGGGTATTGTTAAAAAAAAAAAAAAAAAAAAAAATTTTCCTCACTTCAACCAAATTATTTCAAACTTCAATCCTTTCTCTAAGTTGCTGTGAACATAATTGAATAAAAGGAACCACTATATGACCCAAAGTTGCAAAATACAAAGTACATGCAGAACAAAAAAAAAAAAAAAAAAAAAAAAACAAACACCACCAACAGGCAGTGATCTTGAATTGAAAATTACCAATGGACTGTCACATTTGAGTATGGTTGTTACTAAGATAAGATGGCACATATGATATATTTTACTATTATGCTGACCATAAAGAATATTGCTTCCTTGGGTTTACCCCATGGTTACTTTGAGGATTTTTGATCAATAAGACTTGTATTGGCGTGTTTCACCTACAATTTACAAATGTTTATGCAAGAAATTTAGTTTTCATTTCAATGTATAATTATATCCTCAGTTCAAGCTTTGATCTAATGTCTATTGTAAGAAACTGCTTGTGTTATCCCCCTCCATACAAACAGTAGTACAAGATTTTACATAATCGTAATCTTATAAGCATTACAGAGTTAACAAATCCTTAAGCCTTATTTCAGGCTTAAAATTACAACTTTAGTAATTTCAGTTATTTTCTGTAAATTGTGAGGATTTAAAATTTTATTTTTAAGTAAAATTGAAAAAAAAGGAAGTGTGTTCTGGTACCAGCTCTGCAATTTTTCTTAATGCTTTTTAAGAATATAAAGTATTTTACAAGAATACTCTTGAAATATTTACACATCAGCTATTGTTTTATCTGCTCATTATGAGGTGAAGTATATCAATTTAATGAAATTAGGAAAAGCAGAATTCATTTTTTAAAAATAGGAAATGAAATGAAAAGAAAAAAATCTTAAATTTAAACAAATTTCAGATACAATTTAAAAATAGATCAAATGTTCAAATATATAAAATAAAAAAAAAAAAAAAAAAATTATTTTTACCAATTTGTGATGGCAATAAATTTTGAATTAAAATGATGTAGACATTTATATACATTTATTAATGACTTGGTCCCACTTAAAAGGAGAAATTTCTTTGTTTTTGAATTTTCTTACTCAGGTAATGAAGATTGCATTGGAATGGTTAATGTAACTTTTTTTTTTAAACTGCCCTGGAGCAGTTTATATCTAACAAGAAATTTCTTTGTGTCTTACTTTGGTAACAAATTGCCATCAAAATAAGACAAATGACAAGGAAGGCAACAAAAGCAAATGATTGTCCTAGTGTGGCTGATGAGATTTCACTCATGTGATATCCACACATCAATAGTGATTAAGTTTGGAGGAAAAAAAAAAAAAAAAAAGCATTGATCTAAAAAGCTGCTTTGGATGTTCTAGTTATACTGCAGCCATCTTGAATAATCTTGTATACTCACAATGCATACATATACAAGGTGGCAACAATGGGTACACATTGTTAAGCTGGCTTAAAGGTCAGAATAGTCTGATAGCTATGCTTTTTTTTTTTCCTTAATGCTTTTTAAGAATTAAAAAATTTTCTATAAAAAAACACTATTTATCAGATAGGATATGATTTATATTCAGACTATTGTGCTCATCTTTTGTTAAAGTTTTGACCATCGTGCTCATTTCACAAGTCTGTCAATCTGAGTAACCTTCAAGGAATTTCAAACTGAACCCTTCATTTAATACAAGAGGATATATCTTTCTTGTTTTGCTGTCCATGTCTAGGGATCTCTAGATATGGATAGAACAATCTACCTCTTTATATAAGGTATTTTTTTTTTCAGTAGTACAAGATTTTACATAATTGTTATTCTATAAGCATTAGTTTGGTTCAAAAATCCTTGAAGGTTACCTTGATTAGCAGACACCTAAAGATCAAAAGACAAAGGTTGAAACATGACAAAGATGAGAACATTAGCCGGAATATAAATAAAAAGGTAACTCTTCATCAAAAAATTCAGACAGAAAGCATGCTATTACACGCTTTGTTTCTCCATACAAAAAAAAGGGGTTAATGAAAAAATTTTTTTTATTTGAAGAGCTACTCCAAAAGAAATAGCAAGAATAATGTGAGAAGATAAGTAATATTTTTACATGGTGAAAATTCCCTGAACTTTGATAAGTTTCATTGAAGATGGAACTTCTATGATATTAAGCTTTTTATTATAGTTTTTTTTGTGTGCATATAAGAGATTTCTTTTCTGGACATTGAGTGTGCAAGAACTCTCCAAATGTTTTTCGAACTAAGCTAAAAGAGAAATATTTTAATTCCTGAAACAGTCAACACTAAGATGGCTATAATTAATGTCTTGGCTGTGTTCAGGAAATAAAAAAAATTCTATCCTAAAAATTTATAATTAGGTAAGAAAAATTAAATATGCAGTGTTTTATGAGATATGTTCCATGAAACCTGTATAAAAGAGGGATTGCTGCCCAAATTCAATATCAGGTATGATAAAATATAGTTTTAAGGTATGCTATGGGTTAAAGTGCTCATTATAGGGCATATGTAAATTTAAAAGTGGGCATTGAAGTCAATACCCAAAAGCAACAGTGTTTCATGCTAAACACAATTTAGCATGACACACTGTCACCTCTGGGTGTTGACTTCAATGTCAACTTTAATACAGCAATCCATTTTTTGCCCTTTTGCATGAAATTTTAAGGGAACAGAATATCATTTTTTGGTACTTTCATTAAGAGACAGCAAAAGAGGATTCTGTAGTACAAGACCTGATTTTCTTAGGATATTAATATATTATTTTTCATTTGCCTTTTCGGTAGATTCTATCTCCACTTCTTGGAAAGGTTCAAGTTCTGTTAGCTCCTCCTGTTTCTTTATTTCTGCTTCACTGCTGAGCGTTGTGCCACAAGAGTTGTTGCAATTTTCTCCTGAAGATGAATCAGAGAATTCTTCCTTTTGGTCATTTTCTGATCCAGTCCCTTTGGTGCTGGTGCTGCTGCTGCTGTGAGAGTGTTGGCTTGCTGTGTCAGAATCCAATGAGTCGACACCAGAGTCAGAATCAGATTCATCTGTTTTTTCACTAGATGACACTTGGGCATCCTGGAAAAGAAAAAAAAAAGTTACTAATAAAACTGCACCAAAACGAAATGGCGCGAAAGAGAGAGGAAGGGAGGGGTCGAGAGAGTTCACTTTTTTTGATAAACAAGTTACATGTAAATGCCTTTATTTATTAAAATAAAAGAAATAAGGTTTTACTGCAAGTTGGTGTTGAAAATTTGTTAACACAAGCAACAAACCTTTAAGTTGGGGGGGGGTATGAACCATAAAACATTTTAGGAAGCAGATGAAGCTAATCTTTGCAGTACACTGTATGTGTTTTGGGGAGGGGGGGTGTTACAAAACTATACTAATACCACTTTCAAGCATGTATGTGCAAAGGAATGGTAGGTTTTGGCAAGGATGCGTTGTGTGGGGTGGGGGATAGAATACCCCTCCTGTAAAAACTCCTCTCAGAGAGGAGATGCCAACAAATAACTATCAAACTCATGTGGGAGAGGGATGTATGAAAGAGGTGAAAGACACAAGAGCAATTATTTTTAAGTCTATTTACCATTGTCCATGGTGGTGGGGCCTGGTCTGAGCATCGTCGAAGAGCAAATTTCCACACACCAAAACCTGAAAGGCCAACGGTGTTCCAATATTTCTCAACCGTATATAATCCTAAAATGTGGAGAGAAAAAACTTTATTAATTGACAAAATAACCAAACTGGTGAGCTAAGTTCAAATTAGTTTTGAGTTCAATTTAAACTAATGCCCTTGAGAAAGACATCTCATATATCTCTTATAAAATGCAGATTGTGTGTGTGTCTGTACGTTTATATATTGGATCGGATTTCCTACATTTTTCAACCGATTTCAACAAAACTTCACAGGACTATGTAAAATTACCTTGCAGTGGTTCTGACAGCGCCAAAAATTGGAAAAACAATTGTTTTTGCACAAAATCAATTTGAAAACACAATTAAGAGGCATCGCGAGAATGAAAGGGGGACAACTCATATAGAGTTATACTTATTATAAAACCCAGGTTGTTTGTGTGTGTGTGTGTGTGTGTGTGAGTTCGCTTATATATGGATCAGATTTTCTACATTTTTCAACCGATTTCAACAAAACTTCACTTTTTTTTGGCAGGTAGTGTTTCTTATTGTCTTGCACACTTTTTATTTTTACATTCAGAATGCTTTAAAAATTCCATTTACAAGACACTTGTTTATAATAAAATTCTATTCAATCGGTAGACTCATAATGATTGAAAAAATGTTTTTGTTTGACCAATTCGTAAACAAAAAAAAAAAACTAAATGCGTGTCCATCAACCTTAAACAATCTTTGTCAATTTTATTTTTCAGTCTTTATGATGGTCGATACTTGATCTATCTCTTACTGTTACATCTCGGGCAATGCTGGGCTCTACTGCTAGTGTGTGTATAATATATATATTATATATATATATATAATACACAAAACAAGAATAGCTATAACTGTCAACATTCTGTTGCTACATTTGAGGTATGAAAGTTGCATTTAAAAAACAAAACTGATCAACTTAATGAAACAAAGATACCTGTCCCATCACAGGGGTTACATTTGAATACACTTTTCATACACTAAATGTAGCAACTATTATGAGACAGAGGTAGGTAGCAATTACAACTGCAATAGGACAGTTGTATACCCCTTTCATGAATGAAATGTAGCAAGTATTACAGGACAGAGGTAGCATTTTTATTACATTTTTTTTTCTTTTTCTTTCTTTGTATATAAAATAGCAACCAAATTAGATTTCTTGGTGTTTGGGAGTCATTTTTTGCATTTCAAGAATCCCCCATTTGACATGAAACCATCTGCCTATGTATTAAATTTCTAACAAGGGTTATTTGTTCAAATGATTGAAAATTGGATGAGAATCAGTCAGAATATGATAAGGATGCAAGAATTTGGAAAGGTCACAAGAAAAATGGATTTTAATTTGCCTGACAGAACAGAAGTTGCATTAGTTATATGAATGAGCTTTAAGATTTAAAATTAGTTATATAAAAAAAAACAAAAAAAAACAAAAAAAAAAACATTCCAGCAAGTCACTGGTTCGTCTAGCAACAAACAGTATATAAATAATAAAAAAAAACCCCTCTTTTATCCATAGGATGTAGTAGCAACAATACTAGTAGTGGGTGTTGCTCATTTTTCATCATTCTCCTCCCTGGAACATTTATTTACTTTTTAATGAATATTTTGTATACCCCTGTGTCTTTGGTCACAAAATACTATATCTTGCATGTGCACAACTGTACAATTCCTTCCATATTCGCAATGCACACACACCAAGGTAAGATCACGAGTTTCATCATTGACAAATTTAATGTGACAAACTTAAGGTTTCTTTTGTGGCAATCATGCCTTTCATTTCCAGAGTATATAAATAAACAGGATTTGCCTGAAATCTATATGTAGGAAATCAAAATAAAAATAGCATTCAATTTTTATCAATATAATTTTGATAAAAAAAAAAAAAAAAAAAAATACAAGCAAAAATTTAAAATTAACAACAACAATAATGTCAACAAAAAAATTTGAAGACTTAAAAATATATTTACCATCATATCTATATCCTTCTTCAGGTGCAAATTCACTTTTGAGTTTGTAGCCACGAATTACTCTGACAGGATGACCTAATTCACAGTTGCGACTCAAAGCCAAGTTACCTCTGGTTAATGTTTGGTCCTTTGATTGAGAAGCTGTGCGCAGATTCTGAAATTTAGGAGGAAGAAGAGGAAGGAATTAAAAAAATATGAGAGACCAAGTTTCAGAAAAAACAGATACAGATGGTGGATTTAAAAATCCAAATAAAACAAAAAGATGCTTTAATTTGTATGGAATTTATTAATCACCAGGTTGTGTCTAGGAAAAATTGTTAAAATAGAACAAAAATTTTAATCAAAGCAATAAAAGCAGACAAAATATAAGATGAAATTAGACAATGATGAAAAACAAGACCTGTCAAAGGCCGGTTGAGCTTATACAAGGAGATATTGTGTGTATACTATATCTCCACAAATATTCTTAAATGTCTGTAATTGGTAACAGAAGTCATTGGTTTATACCAACAGTTTCCCATACTTAATACTTCTCGAATTCGCTCTCGTGTGGTCATGTGTGATGTCATGAGCTGTGGTGCGATTTTCGCTTCAAGCATCTTATATGCATGTGTTTATCGTTGCTTGGAAATCATCCACAAACAAAAACAAACTATCATCACTTTCTTGTCAGTGTATTGCTTAATATATTTGTCATACTGTAATTGTCATCTTTGATAATTTAATGACTTATTAAATATCAGGCTTATGAAAAGCTCAGATTGGATTAAAAATATATATCAATATATATATTTTCTTTCTTATATTTAATATATAATGTTATAAAATATTATCAGACGTTATGAAAATAATTCACATAAAATAAATATATATATAACATATTGTTTATATATATATATATATATATATATATATATATATATATATATATATATATATTATATATATATATATATATATATATATATATTATATATATATATATATATATATATATATATATATATATATATATATATATATATATATATTATATATATATATATATATATATATTATATATATTATATATATATATATATATATATACACACACTTTAGTGTACCTGTGCATTCAAAATAAGTGGGAAGAAGGAATGTATTATAAGTAATTTTTGTTTAATCCAAGTACAATTTTGTCAGTTAAAATTGTTCAATTATTAATATTAACAATGAACTGTGTACAATTTATAAACACCTCAGGAAAGAGTGTGTGTGTGTGTGTGTGTGTGTGTACATGCACAGCTTTTGCGACACCTTGGTTATTCTCAAAAGTTAAGTTTGCTGTGAAATTAGAATAGTGATAGCCGATCCCACAAGCCAAGACAACTCGAAGAAATGAAACTTAATGTGAATGTTTAATTAAAGCTGAAATAAAATGTTTGCACATAGTTCGCAGAGAGAGGAAAAGAAGGGGGTTTCTTTGTAGTTTGTCAGCGCAGTAGCTTTTTGTGTTTGGACGTGAATGGAGTAATGACTTCCATGTGTCATATGAAATCTTTGCACACATTCACATACATACATATACACACAAGAATTAAATCTTTTAAACAACTATAGTAAAGATTCAGTAACCCGAATGTAGGTCTTAATTCTATGATGCTTCTTACAGTGCAAAAAAATGAAGTTTATGTCAGGGATTGAAAAATTTTCCTTTTTATCAATCTGGTGATAGCTAGCTGAACTGAAAGTTCCTGGCCAATAGTCTTATTACTATGCTATAGAGATCAATTTCAAATTAATCTTTGAAAGTAAAAATAAGAGAATCTTAGAGTTCTTACCTTTGGATTACTTTTTGTACCTTTCAAATCTCTACCACCTGGGGAGAAAAAAAAGAATCCAAACATAATGGAAAAAAATGCACACATGATATATCGTCTACACCACAAAAAAGAAAAACATTATGAATTAATTGTTCACTTACATAAAAGCATAGGGCAACAAAAGACGAGAGGGGGGGGACGAGAGAGGGGGAGGGAGGGAGACAAGAGAGGAATGTAGCAGCATAAAATCTTAGCTGTAGAACTTCCAGGGTTACAGCATTTTTACTGCTGAAATTCACTTAACATGGTAGAGGGTTACTGAAGGAGTTGAAGATTATGAGGATAGACAATAATTGAATCATGAGTTGAACTTCCTCTTTTGAATACAGAAGAAAAGTCAGCAATTCAACTGTGGACAAAGATGTTGAACATTTTGTGGGTTATTTAAAGCTGAAACATCCGATTTAAATTTTTTTGCAAGTGAATATTGCATTAATTTTTTAGGAGAATGATTTTTCTAGATAGAACTACTATTTAACCCATAGCTGGAGGGAAAAATGGATTCGTACATTTTACAAGGGTATTTTTACATATAAATAAAAGTAATGAACTTGACTGGAATTCAAAAACTGCTCTTACATTACTTGCACATTGGTGGACATAGCCGGGTGAGCCCAAGCTAATGGAACTAAAGAATGGAATTCATTTTATATATATATATATATATATATATATATATATATATAGAGAGAGAGGGGGGGTTGTGAAAAATTTACATAACTCATCAAATAACAATACAAACCTTCTCCAGTATAAGTAAAACATTCACCAACATCCAGGTCATCTTCATACCCACCAGACAAAGCGATTGAATAAGCACCTTCAATTTCACTGCCATGGATACCAGCCACAGTTGGTCTAGAGTGTAAAGGAAAAATAAAATAAAAATCTTCAAATTTGATAGCTTGTCTTCCTCATTCCTACAAGGAAACTTAAAAAATGGCTAGTCTTCTGTTGGCTGGAAATGCTTAGGAAAGCAAGTAATTGCCCGCTTTCTAAATGTTATTTTATTTTTTTTTTCTAAACTAAAGAATTTAATTAATTTCCTGCTTATTAATGATTCCAATTAATTCTGATCTCTCCCTATAAATTTTATAAATATCATTTAATTTTATTATTTTTATCCTTTTTGTTTAAGCCTAATTTTCTAGGTTTAGATTAAGGTCAGTAAGTGGGTGGGGGAGTGTGTGTTGTTTGGTACAAGGTAATATAAATAAATATGTATATAATATATATATATATATATATATATATATATATATATAATAATCGTACAAGGTCTTTAATCTTGTGTTTTTGCTAGTTTCAGAAAGTTAGCTGATGGACCTGTCTTAAAAAAAAAAAAAGAAAAAAAAAAAAGCTGGCATTGATAGGGTGTTAAGTGGGTGATACATCAATTCTATTGCTATAAAATAACCAATTTTGAGGCTTATTAAGACGCCAAAGTACAACCCAAAGCCACAAACTAATGTATAGATTTAAAAAAAAAAAAAAAAAAAAAAAAAAAAAAAAAAAAAAAAAAAAAAAAAAGAAAAAAAAGAAAAAAATAAAGAAAAAAAAGAAAAAAGCTACATACCGATGGATACCAGCATGACTGCACTCTACACGTGTTGCCCACCACGTTCCAACCTCAACACCTACAAATGGCAGAAAAAAAAAAAAAAAAAAAAAAAAAAAAAAATGTGTGTGGACTAGGATATTGAATTAAATAATTCAAGGCTTAAGTTGAAAAATCTGTAGTTTCTTACCATTTATCTCTCCAAATACATTAGGACGAAATTGTGGCACTCTTTTCACTGGGCTTTCTACCTCTTCCTCTGTTAGGGGTAAGCTATTTTCTGAAGGTTTCTAAAAAGACAGAGAAAAAAATAAAAAATAAAAAAATAAAAATAAAAAATAAATAAATCTATGCAATTATTTTGTACATTTAAATCATCCCCTCCACCCAAAAGTCTGATTTAAAATACATATTAAGATTCACACATAGGAATTTAGGTATACTCAATTTAAAGAATCTTCTACAAAAAGCCTTCTATAAACTTCAATCATGGCAGACAGCTAGGCCAAAACTACTAGATCAATTCAGTAATATAACACAGGGCAGTGTGAGGTTTGAACTCTGGCAATACTAGTTTGCTAATCAATGCTTAATTGAAAGTCATCTATCTTATATCATGATGGAAGCACAAAAGCCTAAGCATGAACCCCAATTGAAGTGGGTAGAAATTTATTTAGTGTGTGAACATGATGCCGTACCTGTCCTCTAAGACGACATGACCGCCTGATGGGGCCCATTTGAACAGATCCCTGGTTTTCGACATTTTGTGTTGCTGCAAAGTATTTCTTGGGTTTTGAAGAGTAGGACGGCGCTTTTCGTTTTATTGGTTTGTGAACAACTTGAAATTTTTCAAGCTGAAAAAAATAAAATAAAATGAAATTAAATCTGTGCACACAAAGTTAGAAAATTATATACAATCTCTGCCCCAGGGTGTAAAAGCAAAATTCTCCAATTGTTAGATTAAGCTCTGAACCGTTGTATCTTAGAAATGACTAGCAGTAGAGCCCGGCGTTGCCCGGGGATGTAACAGTAAGAGATAGATCAAGTCAAGTATCGACCATCATAAAGACTGAAAAATAAAATTGACAAAGATTATTGTTTAAGGTTGACGGACACGCATGTCTTAATTAGTTTTTTTTTTTTTTACGAATTGGTCAAACTCAAACAAAAACATTGTTTTTAATCGTTATGAGTCTACCGATTGAATAGAATTTTATTATAAACAATTGTCTTGTAAATGGAATTTTTAAAGCATTCTGAATGTAAAAATAAAGAAAAAAAGTGTGCAAGATAAGAAACACTACTAGTTGTTTTTTTTTAACCATTTCACCCCCCACCCAAAAAAAGGAGGAAAGAATATTTGTTGTATCATGAAATTTTTTATGAGTATGTGGTATATAGCAGATGGAATGGCAATGGATAAGCTCTTGTGGTGAAGGAGTAAATCTTAATGGATGAATAAATAGGCCATAAATTGGATAGTTAATGTAGACCAGCCTCACCCCACCTTCCCTTTGGCCTCATAATTCAATTTGCAATAAATCTACCTTTTATCCCAACCAAAGCAACAAAGCTACTAAGATAAAAGGGATTACTGAGTGAGAGAGAATATGAAAATGCCAAACATTAAGAGACCAGTAATTAAGACAAGATCATGATTGACATTGATCTTCAAAAACTTAAGTGCTAAGTCTACCATTTGTTGATGTTTAGACTATTTCTGTTACAGTGACCCTGCTATATACCTTGAGCCTCTTGATAAAATCCAAAGAAGAATCAGCAATATTACTGGTCTTGATCTGGTGGTTCAGCTTCAGTTACTTTCTCACCATGTAAGGTTGTCCCCTCTCCAACTTTACTATAAATACTTTAATGTTAATTGTTTCACTATGGTACCTAGTGCGCTACTAGACTGGCATAGAGTAGTTAGCAATTTACAGTTGAGCTGGCTAGATAAGTTTTTCTTGCACTTTTTGCTTGTGGAACTTCCTTTCAGCTCCATGATTTCCAGCCAACTTTAATCTGCAAAAATTTAAATGCAATGTCAATTGATATCTACTGTCCTCCTGAATACTTTCCTTCTTCCTGCTTAATGTTTCAATTCATAATTCTTCCACACACAGTAATCCCTTGTCTCTTTGGATTGGGGGGGAATGGGGGTTTAACTCAAAGTGGGAATGAGAGAAAAAAAAAAGTTGACTAGAAAACAAGAAGCTGGTAGAGAGTTCTACAAGTGAGAAGCAAAGAAACTGTTAGCATAGAACTTATGGTAACAGAAAAAATTTTATTTTTAAAAATGTTAAAATTCTAAAATGAATAATAGTCTAACATTTTTTTTTTCTTTCAAATATACATTTTTTGTGAGAAGTGTATTTTTCTTAAGTACCAGATGGCTTGTGTGAAAATTGTTACATTTTTTTTATGACTCTTTAGGCCGAAGTGGTTGACCGCCAAAATTATGTCGTTGATTAGTTTTGAGAGCCGATTTCTTGAAGCCATTTTGAAAACTTGAAATGAGCTGATATAACAGTTGTGAGTGAGTTATTAAGAAAAAAACTATTAATGGTTGAAGAAGAAGGTATTAGCACCCATGCTTCAAGAGGATTGGTCGGGCTGAGGGAGTTATAAATTAATAAGATTTTTGGACATCAAGTAAACACAGCAGGTCATCAACATTAAAAGAGATGATTTGTCACCAAAAATAGAACATCAAAAGACAGCACCAGTTACCAGCCATCTGCGGAGAGACAAAAATTTCAAGCGAAAATTCTGTGGTTGGACAGCATAAAATGAAAAGAGATTTTCCCAAGCACGAACTGTGAGAAGGTAAAAGGGACTTTTCTTTTCTTCTCCAAAATAACTGCTGTTAAAAGTAGGTCTTTTCCAGTCTCCCCACCTAAAAGGCCGTTGAATTTAAAAAAAAAAAAAAAATACTATATTATATAGGTTTCTCTTTTTTTTTTTGTAATTTACAAAAACCTAAGTCTTTTTCCTTGCTGTAATTTCCTACTTTCTGTTGGTAACCCATGAAATTGTTATCCTGCCTTTGAGGTGCACAGAAGTAAATTTTTGTGCCAACTTGTACGTTTTTTCGTAATTGTCTAAACCATAAATAGATGCATTATTCCTTCTGAAATGTCATGCTTCTTGTGTCTTGCTGTTTTTACTAAGTTTTTGTTAGGTGACCCTACCTATATAAAGACAGTTTTTCATGCAACAGGAAGTTGTGTGCATGCGCCATAAATAATTAAAATGATTAAATTTAATTTTTGCTTCTGAATAAAATTTTTGTATTTTTAAAATGTGAAACCGATTTGTTAACAGCACATGAAAATTTAAACAAATCTAGCATTAAAATTGAGTTTTGTTTTTTTTTTTTTTAAATTATTTTTTATACATAGTACTTCATCTTAAAATTATACGGCATGCAATTTGGAGTCAACAACACATTTTTCCTTTCTGTTCAGCGATGGTAGAATGATCTGAAAGTAGTAACAAAATAATAGAGGGAGTTGGGGGGGATTTAACAAACAGGATTCATGTAAGAATTGTTTTTTCTTTTTTAATTCTTTTTAGAGCCTTGGAAATTTTGGTTAAAAATCTTGTTTATCTAGCATCAACAAAGTACCATAAATTTCTAAGGGAAATATTATTTGAGTCTTTTTGCAGTGAAAAACAGATTTGGAAATTCTTGCAAAAATCAGAATTGTCGAATTTCAATGAAAATTTCAAACAACACTTATTCAGAAATAAATATTTTTAAACGTTTCTTTGTAAAAAAAAAAAAAAAAAAAAAAGTTAACATTAAATATTCATTTCTTTTTATGAAAAAATGTCACAGTGGATAAAGGTGTTGGTTAGATCCAGTGACAGACCCAAAGAAGGTGAGTTCATTTCCTGGTTAAGGCAGTGGAGAACTTTCAAAGGGAAAATTAGCAGGAGATAACTGATAACTGACATCCATCAAACATGGCACGTGGAACTAGAACAGTTTACCCCAGTGATCGAAATAAAGGGTTCAGTTCGAAATTCCAACCACCTGAAGAAGGCCGGAGCGTACAACAGCCGAAACGTTGCGATAAATATGGCGACAAAGATGAGGACAATAGTCCGACTAATGTAAATACTGTACATAATACCTCATCTCAGAAACATAGACAGACTCAAAATCTTTTTTGCAAAGCTTAATTTTTTGTATTAGTTATAAAGACAAGTCAGAGTATTTTAAATCATGAAATTTTTAGTGTCAAATAGGACGCCAGTTGCAGAAAATTTGCACTAAATTGGAAAAAAAAAAAAAAAAAAATGCAAGTAAAAGGCACTATTGAATTAAAAAGACTTAATTACTTTAAAATATTAAAGTTTTTTTTTTTTTTGAGGAAAAAAAATTTTTTTTTATAACTTCAATTAAATTAGAAATCATCAACTTTAAAAAATATATTTAAAAATTAACTAAGCTATATAAATTATGTGGGTGGAAGCCGGATGCAGGTAAAGCTTAGTTACCTAATTTAAAAAAAAAAAATAAATAAATAAAAATAAAAATAAATAATTGCAATTAAATCTAATTTTCTTGAAATACAATAAGAATTACAAATTTTTCACACTTTAATTTTTCTCAACATTCAATTAAGAATAAAAAATAAACACGGGTTAAGTTAACGAACGTAAATTTTTGCAAGATAAATATTTCATTAAAATTATAATCAGTTAATTTTTTTTTTCTTGAACAAAAGCTATATATTAAAAAATATTTAATATGCAAAGAAAAAATATTTAAACAAAGAAAAGTTTTATGTAGTGTGAAAACAACGGTCAAGTTTAAAAGTCAAAAGCGCCCCCTGTTGGAAAAATCGGGATCAAGCCGGCGACAAACTACAAGCAGCGCCCTCTGTCATTCACAAAACACATGGACACAACAAAAACACATGCAGAGAAAATACCAAGTATTAAAACATGCGCCTCAAAAAACGACGATGTAAATAATTATTTGGCGAAAAGGAATTCCTAATGACTGAAAAATATGTGCAATATGGAATACAAGTTCTGAAATACTTAACAGAAAGGATAAAGTAAAAGATGTTCGTGCTTTGGCTCGGAGGGAAAAAAAAAGTATGGAAGTGAAGTTGGAAAAGAAACTTAACGAGGAAGAGAAGAAAAATAGTTTATTTTTTCAATTTATTTTTTTATTAACCTATCTTTTTTTTTTTTTTAAATGAAATATCAGAAAAGTTGGTCAAATCTGCTGACTGTTTAAAAACAACGATAAAATTAAAAAAAGGAGAAAAAAAAAATTGAAACAAGAAGCGTGAAGCAAAAACAAAAAGACAAAAAATCAAAGTTTTGTTATTTCTATTTTTTTTTTAACCCGCCTTTTTCTTTTTACCACCCTCAAGTTCATATCGATAACTGAATTTTTAAAAGTCATCAAACTCTGGAAATAAGGCCCAGTTAAAAATAATTTCCTATTTCCGAGTCGGAAACAAAAATTGTCATGTGGAATCGGGAAACCTTGTAAAACAAAACCTCGAAAAGTCAATTTAAAATTAAAACAAAAAAAAAAAAAAAAAAAAAAAAAGACAAAAAAAAAACGAACTAAATTTGACTTTTCGTCTGTTTACAAACATTTTAATTTATTGCAGATTTGACAAGTTCTAAGAGGAGAAAGACTTATAAACAAAAATAAAGCCAATTTATTAAAATTTTTTTTTTTTTTTGTCAGAGTTCATTGACTAAAATTTTTAGTTCTAGTCAACTTTAAAAAACAAAGTAATTAACTGTTTTTTTACAGTAATATCAAAAACAAAGGAAAACCCAGAAGAATCCTAAGCTAATTTTGAATACCATCAAATAATTGACATTAGTAATTCCATTGACTTTTGTTTTTACTGAAGTTTTAATGATTCGTAAAATTTATAGAAAAAAAAGCGATAAATTCACAAACTATTTTGTACTTAACGGTAATTTTTGTTAGCAAGTTAATAATAATAATAATAATGACAATTTAAAAACACGTAAACATTCAACAAGATTAAGATTACAGACGTCACATCTCCAAAGAAACCTTTTTTTTTTTAAATTCAAAAGATGCTAGAATTCCCGACATATAATTATCTAAATTTAAAAGAGCTTGAGATGTTTTTACTTAAAAATGGTTCTACAAAATAAATTGCACAATTAGCTAAAGAAAGAAAGAAAAAAAAAAACAGAAAGTTAAAAATAAAATACATTTAACTTCGAAAACTAAAGCCTTCTATTGTCTCCCATCTTTTAAATAAAACTTTAAATATGCCTCAGGATACGACCAATAATGAGTGTCAGCAAGATCAGAATTTTCCTTATATGCGAGATCGTCATGAAGACTTCCAACTCGCAGAAGTGGATGAAATCCTACGATACCCAGACCCGTCCAAAATTATGTCGGAACCTCCGATCTTGCCTAAGGGAGGCGAAGTATACCTTTACCGACCCAAGGCGCTGGACAGACGAGTGAGGGACCAATATTGGTGGGTCAATCGTGGAAACAATTTTCACTCGAAGGGCCAGAAACGACCAACCATTATGAAAACCTACTTCAGCCTCAAAGACAGAAATGGAGGACGAAAGAGCGATTGTTTAAACGGGTTTCGTCGTCATCTCTATCGCTTGGCTGATGCAAAAGATGATGAAGCTATCATATTTATTCATTATCTGGGGGACGAGACTTTACACAAGCCTATGCCTCATGGAAATACCAAACTTTCCTGGCATAATCAACCGGCAGCTTCGTCCAGGAATTCTACTGTCAAAACATGCGAGAAAATTCCCAATTATCATGATTTCCCAGCAACTGGACGATACCAAAATAATAAAGTAATGACTAGAAACGCAAATAATACCGGCAGTAAGCGGAGCTCAATTCCTGCTAATGTCAGGACTCCATCGAACCTTATCAAACCTGGAGTCTCCTCCGTGAGTGACAAAGTCCGACAAACCCTGACGAACAATCGGAAGAGATCGGCCCCTGGTTGGAACACAAACAAAACAGAAACCAACAAAGTGGTAAATAATTCGATTTCTATATATTTTCTTTTCTTGAAATTTGGGATCGTGTCTAAAGATGAAAAATGTATTCTGAGAGAGACATCAGATCTGCGGATGATCAATTTAGGCTTATTCCCCCATAAATAAATTCTAAACACGATGTGTGAAGAAAAATCAACACTGCATGATGACTGGCCGTTTCACGCCTTAAGCGATCATCAGGCTATAAACCAATAATGCATGCTTAGATTTGAGTTTAGAAAAGAATTGGTATTTAGTTCATTTTAAGTTCTCTGCTCTATTTATTCCTTCCAAAAGTCAGAAATACTGATTTTTGGTAAGTAAGCAGAGAATTTTTTCGTATCAGTTTTATAGTCAATTGTATTTTTTTTTTCCTTCTTAAGTTCTAATTCTCAATTTTAACATGAAAAATTAAATTGTAATTCTTGATATTCTCAGTTGTGAGGGAGAAGGTAATGTCAAAATATTTTTCCTTTAATAATGCGAAATATCAGTGATTTAAAAAAAAAAAATAAATAAATAAATCGATCAATAACTATTTATACTGGGTCTCATGCATGCAAGTAATCCATAAATATCTTAAATTTTGAAATTATATTTATTTTTGGCATTTTTTTTTTAAACCGTTTCTAAATCAGATTATTCCATCTCACCTGCTATCATCTTCTGCCACACTGAATCACTGCTCTAACCATTCTGTGCCATCCATTCACAAACCCAGCTTTACTTACAATTTTTCCTTGCCTCCTGATGCCTTGAATATGCCCTGTGTATATTAAACTTTCCAAGTCCTCTTTCCTCATAACGTACCTCTAAAAATTTTAAAAGTCTTTGTTTTTTCATAGTATTCTCAGCATCTGTCAGTCCATCTGTCATTTCAAGCATCTTCATCAGTATAAGGAAATTGTCCAGCATTCAATGCTGTGAGGGGGATAACAGTTTAGCAATTCTTTCTAAAATATTTGTACATCTTAATACTTTGCTTAGTTTTTGGATGGCCTTTTTCACCATTCTGAAGCACCTTCAGATCCTCATATTGTACTTTCCATTGTCTGCTACCCTACCAAAATGGGAATTTCGGTACCTGCTTCATATTGAGGTTTTCAATCCGAAGCTCATACTGCTTCTCTTGCTGACAAACCACACAGTCCTTTCTTCTCTTTTCTTTGCCCAATAGCAAGCCAAGAAAGAGTGATGGGAAGAACTAAAACTAACTAAACCAGGTGCCAATATTTAAGAACACCATCCATTATCTCAGGTTTCTACTTTTCTCTCAACATTTGCCTGTATCTTCTCACTCTCTCCCTTATCCTTTTTTTACTCTTTATTGAGTTTCCTTTTCCCTTAATCAAAATGGTATATATGGATTAGTTTTTTATGCAGAGAAAAAGACATATGCACAAGTATTTTCTATTACATCAGTTTCTTTGCTTTTCCTTTTTTAAAATCTTATTTAGCCTTGTCTTCAGAAATAATTTTAATGTGTAACAATTTTTAAATTTCCATTCTTAACCACCTTTCAACTGACCAATTGTTAGATTTTCTGAATTGTTAAAAGTTGTTAGATTTCAAGGGACTTATCCTAATATTAGTTTAATCTGCATAATTTCACTGCAGTTTTTATAATAAATCTAATAACTTTAAATGAAATGTTTAAACTACCTAAAAATTTAACTCCAGCTTGTTTTGACATTTTAGATTAAAATGTGACAAATTTTCAAGAGCAAAATGGATTTAAGCTTTACGATTTGCATAAAAATTCTAATCACTTAAAAGCAATAAACAGTGAAGGTAGTTGAAATAATAGTTGGTTTGTATGTGGGGGGTACTGACCTTTTGACAGTTTTTTTTTTTTAAATTGTGGGCACAGGTTAAAGGTGGCCAAAAAATTTCTGGAATTTTCCATATTTTCTTGTAAAGTTCCATCATAAATATTTTACTCTTGTCATTTTTCATACTTCAGTTTTCTGAGGTCTCAATTCATAAAGAATGAAATGACTGATTAATTAATAAGTATAATTAATGATAATTAATACAACATGTGTCACTTTGTTGATTTATTTATATTCAGCACCTTGACTGCAGAGTTTCATAGTTTTGTTATTTTTCAGGCCACTCGCCTAGAGGATTAATACAAATAAAAACGTCACTTAACCAATTGGTGTTATATTCAGCAGCTCAATTCTTGAGTTTTTGTAGGCAAACGTTTGTAATTTTTAGGCCCAATCATCAGGTTTCAATAGATAATTATAATACTGAGAAAACATTAAAATTACAAGAATTTTACCTTTTTTTTTTTTTTAACGCTAGAACTTTGTGAAAGTGCTCAATAGATAACTAGAGCTATTACATTTAATAGATCAAGAAAAATTAAAGTGACTTCAGATTTTTACAGTGAAATGCTCATCAGGAACATATGTTTGATAAGTCTTTTCTGGATGAGCATTTTGACAAAACAGTAAGCTAACCAGATAAGACAAACATTTAATTTATTACACAAAGTTCTTAATTTCTGAACAAAGAACACACATGACTGACTGGGATTTTCTCAAACTGGAAGGGTTAAACCGAGGATGGGAGGGTATCACCAAACTACAGTCTGCAGTGTCAGTTCATCTGGCCTGCCACTGCACTGCCACAAATGAGCTAAAATATTATTTGGATCAAATTATTAATAGATTGTAGTCAAACTTATTATGCCAGAAAATAAATGCAAGTAAAAAATGCCAAAATTTGGCCACTCTGATAGTTAAAGAAATAAAGTGAAATAAAGTTTGGTGACTTTTTGATATCCAAGTGCTTTTTGTGCTTTCTATGAGATTATGAGCCTGCTGCAGCGATCATGTCAAGTTGCAGGGTTGTGTTTAAACCAGTTTTAAGAATGACATATATAAAAAGGAACAACTTCAGCAAATTATATAATTTTGCCTGAACTCAAATTATAAATGGATAACACAAATTAATGATTAATTAAAAACAAAAACAATGTGTTCAATCCCACACAAACAAAACTGTACATAAAATGATCCTAAACTCTTACCCAACTTAAGAGATAAAATTTTTAAAACTAAGATTTTAAAAACATTGACAAATTCAAAACTGTCTTTACCAAAAACCCCACACCTTCCTATTTCACTTTTAAGGTAAATCAAATTTAAACGAAATACCTCACTACAAACTTCCATGAAACTGTAGGAAAAAAAAAAAAAAAAAAAAAAATCTAATAAATAAAC
Organism: Acanthosepion pharaonis; assembly: GCA_903632075.3. Taxonomy (NCBI): domain Eukaryota; kingdom Metazoa; phylum Mollusca; class Cephalopoda; order Sepiida; family Sepiidae; genus Acanthosepion; species Acanthosepion pharaonis. The sequence continues at coordinate 1,462,284 of CAHIKZ030000215.1, read as the reverse complement.
TTCCCTATTGAATATTACTACATGACTGACAAGGGAAAATCTGACAAAAGGACTGCTATCAAATTAAAAAGGTACAATCCTGTTCTTTGACTATTACATATGTTTCGTTAGTTTAACAAAACATTATATATATATATATATATATATATATATATATATATGGTTGTCCAAAATGTACTTTTGCTTATAAAGTAAACAATTTACTGTACAAACTTTTTAGCTAACCTGATATATCCTGAATGAACAGCCCCCAGGAAGGTGAGAACATTTTTTATACCATTTATTTGGAACTAATGCAATATGGATTCAAATTAATCCCCAAATACTGACTTTGGGAAGGATCATATTTAATGCTGCAATCCCCACCCCTGCCAATTTCAGTTAGGGCATATTTAAGAAAAAAAAATTTTAGTTTATAGAAGCATGTAATTTTTAAAGCAAGCAGTACATTACAAAAGCACTTTCACTGATAGAAAACATTACTTCATATAAAAAGTAGGCTAGCAGTATAAATTAAATTTGTTTTAGGAATTAATAAAATAATTTGACAATAGGTAGATGTGACCATCTGAGGCAATATTAGTCTACAGGAGGCCTCAACTTCACATATGTGGGACTGAAAGGAAAAAGATAAAAGTAACATGTACCACCAAAATTAACAGCTTTCAAGCAAATACTTCTATTCATTATCTGGTCATTACTGAATTTACAGGTAGCATCTCTCTCCAATGTCTAATTTTTCATCATTTTTTTTTTTTTTCAATTTCCAAATCAAAAGTACACTCAGTCAAAATTGTGGATAAACTACCCATTTATATTTTTACCCAACTATTTTCAACTATCTTAGCCATTATCAAAACGTGGATGTTGTCAATGTGCTAGAAAAGATTTTGTTGGTTGCATAATGGCATTCCCCCCAGAATGCTGGAATTCAGATTAAATCCAGTGATAGCATGTGTAAAACACTCAAGACACGAGCCACATTAAATATGGCATTTTTACATGTATATATCCGTTACATTCTTTTGAGCTTACAGTCACCTCACGTAGAAACATTGGTTCTCATATGATCACCAAAGTTAAGCAATGTTGAGTGATCATTACCTAGATGGGTGACTGCTTGAGAATACACTTTTTTTCTCTCCAAATTTTGCAACATTCTAATCTCATCCTATGACTATTTTTAACAACATAAAACTGACAGGCTTTTTTGTTACTAGTGAACAAGTGAGCCGTTTAGAGCTTTTCAAGTAACAAGTACTCATAATTTTTATTAGTAAAAATAACTAACTTTACTAGTTAATAGCATTAACACTGGAACTAATTCCTTATTTAGTTCTTGATGGGTACAGAATTTTTAGAATGTTACTCAAATGTAAAGCTAGTTAGCCATGTTTCACAGACCACATTCCAAGTTGGGAGTTTGCAAAGTAATGTTACCCCTCTACCCACTTCCCTTTGATGTTTGTCAAGAAACTCTTGACAAATAATTTAGGCTACACATGTTGGTGATTAATATATATCGAACATATTGCTTGTAGCAATACAGCCCTTGAGGAAGATCTCAGAAAAATCTTTCTTGTAGCTTTAATTCCAAGAAGGAAAATAATTTGCTGTATTTGAAACCAAATTAAATTTATTTGAATTTTTTTCTCTACAGTAAAATCTATAAATTTGCCCATATAGACAGATCTGTTGGCACAAAGTTATTAACCCCCCTCCCCAAAAATCTTTAAAGTAAAATATGCTATTTTGAAACTCATGGAGATTAGCTTATTAAATTTTAAAATATTGTAGGAAGGCTTTTTTTTTTTTTTTTTTGAAGACAGGGAATGTTTTTGATGTGTTGAGTGATCTGGCAGACTGATTATTGGGTCATTTAAGTAAGGGGAACATAATTGAAAAATTAAGGAATATAGCGTGAACACCTAAAGCATTTAAGATTTTTTTAACAACCCAGCAACCTTAATTTTAAATATTTCAATTAATCTTATATTTTACTGATTTTTGGATGCTTTTGTTTTAACCTTACGAAGATCTTCGTTTAGAAAATGTTAGAAAGAAAGGAAGGAGGGAAAAGAAAGAAAAAAACTTTTTTTTTTTTTATAAGTAATTGCTCTTATTGCCCGAGTATTGTATTGGACGTCCCTATTTACAAAAATCAACTCATTTATGCACAAAAACTTTCAATTTTTTTTTTTTTGGGGTGTCATTGAATTGTAGAGGTTTTCCATTTATAATTAAATAATTTTTAATTTAATAACACTATCGCTTGACCGCTACAATAAAGAATTAAGTTTATAAAAATTATTCCAACTAAAAAAATTCTTGTAACCACTATTATTAATCGAATTTTTTTTTTCTTTATTCAAATGTTTATAACATTTTATTTAAAAAACAAGTTTTTCTAATTAAAAAGGCCTTAGTTTTAAATGCATTTTTCATTTTATCATTCAAGACAGAAAATGATCTTGAAATTCGCTGAAGACGACTTGTCTTTATAACAAATAATAAACATTTATTAAGCGATAGAAAAAGTATTTCAAAACTTCATAAAATTAAATGAGGGGGTGAGTAACAGTTCATATATATATAACTCAATTTGCCATTTCTGAAAAGTCCTTAAAAAAGGTTTCATTAAAATCAGACAATAATTGTTTTTTGCAAAGATTTAAAAAAAAAAAAAAAAAAAAAAAATCCATGATGTTCCCTCCAAACAGATTTTGGCAGTAAACTTTGTTTTTAATGTTCAAGATATTTTATTTTCATGATTTAGACTTCGTTTTTAGAGAATTTTAAGAGGTACTTAGTTTAAGTTATTTTTTGTCTAAATTTTCAAGATGAGGGTTTATTTTAAGCTGGAATCCTCGTCAGGTTGCTTTTTAGCAGTTTTACAATCCTCTCTGGGTAGTATAAAAAAATCCTTCGGTGGGGGTGGGGAACAAGTAACGTGACAAAGATGAATCAAAAGAATTTTAAATTCAGATATTTTTCTCTCTAGCACGAGAACAATGAGATGAGAATTGAAATTAAAAAATGGTGGATGGATTAGTGATGACACTAAAAAAGAACTGACGAGGGCACGGCACAATAATAATCGAAGATAAAAGAGTACTGAATTGACCCTTTTGAAAATGCGTAAACTATTTTCAGCCACTAAGTGGGTGGCAATAATTCTTCTTACCTGTTCAGGACGTCTAAGGCTTTCTGGAAAGAGCCTTTTTCTTGCTTAACAGCGATTAAAAAAAAAAAAAGTCACCGTCTATTTCTCGTTTATTTATTTATTTATTTTTTTTAGCAAATTTAAAGCCAAACTAAAACAGCCGTTTCTGACTTTGTAGTGTAACCCGGATATAAGAGAGTTGTCGGGACCGGAGAAGTCTCTTATATCCGGGTTTGGTCTTACCACAGGCTCTAATTTGGGACCAGAGAAAATCTCTTATATCCAGGTTACACTGTAAAAATAAGTAAAATAATGTACTTTTGATTTACGTTCTTTTTTTTTTTTTTTTTTACAAGACATTCTTTCGAAATAACCATGTTTTTGTCTCGATAACACGGTCTTTTAAATTTTAAAGTTTTTAATTTAATCTAATATTTTTTTTATTTTGTTTTGTGAAATCACTACATCTTCAGTTTGACCGTATCCAACGAATTCATTCCTCAAAGTTTAGGAGGACTGACATGGGAGTCGATTTCCCACGTGGTGTGAAATTTACACCACTTTTTTTTATCTGTTGGTTTCGGAAAAAAAAAAGATTGTCAAGTGGTAAGCTACCCTTACTACCACCTGACTACATTTTGTTTGTTTCAGTGTGGGCCACGATTTGAGTACATGAAGGGGGTGGGGAGTGACAGGAGAGACAAAGAAAAAAAATGTGTGGATGAGGGAGATGGGTACTTAACGCTAAACGTCATTGAATCTTTAAGGCTTGAAAAGAAAAATTAACTGGTTCATTATATTAGTATTGCTAATTGCAGTTTTTCAAGACATTAAAAAAAAAAAAAAAATTACTTAAATAAATTTTCAATTATTTTACTTACTAGTTAATTATTCTTGCAATTTCCTGTATATTTGTAGATAAATGCATTTTTATGATTACTTATGTACAAAATAGGAAGGAACTAGAGAGAAAAAAAAGATTTGTCTAAGTGGCTAGAGTGTGATATAACGGACATCCAAATGCAGTGTGTGTGTATGTGAGGGGGCTTTTTCAGGTCGATCCAATTTAAAAAAGAAAAAAAAAAGACAATAGTAAAGTTTAAACGAAGATGCACCCCCCAACCTTTCATATTATTGTTCATTTATTATTGTTCAAAATGAGAAAGAAAAGAGGTGATGTTGGAAAGGGTTTCTTCTTAGGAGCTAGAATTTTTTTCCCAGTGGTGGAGTGTGTGCTGGTGGAGGGAGGGGAGGTCAATACAGTACACTTCCCGTACAAAATAACTTGTAATCAACATTTAAAATGCAAATAAAAAATAAATGAATGATTTCGATCAAACTCATCTATGAAAGAAATGATCGTGTTTTTAAATTTTGCAGACATTTTTTTTCTAACATAATAATGGCATACCTTTGAATTGCAAATGTAGAGAGAGAAGAATTTTTACAACACTGGACAGGTTACAGGTAAACATTAGTTTTATATGTCATTCAGTGTATTTTGCAAGCAACAAAATTATTTGTATCCTAACTCGTACGTAAATTATATTCTCTGAACGGCTATTAAAAAAAAAATAAGTCAGTGTTCATTGTTTAAGTTTGTTTATAACAGAAATAGCTACAGTGAAGAAGTATCAATAACATATTGTTATTTTATTGCGAATAAGTTGAAAAAATATCAACCACATTTGATTTTGAATATGTATATTACAAAAAAAGGATATTTAAAAAAAAAAAAAAATAATAATTTAACTTACGGAATGACGAATTCCCAGTTCAGCTAAAATTCGTCTATTGTCAGCTAAATTCTTCAGTCGGAGTTGTTCATATTCGCTGCACATGATGACGATTGATATAGTTTAAATGTTAACTATCAGTGAAACTACGAAAAAGTATTAAAAGCTAATCGAAGGGTACAAAATTAAAACTGTACTTTGTTCGGACTTCTAATCACAACCGGCGTTTCTGAACAGATCTCCCGCGAAATTTCCCCATGTGACTAAGCAGCCTTTGCTGATTGGGTAATACTCCGGACCGAGGGGTGTAACGGCGCGAAAAAGTGATAGGCTCCTCCTACTAACGGCAGAAGTTTAAATGTGTCAAGTGGCGATGAATGGGATGTGTGTTTTTTTTTTTTTTTTGTTGTTTTTTGATTGACTAAGAAAGTTCTCACGGTCAACATTGGATATGTTATTCAATTTTTTTCTTTATTATTAGTATTTAAAATAAAAACAACTTTTTATTGCCTCATAATGCAACTATATTTGTTTTATTTTTAAAAGTTCAAATTGATAAAAAAAATCTTTTTCTATCTGTGCTTAAAGGTGATCACTGAGTTGAATTAAAAAATAAATTATTTTTTTTTTGTTTCGGAATTTCTACTTAAATCAGGAGGATTTTTTAAAACACATTTAAAGCTAATTCCGTTTAAACCAAATATATAAATGAAAATTGAAAAATGTATTTTATTTACGATTGAGTTACCTCATGCACTTTCAGAGCATAAACGATTACGACTCTCCAAAGATTTCTTCATTTTTTTTTTTTTTTTTTTTTTTTTTTCCTCTACATCTGTGAATTACCATTTCATTTATTCCTGGAAAATATGGTAGGTAGTTTCCCTGTTGTCTGGTTTTGAATTCAAAGTTTTCCTTCTCTTAGGCTGGTTGTCACCCAAGGCTAGCTTCTAAAAAACATAAAGAACGAATATATACAAATAGTAATTTTTAATTTAATTAATTTCTGCAGATGCACAATAAAATAACTTTTTTTTTCTTATAATTTACCTTCCAAATTCAATAAAGTACACAAACAGAAAAAGCTAAATAAAGCACTGTCCTTTCCAATAAAGGATGGGTGGCAACCCTACAAACTGCTATTTAATCCATAGCTAGGAGGAGAGATGGATTTATATCTTTCCCAAGTGGCGATGGATGGGAACTGTGTGATAAATAGGAAGAAATCCTTCATATTATTATGTGCAATATCCCAGAGAGAGAAGTTGGGGACATCTTGACTGTCCAAAGGTTGGTGGCAAAGAGATTGAATTCAACAACTTTTGGTGGGATATCTGTTTTCTGGCAGGAACAGTTTCTGTTGCATGCTGGGAGAACTTTTATTACTCTTATTATTTATTTAATTTACTTCAAACAAAATTTTAATATTATTTGTTTCATTTTATTTTATTTATAATATTCATTATTATTATTTTATATATTTTTTATTTATTATTAATAAATTAATAATAATGTCACTACAGGTCATAGGCTGGCTATGAAGGAATAATGCCAGAGTTGTGAAATCTTGCATGAATTAATTTCAACTTTTTAAAAAAAAATTTTTATTATTAATAACTGCAGTGTGTATTTCCAGGTAAATTGACATCTGACTGTTTAAAGAAGACATCAAAAGTTATTAGTCTTGAAAAATGGACAAAATTTGGCATTATGGTGCTATCAAGTTTCTGCAGAAAAAGCGTTTCGTCCCCAAGCACATTCATGATGACATGGTTGCTACATTAGGTGATGACACCCTAGCTTCACAATAGTACAAAAGTGGGCAGCTGAATTCAGGAGGGGAAGGGAGAATCTTGACGATGACCCATGTTCTAAGCATCTCATTATTCATGCTCACCACATGGTGATGGATGACAGGCAACTAACTATAAATCAAATAGTCAATGCCATTACCATATTCCGTGAGAGAGTTGAAAATATTCTGCACAATGAACTTGGCATGATGAAGGTTTCTGCTTAGTGGGTACTATGTCTTCTGACACCTGATCAAAAGCACCCCGAGCTGATTGCATCACGGGAAAACCTGACATTGTTTGAGGCAGATCCAGCTGATTTTTTTAAACATTTCCTAACCCAAAGTCATCACTTTGAGTCAGAGACAAAAAGACAATCCATGCAGTGGAAACACCCATTCTCACCTGCTCCAAAGAAGGCCATGGTTATTTCATCTGCAGGGAAGGTGATGGCCTCAGTTTTTGAGATGCAAAAGGGATTATGTTTATTAACTATCTTCAAAAGGGCCACACCATCAATGGAGAGTACTATGCCAACTTGTTGAGACAGTTACAAAAGGCTATCAAGATCAAATGTCCAGTAAAACTGATAAAAACAGTCTTGTTTCATCAAGACAATGCCCCAGCACAAAATCCTTGTTTTCAATGGCTTCTGTGTATGACTCTGGCTTTGAACTGGTCAATCACCCTCCTTATTTTTCTGATCTGACTATCATCTGTTCTCCAACATGAAGAAACACTTGGCTGGGAATCAGTATTGCATTGATGATGACATCATATCTGCTGCTGATGACTTTTTTGACCATCATGATGAGCAGTCTTCTTTGAATAGCCATTTCTTAGTTTACCTGGAAAGAAACAGTACAGTTATTAATAAGAAAAGTTGAAATTAATGCATGCAAGATATAACAACTCTAGCATCTCTCCTTCATAGCCTATGCAAAAACCACATGTGGCAGCAATATTTGATACGCAGATGATAGAGGCTAGGGAATTTTTCTTGTCAGAATCTACCGTCCATCTTTAATATGTTTCCCATTCATCCGTGTATTCCTAGCAACATACCTAGCAATTGATTCAGTATAATCATTTCATTTCATGCTAATGGAAAAACCGAGAAGGTACAATAAATTATTGGATCATCTTAAAGATTCTCCCTTTCCTTCTTAAATTCATCTCCCCACTTTTGCACTGTTGATAAAACTAGAGTGACATCCCCTAATATAACAACCATGTCAACATGAATATATATATATAAACCCTTTTTCTGCAGGTACTAGACTGTACCACAATGCCAAATAGTGTTTATTTTCAAGAGAAATCACTACTAGTTACTTTTGATGTCATCTTTGAATAGTCAGAGGTCAGTTTACCTGAAGAAAAAACAATGCAGCTATTAACAGGAAGAGTTGAAATTAATGCATGCAAGATTTTTTCACAGCCAGCCTATGTACATTTCAGCCCACAATCGTAATGTCCTCTGTTTGATGATAAACTATATGTGGTAGCAAGGCCTTTGATTGGGAGTTTTTGAGGAGTGTGGAACCACCTGTTAGTTGCTGTTGTTTCAGATTCACCCTAACCTGGGGTGGTAGCACTTGTTAGGGTTCCAGCTATGGGCAAATAGTTAACTCCCAAACTGGGGTCAAAACTCTATGAAAATATAAAAATATAGATTTTTGTAGTAAAAATACCAGCAATACATTTTTGGAAAAAAAAAAAATTACCATTTTGGAAAGAAAAAGAAAGTATTACCAGCAATAGACTTGACTTTTGGCAAAAACCTCTTTACAAAAATACGTCAATGAAACCTGATCCACAAACTGTTTTCTTACAAAGAATATATATTTAATTCATACAAACATATCCTAAAAATCTTGTCGGCATTAAGTAAACCCATTGAAGTTGATATACTGTAAAACAAAATAAACCAAAGTAAATGAAACCCACTCTCGTGTATTCTAAAAAGACACAGATGCAAGTCTTTAATCCATTAAGGCCCGTCATAAAATCTGGCATTAAATATAGATATAAAAATAAAAATCTAACATTAATTAATTACAAGGCGTATGGATATCAATATTGAAAATGGAATTGGTAAGCCAAGTTTCAATTTTGGCCTAGCCTCCTACATCCTCTTTCACATGAATTTCATACTACCAGTGTCACATTCCTTTCAACTACTACCAGTGATACTTTATAATGTTATAGTATTTTTGGTATTTTTTTATTTTTTTTTTTCAAAAATGTATTGCTGGTATTTTTACTATAAAAATCTATTTTTTATACTTTTATAGTGTTTTGACCCCAGTTTGGGGTTAACTATTTGTCCATAGCTGGGAAATGAACAGGTGCAACCACCCTGGGGTTAGGGTTGACCTGGGAACAACTCCAATTGAAAGGTGGTTCCATGCTCCTCAAAACCTGATCAGAGGCCTTGCTGCCAGATGTAGTTTATTGTCATACCCAGGACACTGTATCTTTAAAATGAGCCTACATTTTCCCCTGCCTTCTGCATGGATGTATATTATTTTGATATATGTCTTTTTTTCTTTTTTTTTTTCTTACAGATCAATAGTCATCAGTTCTTGCACAACAACTCAAGCCCCTCTGCTAAAATGGCCAAAGTCACAATAAATCTAACAGAAAATGAGCAACAAATGCCACTGTCAAGGACTAATCAGCATGATATCCAGCCACCAACTCAGGCATATATTCGTCAATCTATATCAAATCCTGCTGTGTCCCGAAAAATGAAATTGTCTACTCCTGTAAGCAGCATCAGTCAACAGCCCCGGCCACAACGGACCTTTAGTTTCATGAAACAACAGGTAAAACCAGTAAGTTTGATAAAAAACCAAAATTCTTTGCAACTTTCTGCAAGAACACAAGAGCAGCCAATGAAGATGAGGCATTTGACTAATTCCTTGGCTTCACTATCCAAGACAAGGTTGCCAACCAGTTCTCAGGTAATTTTGCATGAGGCCTTACAAGAACCAGGAAAACAGGGTTATATTTCTCCAAACCAAGTATTGAACAGGGGTCAAGACATCTCTAACAGCACATTGCCTTGTGGTTCTAATTTTATTACTCAAAATAGCCAACCACTGAATAGTGGCTTGAATTCTTCACAAAACTCTTCATGTGCTGAGAATTCAGTTCCAGATGATTCTACGCTGCCATTGGATTATGAGAAATTTTTCGAAGAAGCTTCTAAACTTCCAAGAATGGGTTGTGATGTCTTTGTTCTTGTGTCCTATCCAGGCTGCAAGCCAGCTTATTGGGGGACGGACAAGTATGTAAAAAAGTTTGAGAATTCTGAACGTTTGTTGCCATTCTCTGCCTCCGGCTGCCTTTCAGTTAAACTGAAAGGTTCAATGGACAAGCAAAACCTTTTAGCTAACAATCTTGAGCTTTCACAGCACATACAACCGCAGTTGGATGAGATCGATTCGGCTGGAACCAGCCCTAACCTGAGATTGGTTATAAAAGAAGAATTCGGAGAAAACAATGGGGATGAAGACTCAGGCATTGCTCAAGACGTGGTCAAGCAAGAACCTTCTGATGTTGAAAATTTTCAGCCTTTAATCAGTAAACGTCAAGCAAGAATCAAAGTTACAGCACAAAGATCCAATAATTCCTCGACAGGAAAAACGGATGTCGAATCTGTCAAGAATAGCATCCCATTCAAGAGAAATTATCAGTACAAGCAACAGTTAAATACAACAAATGAATATGTCTTTTTCCCTGAAAATAGTAACAGCCTTGGCAACAGACTTTCACTTGTAGATAAACAAGCGACTAATTTCTATGACAACGTTCTTGTCTATAAAGATGAAACTAGCAGTGAAAGTTTGTGTCAGTCACCCACTATGGACAAAGAAGGTTTGTCCACAGGCGATTCCATGCACAGGTTGCAGTCTGAAATTGTAGAACCAAGTCGGGTACTTATAAAAATTGAGCCTGAAACCGATGATTACGGGGAACTCAACAGCCTTGTGTACACTGAGTATGGATGAGATTTCTCAAAAGTTTTCCCTGTCAAGTAAAGCCAAAAAATGTCTGACCTGGAGTTGTATTTTGTGTGAAGACTGATTTGCATTCATTGTCAAAATCTTTGTAGCTGTTTCTATGATTAAAAGAATGTTTAATATTAAAATCAATAAAAACTTGGTTACTAAGACAACATAATGAAGTTTGCACATATACATACATTCATTGGTGCTTGTTTTAAAAAAAGAACATGCATTTTGCTCACAAAATATAAATCAGTGATTTAACAATAAATTTAATCATGTGCCATGTCTTCTATTCATTCATATATTCCTAATTAGAGTCATTGTAAATTATATTAACATGTAAATACATTGCTAATGATTTTACTATAGTAAAGCATTGAAAATTATATTAGTATGTAAATGTATTGCTAATGGTTTTATTATAGATATTGCATTGCAAATGAAATATATATAAATGTCTTGCTGATGATTTTACTATAAAAACGTGTTGCAAATTGAATCTATATAAATTCATTGGTAATGGTTTTACTATAGAAGTGTCTTGCAAATTGAATCTATATAAATTCATTGGTAATGGTTTTACTATAGAAATACATTGCAAATTGAATCTATATAAATGCATTGCTAATGATTTACTATAGAAATGCATTGCAAATTGAACCGACATAAATGCATTGCTAATGGTTTTACATTGCAAATTATATCAGTATCTCTGTTACTGACTGAAAAATTTTATATGACTACTGTTTATGCATGGCTAATGATTATATTATTAAAATGCATCGACAATCAGGAAGAAAGGGATTGTCAATGTTCAGCAATTAATGCAAGCATTACTGACAAAATAAGGATATTATATAATTTGTAAATGTACTGTAAATTATTCCTTTGTAAAAATATTCTAAAAATTGGAAAGGCATTGGTTAGAAATGATGGCATCAAAAGAGGCTTAGTAAATGTCGAATGTAAATGCATGGCTAATGATGTTGCTATTGAAATGAAGTTTTTATAGTTTTCTGGCACTTTCCAAAGGTTCTACTTGCTGGGATCACCTCCCCATGCCAATAATATTTAAGATTTGAACCCAGGTCTCATAGTCAGAAAGTGAACATTCTAACCACTTGACTATGCACCCTACAGAAAAATGATATATGTATAATGTAAATGCATTACTAATAATTTTTCTATTGAAATGTATTGGCAATTACAAAGAAAGAGATTGTCAATGGTTGGGAATTAATGCAAGCATTACTAGCAGAAAATAGGTATTATAGATGATGTAAATACATTGCTAATAATTTTTTTATAGAAATACATTGGCAATCAGGAAGAAGGGGATTGTCAAGGATCAGGAATTAATGCATGTATTACTGACTGAATAGAGCTATTATATGTTTAATGTAAATGCATTGCTAATGATTTTACTATTGAAATGTATTGGAAATCAGGAATAAAGGCATTATCTGTGGTCAGGAATTACGGCAAGTGTTACTAACTGGATTGGGCTATTAGAATATTAAAGACATGCAAAAATTGGCATTGCTGACCTAAATCTTTGTTACAAATGAATTTCACAAGAGCTAAAATAATCTTCAATTTATATATATATATATATATATGAGATAACGATACATATTTTTATATATCAAGAATACTATTGCGGAAATTGTATGACAAAGTGTAAAAAGTTTACTTGTAACATGTTTCATCCTTCAGGACTTCATCAGACTAAATTTGTTATGTTGGTATGACTACACATGCACACAAATGAGGGATGCTGGGAATTTACAAAACAGTACATCAAATGTGTTGGCTAACCACTGTAACAAGACTGACCACAACTTTGACATAAAAATGCTACTCTGATCAAAGGAGAAAATTCACTATAACGTTAATGTCTAGAGAGTGCCTTGATCGTAAGCTCATCCACGGTAAATTTGTACCCTGGCTCTTACAACATTTCATCATTCCTGGCAGATCTTTAATATTACAGTGTGGGATACCTACTAACAAAAGTGATGGAAAGGAAAAGACTCTAAATGAATTTGTATAGATAAGAAAAAAAATTCTAAAATTCCCAGCACTCCTCATTCATTCATATGTGTAGTCATACCAACATAACAAATTTTGTCCAGTGAAGTCTTGAAGGATGAAACATGTCACAATTAAATTTTTTACACTTTGTCATACAATTTACCCAATATATATGTGTGTGTGTGTGTGTGTGTGTGTGTGTGATGATGGACTCTCTCGTTGAGTTTGATGTATGAGGTTCTGATGACTATGAACTAATTATCTGCATGCCTATGGCAGGCATGACTTTTGAGACTGGCTCAAGAATTGCACAAAAGACCACAAACAGTACAGTAGAATGTATGATATCCAAGTGCAGCAAGAACATTGTTAGCTGTTTTATTTTGCTTTCGTGTTTCACATAGTCAAATGATGCTTACTTGTTGATGGTGCATTATCCCTGAATGACAGCTAGAACGATACTCTGATCTCTTCATGGCTACCTCTTCAAAGTTCTTGAATGGAATTTTGACGCAAGAAAGGTTGCTCTTCAGTTTATCCTTATATCTGAGCCAAGGTCTACCAACATTTCTCTGACCACTTCAGAGTTCATTGTAAAAAAGAACTTTTGGTATGTGATCATCATTCATTCTTGCCACATGACCAGCCCAATATAGCTGTGATTGCATTATGAAGGTCTCAATGGTACCAATTTTGCATAAGGAACGGAAACAACAAAGACATAAATATGTGTATTACTTAAAAAGTAATGCATGATTAGCAAAGAAATTTTTACTGAATAAAGATTAGTTACAAAAATTTACATAATAGTTTTTTTTAAATAAAGATTAAATGGAACAAAGGAAATAAGCTACTGGACAAAAGTTAAGGAAAAATCTTGTTAATACTTGATTGTGAACAAAATATCAACAAAATTTAATATTTGGTAAACATCTCTCACATACATTCATGTCTGCTCAAAGTGTATCCAAATGTAAACAAATGACGTCACACATTATAAAATAGACAAAGTCCAACAATTGTTTTACTTAAATATTTGTATCTATAAAAAGAATGTATAAATATAAAAATGTCTTAAAATAACTGTCGGACTTTGTCCATTTCATAATATATATATATATATATATATATATATAAGATCTTAAGATATGAATGTACATGAGAGATTCATGGAAGATTGTAGTTTAAAAGCAGTAAAATTGACCTTGCTGACCGAACAATCCTCTGTGGCTCAATTGGTTAAGGCACGTCAGGCTATATGATGGTTCCATATAGGATACAAATTTGATTCCTGTCGGAGGACAAATATTTTCTATGAAAATTTCTTGGACATTCAGGCCAGTAAATGTTATTAATACTGTTTATTATAAACAGAGCATTTACTTAAATATTTGTATCTATAAAAGAATGTATAAACATAAAAACGTCTTATACATATATATATATATATATATATATATATAGATAATATTAGTGGAAAATATACATACATATGAAAAATATATCTAAAAAATTCCCATACATGTATATTTTCAGAAAAAAATTTTCCAAGAGGAAGGATCCGGGTAGAACTCAATGTCTAGGACAGAGTAAGGATATAATAAAAAGGCTTAAACACTAATATTCCATGGTCATAATTTATTCCATTGGAATCAGAAATACGATCCAAATCATCAGACCTACAAATTCAAAAATGAAAACAGAAAAAAAAACTCGAAATCAAAACAGAATTTAGAGAAAGTGTAAGTATGAGGAGGAGTGACATGAAACCTAACAGAGAGAATTTTTGGAGATGTGGGTGGGGTGGATTTAAAAGAGGAGAGAAAAGAAAGTCGACGGATGTCTTTTACCATTGGTGACATATACACACCACAGACAATTCGGATAGGAAGGAAAAAAGAAAAAGAAAGGGTGGGGAGAGAGATGGGACGAAGGAAAATAAAATTGTGTTTACTTAAAGGGCCGCTTTGTAATTGGGAAAATTAGTATAGACTACAGGTTATAAATCAAATATAAATATATGAAGATGAATATAACGATTGTCTCATTTCATAAGGACCAAATATTTCTATGTTCAAAAAACACATACTAATACACACAAAAAACCTATACAAGTAGGTACATACACTTAGGCATGTACTCACACACACACCCAGACATACGTGTACATACACACATACACATATATATATATATATATATATATATATATATATATATATATAATATATATATATATATATATATATATAAAAAAACCTAAAATATATTCACATATCCACACATACACATATTCATCTATATTCATATACACATACTTTTCACATACATATACACGCATACATATGCCCCATGTATACATTCATACATACATACATACATACTTATACATACACATACACACATACATATATATATCTATACATATATATATATATATATATACATACATATATATATACACATACATCCACACATACATACATACACATACACACACACATACATATATACACACACACATATACACACACATACACATGCAAACATATACACACTTACATATGTATATATATACACATGCAAATACATACACACATACACATGTATATATATACACATGCAAATACATATACACCCCCTACACATGTACACATACACACACACACACACACACACATAAACATGTATACACATAAGTACACATACACACCTATACATATACATACATAAACACCTCCATACGTTATCATTGTCTGTGTATATGTCACCACGAAATGTATCTTTATGTATTAGACATCCGTCGAAATTTTCTCTCCTTTTAAATCCACCCACCCACATCTAGAAAAATTCTCTCTGTTACATGTCACATCATCATACTTACACTTTCTCTAAATTCTGTTTTGATTTCTGGAATTGTTTTTTTTGTTTTCATTTTGAATTTGTAGGTCTGATGATTTGATCACACAATGGAATAAATTACACCATGGGATATTAGTGTTTATTTTTTATATATATATATATATATATATATATATATAAAGTAAAAAAGTTTGTCATCTGATTTATGTTAATTTCAGCATTGTGACTCAGAGAATTAAAATTATTTTGAACTGTTCGCATGCAAACACATGCCTTTTGAAAAACAACAAGAAACTACAGTATTTGGGAGCATCTAAAATAAACAAATACCCATTTTGAAAAATCATAGAGCATGGAACACATAAAAATGTTATTTTTATTTGTGTATATGTTCAAATGAATTCCATTCTTTACATTTTTACAGCACATTTACCAGTCCTGTGAGGGAAGGCTTATTCTCCATGCAGTTTCTTTCCCACATACATTTCCATGGCAAATGTTCAGATGAGCTCCATTCTTTAGTTCCCTATTCACCTTTACAGCTACCTGTGAGGGAAGGCTATTTTTTTTTTTTTCGCTATTTCCATGGCAAATGTTCAGATGAGCTCCATTCTTTAGTTATTCAGAACTGTCCTGTGAGGGAAGTTATTCTCCTCTGTTCTTTCCCACAGATTCAACATTTTGAAATGTATTTCCATGGCAAATGTTCATGAGCTCCATTCTTTAGACATTCAGACCTTTACAGCTCGGACATTTACACAGTCCTGTGAGGGGAAGGCTTATTCTCCACTCTGCAGCTTCTTTCCCACAGATTCAACATTACCTACCATGGCAAATGTTCAGATGAGCTCCATTCTTTAACACCAGTTCAGACCTTTACAGCTTTTAACAGTCCTGTGAGGGAAGGCTTATTCTCCACTCTGCAGCTTCTTTCCCACAGATTCAACATTGCAAGCCATCACTACTCTATCGCTATTTCCATGGCAAATGTTCATGAGCTCCATTCTTTAGTTACACCAGTTCAGACCTTTACAGCTCGGACATTTACACAGTCCTTGAGGGAAGGCATTCTCCACTCTGCTTCTTTCCCAAATTCAACATTGCAAGCCCATCACTACTCTATCGCTATTTCCATGATTTCAGATGAGCTCTGTATTCTTTAGTTCCACTAGTTCAGACCTTTACAGTTGGGCATTTTCTTGTGAGGGAAGGCTTATTCTCCACTCTGCAGTTCAACATTCAAGCCCATCACTTTGATGGCAAATGTTCAGATGAGCTCTATTCTTTAGTTCCACTAGTTCAGACCTTTACAGCTCTGATTTATTTGTGAGGGGAAGGCTTATTCTCCACTCTGCAGCTTCTTTCCCACAGATTCAACATTGCAAGCCCATCACTACCTATCGCTAATGGCAAAATGTTCAGATGATCTATTCTTTAGTTCCACTAAATTTTATGATTCACTAGTTCAGGCAGGCATTTACACATCCTGTCAGGGAAGATATTCTCCAGTGTTTTTCCCAAGATTCAACATTTCACTATTATATTTCCATATATATATCATTCTTTATTCCACTAGTTCATTTACAGCACGGACATTTACACAGTCCTGTGAGGGAAGGCTTATTCTCCACTCTGCTGCTTCTTTCCCACAGACTCATTGTTAATTTCCATGGCATTGATGAGCTCCATTCTTTAGAATTAAAATTATTTTTACAACTGGACATTTACACAGTCCTGTGAGGGAAGGCTTATTCACATCTGCAGCTTTTTGCCAAATTCAACATTGCAAGCAACTACTCTAATTTCCATGGCAAATGTTCAGATGAGCTCTATTTTTAGTTCATAGTTCAGACCTTTACAAATACCCAGTCTTGTGAAAATTCTCCATAGCTTCTTTCCCAGCAGATTCAACATTGCAAGCCCATCACTACTCTATTATGGAAAAATTTCAGATGATTTTCTTTAGTTCCACTAGTTCAGACCTTTACAGCTCGGGCATTTACACAGTCCTGTCAAAGGAATTCAGCTTATTTCCCACAGATTCAACATTGCAAGCCCATCACTACTCTATCGCTATTTCCATGGCAAATGTTCAGATGAGCTCCATTCTTTAGTTCCACCAGTTCAGACCTTTACAGCTCGGACATTTACACAGTCCTGTGAGGGAAGGCTTATTCTCCACTCTGCAGCTTCTTTCCCACAGACTCAACATTGCAAGCCCATCACTACTCTATCGCTATTTCCATGGCAAATGTTCAGATGAGCTCCATTCTTTAGTTCCACTAGTTCGGACCTTTACAGCTCGGACATTTACACAGTCCTGTGAGGAAGGCTTATTCTCCACTCTGCAGCTTCTTTCCACAGATTCAACATTTGCAAGCCCATCACTACTCTATCGCTATTTCCATGGCAAATGTTCAGATGAGCTCCATTCTTTAGTTCCACTAGTTCAGACCTTTTACAGCTCGGACATTTACACAGTCCTGTGAGGGAAGGCTTATTCTCCACTCTGCAGCTTCTTTTCCCACAGATTCAACATTGCAAGCCCATCACTACTCTATCGCTATTTCCATGGCAAATGTTCAGATGAGCTCCATTCTTTAGTTCCACCAGTTCAGACCTTTTACAGCTCGGACATTTACACAGTCCTGTGAGGGAAGGCTTATTCTCCACTCTGCAGCTTCTTTCCCACAGATTCAACATTGCAAGCCCATCACTACCATTTCCATGAAATTTCAATGAGCTCTATTCTTTAGTTCCAAGACCTTTACCATCACTACTTCTTTCCCATTCAACATTGCAAGCCCATCACTACTCTATCGCTATTTCCATGGCAAATGTTCCTCCATTCTTTAGTTCCACTAGTTCAAATGTTTACACAGTCCTGTGAGGGAAGGCTTATTCTCCACTCTGCTCAGATCAACATTGACCCATCACTACTCTTTAGTTCCATGGCAAATGTTCAGATGAGCTCATTCTTTAGTTCACTAGTTCAGACCTTTACAGCTCGGACATTTACACAGTCCTGTGAGGGAAGGCTTATTCTCCACTCTGCTGCTTCTTTCCCACAGATTCAACATTGCAAGCCCATCACTACTCTATCGCTATTTCCATGGCAAATGTTCAGATGAGCTCCATTCTTTAGTTCCACTAGTTCAGACCTTTACAGCTCGGACATTTACACAGTCCTGTGAGGGAAGGCTTATTCTCCACTCTGCAGCTTCTTTCCCACAGATTCAACATTGCAAGCCCATCACTACTCTATCGCTATTTCCATGGCAAATGTTCAGATGAGCTCCATTCTTTAGTTCCACTAGTTCAGACCTTTACAGCTCGGACATTTACACAGTCCTGTGAGGGAAGGCAACATTGCAAGCCCATCACTACTCTATCGCTATTTCCATGGCAAATGTTCAGATGAGCTCCATTCTTTAGTTCCACTAGTTCAGACCTTTACAGCTCCATTTACACAGTCCTGTGAGGGAAGGCTTATTCTCCACACTGCAGCTTCTTTGCCACAGATTCAACATTGCAAGCCCATCACTCAACTATTTCCATGGCAAATGTTCAGATGAGCTCTATTCTTTAGTTCCACTAGTTCAGACCTTTACAGCTCGGGCATTTACACAGTCTTGTCAGGAGAAGGCTTATTCTCACTCTGCAGCTTCTTTCCCACAGATTCAACATTTCAAGCCCATCACTACTCTATCGCTATTTCCATGGCAAATGTTCAGATGAGCTCTATTCTTTAGTTCCACTAGTTCAGACCTTTACAGCTCGGGCATTTACACAGTCCTATCAGGGAAGGCTTATTCTCCACTCTGCAGTTTCTTTCCCACAGATTCAACATTGCAAGCCCATCACTACTCTATCGCTATTTCCATGGCAAATGTTCAGATGAGCTCCATTCTTTTAGTTCCACTAGTTTGAACCTTTACAGCTCGGACATTTACACAGTCCTGTGAGGGAAGGCTTATTCTCCCACTCTGCAGCTTCTTTCCCACAGATTCAACATTGCAAGCCCATCACTACTCTATCGCTATTTCCATGGCAAATGTTCAGATGAGCTCCATTCTTTAGTTCCACTAGTTCAGACCTTTACAGCTCGGACATTTACAGTCCTGTCAGGAAGGCTTATTCTCCAAGATTCAACATTGCAAGCCCATCACTACTCTATCGCTATTTCCATGGCAAATGTTCAGATGAGCTCCATTCTTTAGTTCCACTAGTTCAGACCTTTACAGCTCGGACATTTACACAGTCCTGTGAGGGAAGGCTTATTCTCCACTCTGCAGCTTCTTTCCCACAGATTCAACATTGCAAGCCCATCACTACTCTATCGCTATTTCCATGGCAAATGTTCAGATGAGCTCTATTCTTTAGTTCCACTAGTTCAGACCTTTACAGCTCGGGCATTTACACAGTCTTGTGAGGGAAGGCTTATTCTCCACTCTGCAGCTTCTTTCCCACAGATTCAACATTGCAAGCCCATCACTACTCTATCGCTATTTCCATGGCAAATGTTCAGATGAGCTCTATTCTTTAGTTCCACTAGTTCAGACCTTTACAGCTCGGACATTTACACAGTCCTGTCAGGGAAGGCTTATTCTCCAATCTGCAGCTTCTTTCCCACAGATTCAACATTGCAAGCCCATCACTAACTTGCTATCGCTATTTCCATGGCAAATGTTCAGATGAGCTCCATTCTTTAGTTCCACTAGTTCAGACCTTTACAGCTCGGACATTTACACACAGTCCTGTGAGGGAAGGCTTATTCTCCACTCTGCTGCTTCTTTCCCCACAGACTCAACATTGCAAGCCCATCACTACTCTAACGCTATTTCCATGGCAAATGTTCAGATGAGCTCCATTCTTTAGTTCCACTAGTTCAGACCTTTACTGCTCGGACATTTACACAGTCCTGTGAGGGAAGGCTTAATCTCCCAATCTGCATTGCAGCCCATCACTGTTTTTCCTTTGGTTCCACTAGTTCAGACCTTTTGGCTCAACATTGCAAGCCCATCACTACTCTATATTTCCATGGCAAATGTTCAGATGAGCTCCATTCTTTAGTTCCACTAGTTCAGACCTTTACAGCTCGGACATTTACACAGTCCTGTGAGGGAAGGCTTTATTCTCCTCTGCAGCTTCTTTCCCACAGATTCAACATTGCTCACTTTCGCTATTTCATGGCAAATGTTCAGATGAGCTCCATTCTTTAGTTCCACTAGTTCAAACCTTTACAGCTCGGACATTTACACAGTCCTGTGAGGGAAGGCTTATTCTCCACTCTGCAGCTTCTTTCCCACAGATTCAACATTGCAAGCCCATCACTACTCTATCGCTATTTCCATGGCAAATGTTCAAGATGAGCTCCATTCTTTAGTTCCACTAGTTCAGACCTTTACAGCTCGGGCATTTACACAGTCCTGTCAGGGAAGGCTTATTCTCCACTCTGCAGCTTCTTTCCCACCGATTCAACATTGCAAGCCCATCACTACTCTATCACTATTTCCATGGCAAATGTTCAGATGAGCTCCATTCTTTAGTTCCACTAGTTCAGACCTTTACAGCTCGGACATTTACACAGTCCTGTGAGGGAAGGCTTATTCTCCACTCTGCAGCTTCTTTCCCACAGATTCAACATTGCAAGCCCATCACTCTCTATCGCTATTTCCATGGCAAATGTTCAGATGAGCTCCATTCTTTAGTTCCACTAGTTCAGACCTTTACAGCTCGGACATTTACACAGTCCTGTGAGGGAAGGCTTATTCTCCACTCTGCAGCTTCTTTCCCACAGATTCAACATTGCAAGCCCATCACTACTCTATCGCTATTTCCATGGCAAATGTTCAGATGAGCTCCATTCTTTAGTTCCACTAGTTCAGACCTTTACAGCTCGGACATTTACACAGTCCTGTGAGGGAAGGCTTATTCTCCACTCTGCAGCTTCTTTCCCACAGATTCAACATTGCAAGCCCATCACTACTCTATCGCTATTTCCATGGCAAATGTTCAGATGAGCTCCATTCTTTAGTTCCACTAGTTCAGGCATTTATGACTAAGACACACCATGCTACTTCCACAGAGATGAATCAATCTTATTTCCACCCATATTCCAAATGTAAGAAGAAAATTTGGCTCAGATAACTTTTCACCCAAGAACTGCTACTTTGTGGAACAGACTCCTGTGTGGATGGTTTCCTGAACACAGCAATCTTAACCTCTTCAAATCAAGGGTCAATTGTTATCTATCCTCCTTATCCTCGCTTCCTACCACATCCTCTTACATTCACATCACAGACCTCATTTATTATAACTCTTTTAACAGTAACTCTCTAATGTGAATATCTCTTGTGCCTTGTATTGGGTGAAGTTTAGTATAAAATATGCACACACGTACACACACACACATACACAGATATGATATGCTGGTAAAGTTCTCAACCCAATCCACTTTGTAAAATCTTTATTTTAATGCCCAAATATCAGAATTTGGGGATGAAAAGTTAAAGGAACTCGTGAAATGACATGCATTTCAGAATTCCAGAGTGAATATGTGAACCCACATGTTCTATGTCGTTCTATCTTCTTCCCACCCTCCCTGTGAAATATTTAGCAACTCATTGTTTACACACATATATGAAAAAGTTTTTTTTTTTTTATGTCCACACAGTCTATGTATAATGGCTCTCTACTTGTTTTTTGAGCACACCCATTTGTTAGGGCGGCTAACCAATCTTTGCTGCAGATGCCTGCTCAGGGACATTTGTGTTTGTCCAACACCCACAGAGGCCAGCTGGTTTATATTGCTACTATGAGTGCACACTAATTACAGTTCCTGGGAGAGATTGCATAACATGGCACAATCAACACAACAGTCTGAACAAAGCCAGTTATAATATATATATATATATATATATATATATATATATAATTATTTATTCGAAAATTATAACATAAATATGTTATAAAATCACTACAAAAATAGCCATTTTGTTTCAACACCTCTGGTGTCTTATCAAGTGATGATGTTGAATTAAAGCACATATTAAGAATGAAGTAAAATACATTATTTTTTTTCTTTATAAGTTTGTAAGCTACATGCTCTGTTTATAATAAACAGTATTAACCACAATTACTAGCCTGTATGTCTGAGAAATTTCATAGAAAATATGCATCCTGTGGGAAATTTTAGTTTAAAAGCAGTAAAATCAACCTTGGTAATCAGGTTCTCTCCTTCATAGTTAAACTTATATAACACGTCAGGCTATATGACAGTTCTGTGTAAGATACAAGTTCAATTCTCACATATTTTCTATGAAATTTCTTGGACATTCAGGCCAGTAAATGTTAATATATATATATATATGGCCTGACGATTGCATATAGCATGAAACTGACTGTTGCCTTCTATGTTCACTTTTATATTTATATATATATATATATATATATATATATTAACAACATTTACTGGCCTGAATAGAGAAAATATTGTATATTTTAAATAACATTATACAGAGATAAAAAGTTTGTGCTTATCTAGTGGGAGCCACATGGTATGTCAGAGTGATGTCCCTGGACATCTGTTTTCTTTGGCTGTCAAAGATGAAGAGAGAGAAAATTTGATTTTTCTTTTAGTTGGCAGCAAAAACACCTGTTCCGGTGCATGATAGGAGTTTTCGTATTTAACTATTTTTTTATAATCTCACTTTTTCTTTCTTTATTGTTAATTATCACTCTTATCTATATTTTAAAGTAATTTTATTACTTAACTTTTAATTTTTCTTTTATTATAATTTATTATTTTGGTTTCATACTTGTACATCATCTAGTATTAAGAGTTAGAGGTTCTTTAGTGATTTTTTTGTTGCTATCCCTACAGAGTCCCTGTACCCCTTCTAAGGGGACTCTTCTCTTCAATTGGCACATAGTTTTATTTATTATACATATAATTTACCTTCTGAGTAAAACTGACATCCACCAAATTTGGAAAAACCAGGATAATCAGCAAACTAGAGTTTTGGGAAACACTGTTTATGTAACAAACGCATGTATACATTGCTGTGTTTATTTGTTGAGGCAGGAAAGCGTTTACTCTTTTGCATAAAGCAAGGTGGATCCTGCCTGATGAAAGATTTGTCATATTGATTTAAGGCAAAAATTTTACAAGGCCAGATGCTCTTCCTGATATCCAACTCAGAGAAAGTATAGAACTTAAGGTTACATATAATTAGTTCAAGAGTAAAACTTTATATTCAGCCAAATTTTATAGTAATACTTTTTTTATTAAAATTACACCTTTACCTGCTGAATCTATGTGTGTCTTCAATGTGTTGTTGCTCCCATGTCTTTAGAAGTTTCGGGTCTAAATAAATGACAGACTTCTTTGATGGGCGACCCGACCGAATATGATCAGTATTCAGCCCGCACCCATAAAAAAAATTGCTACTAGCTATAGGATGTGCTTTTTATATATTTCCCCAGAAAACAGCAACTAATCAAGTCTTCACTTGGGCTATTCAATGATATAGATTGGGTATGATTGGTTGTTGTACTGATCTTCCTACATGCGGCCAAGACAGGGTGTTTTTTGGAAGAAGAAAAGAAAACAAACCAATAAATATATTTACATTAATAAAATAAAAACGATTTATTATATTGGTTCGTCTTACGAATTACTTTTCTTTCTCTTCCTCCCCTTTTAAATTCTTTATTATATCTTATTTGTTCGGTCTTTCTCTTTTTATAACTTTCCTTTTTATTCTTAACTACACTTAACAAAATGTTTACAATAGATGATTAAAATGACTTAGATTATTTACAAAAAAAAAACCTCCTAAAATATGGTATGAATAATTTTTTGATTGATACTCTAATAAATTTCATTTAAAAAACTAAGAGAGATAACATTTAACTGAAATTGCTTAAAAATAAATTAATCAAGTTAATACTAGTTTACTCATTTACATTATTTACATTGTTCAGGCCGTTGCCTTTATCTTTATATGGCCTAGTGGATAAAAGCGTTGATTGGATCCAGTGACTTGACCCAAAGAGTTGTGAGTTCAATACCTGGCTACTGCAGTGATGAACAAAAACTTTGTTGAAAACATCTGTTTGCATAGCATGTGGAACTGGAACAACCTAACCTGTTTGATGAAATAAAGAGCTCACTTCAAAATTCCAATCACCTGAAGAAGGCTGGAACATACAACGACCGAAACATTGTGAATATGGCAATAAAGATGAGGACAACAGTCTGAACAATGTAAATAATGTGAATAATTACAATACCTCATATCAGAAATATAGACAGATAGAGATGAAGCTGTCTCCAAGTCAAACACAAGAGAAGACATTGCTACATACTTTCTTCCCACTGCCAGTGTATTCCGAAAGAAACATCTGTCAGCAATTTCATATGCATCATCTCCAACAACAACAGTAGAGATGGTCAGTGAATTTTTGTTGATAATCATGTGTCAGCTATTTCAAATGAATCATTTCCAACAACAACAGTAGAGATGGTCAGTGAATTTTTTTGTTGATAATCATGTCAGCTATTTCAAATGAATCATTTCCAACAACAACAGAGATGGTCAGTGAATTTTGATGGTTTCCAACAACAACAGTAGAGATGGTCAGTGAATTTTTGCTGACAATCATGTGTCAGCTATTTCAAATGAATCATTTCCAACAACAACAGTAGAGATGGTCAGTGAATTTTTGCTGACAATCATGTGTCAGCTATTTCAAATGAATCATTTCCAACAACAACAGTAGAGATGGTCAGTGAATTTTTGCTGACAATCAATTTCAAATGAATCATTTGTAGAGATAGTGAATTTTTGTTGATAATCAAGCTATTTCAAATGAATCATTTCCAACAACAACAGTAGAGATGGTCAGTGAATTTTTGCTGACAATCATGTGTCAGCTATTTCAAATGAATCAACAACAACAACAGTAGAGATGGTCTTTTTGCTGAAATCATTTGTATTTCAAATGAATCATTTCCAACAACAACAGTAGAGATGGTCAATTTTTGCTGAAATCATGTGTCAGACAAATTTCATTTCCAACAACCTGACAATCATGTATAATTTTGTGAATGTTTGTAAATAGTTACACTATCTCATCACTGAAATATAGACAGTTTACTCATACCTGTATATTTTGTTGAGTCCTTACAATTATTAGGTTTTCATATATGAACCTTTAAATATATTTTTTAAATTATTAATCTGAAGATTGTAGGTGGTAGGGAAGCTTCAATACAAAAAATTCAGTGTTTGGGTGTCAATCTGAGGATAGTACAGAATATGCTGTGTCCCCAAAAGATGTACTTGATGAAAACTAAATATCTAATCAACATCATGGTGATTGGAGTGATCACTAGTAATGGTTATGTTATACCTTCCAATAGTTGTTAGTGAAGAGCCTAAGTTTAGTGTCTTTTGGTGTAAAGTCCATTTTCTCGCAGGATATGTTTTTGTTGCATGCTGGGAGAACAACTTTTTCTTTTTCTTTTGGTTTATTTAATTTATTTTAGACAAAGTTTTAATATTATTTGTTTTATTTTATTTATGATATTTATTATTGTTGTAGAGTAGTTTCACAGTGGAGGCTTGTATTTCACTAAGTCGGTCCTAAAAAAGGTTCAACGTACAAAACTTTAGGAACTTGATATAATAGGTAATGACACAGAGAAATCTAGTGATGGTTGTTGATATGCTTAGTGTCCAACATCGACTGGCTGACCAACTCACTCAGCTACTGACTCAGCGACTGTTACTACTCCTACTTATTATAGGTGTGAGAGTCTATTAACAATAGAATAGGTGTGTTCCACTATAACAATTATTAAATACTAGCAGTAGAGCCCGACATTGCCTGGGGATGTAACAGTAAGAGATAGATCAAGTATCGACCATCATAAAAACTGAAAAATAAAATTGACAAAGATTATTGTTTAAGGTTGACGGACACGCATGTCTTAATTAGTTTTGTTTTTTTTTTTTATGAATTGGTCAAACCCAAACTCAAACAAAAACATTGTTTTCAATCGTTATGAGTCTACCGATTGAATAGAATTTTATTATAAACAATTGTCTTGTAAATGGAATTTTAAAAGCATTCTGAATGTAAAATAAAGAAAAAAAGTGTGCAAGACAATAAGAAACACTACCAAAAAAAAAAAAGTAGTTTTGTTGAAATCTGTTGAAAATGTAGGAAATCCGATCCCATATATAAACGAATACACACACACGCACACAACCAACCTGGGTTTTATAATAAGTATAACTCGATATTAATAAGTATAACTCGATATGATTAATGCCTCTTAATCATGTTTTCAAGTTGATTTTGTGCCAAAACAATTGTGTTTTTCCAATTTTTGGTGCTGTCAGAACCACCGCAAGGTAATTTTACATAGTCCTGTGAAGTTTTGTTGAAATCGGTTGAAAAATGTAGGAAATCCAATCCAATATATAAACATACAGACACACACACACACAAACACACAATCTGCGTTTTATAATAAGTAAGATTATATTTTTATTTATTAATAATAATAATGTCCCTACAATATTCATTGACAGATGCTTTACCACTGTTTTCTCATTTGACTTTTTGCTACTTCTTTGTGAGGTTATTTTATACTGATCCTTTTTCTGAACTGTGAGAATTCTTTTTCATCTTTTTGATGTTAATTCCCATGACCTATTGGTTTATAATAGTGTACTTTTCCCAAGATCGCCACTCTCACCAATCAAGATGAACAGAGGTCCTCTTGAGGAAGTACCGTGCCTTGAAAGACTGTTGGGCCTCAAACTCACACCCGACCTCAAGTGGAACTCATACATATGATTTGTTGCTAAGGATGCAGGTAAAATGGTCAACTCTCTGTACCAGTCCAATAAATACCTGACTCCTTCTGCTATCCTCTACATTTATCAGGTCAAAAATGGAGTACTGTTGTCATATTTGGGCAGTAGCTGCCAAAACCTAACTCTCCAGCATTGATAGAGTTCAAAAGCATCTCCAAGCCCTTGTGGGTGACGAGTTATTCTCCATCCTTTAACCTCTTTCCCGCCAGTGAGATGTGGCAAACCTCTCTGCTCCACTGCTACTTACATGGAAAGTGCTTGTATGAACTACATTCCCTTGCCCTATCAAAGCAAACCTTCACAGCAAGAACATGCCATGTCACTTACATAGTAGGGAACCACCCACATTCCCTCCATATTCCATCGGTGAGAAGTAGGTTCTGCTTGAGCAGCTTCTTCCCGTGAACCACTACCCTATAGAATTAACTCCTAACATGATGTTTCCCCGATCACTACAATCGTAACCTATTTAAGGTTAGGGTTAATGGTTTTCACCCTCACATACACAAATGACTTCCTAACGCAATTCTCTACCTCGAGTGGCCCTCTGGCCTTCTAAAGGGAGACCCTAAATGTAAAAAAAAATACACTGCTGTTTACAGTGTTGTTAAGCATTTTTCTATACAAATTTCCGTTTTCTGGCATTGCTGTTTAATAAGTTTTTCCTTCTTTTTATATTTTTTTCTATCTCATAGTTTAGATCCTAACTTGATATTTATCCACTATTCATCTCTTTTTTTTTTTTTAATCCTTTTTATGATTGTATTTCCTTTTTTGTTTTCGTTTATGAGCAAGAAGTATAATTTCAAGTAAAATGGCAGTTTTTATACGGATATGAATTATCTGCCCTTGATAAAAAATGAGAGTTGTCCCCCTTTTGACAAGGGAAATCTTTTCGTTTTCTTTGTCAGACAACACTAAATTGCTCTCTCGTGTAGTTCACGCATTCTGTAACTTACCGGACACAGGGCTCGTCCCTGGGCTGGTGGTATCACGGCTACGACTAGCTTGTACCGGCTCTGGCCTGGACCAACTATGACAAGCCAAGACCAGCTATGACTAGCTTTTAGACCAGCTTGGACAAGCTATGACCAGCTTGGACCAGCGGCCCGAGTGTAAACACTTGGGTCCCCACGTTAAAAACCGACCTGACTCAGTGTTTATCAAGTAAATACACTTACCAGGCACAGGGATCCCTCCCTGCGCTGGTAGTATCTGACCAACTTGGACCAGCCATGACCAGCAGCCCGAGTAAAGATACTTGGGTCCCCACGTTAAAAACTGACCTTGTGTCACAATCTGACTCAGTGTGGTGGGGTGTCAAGTAAATCTCCACTCTGTACAAACTTGTCATGTCAACAAAATACATGAATACGTCTTGTTTCACTTCGTTCTAGATTCCATTTTGATTTATTCTATAAAGATATTAGAATAATCATTCTATGCACCGTCAAAATTTGAACTAAAAAAAATTAAAAATGAATTTAAAATAATTTAAATGTCACCTTTTAAGGAAAATTTTCGACTTTCTAAAATGTTACAATCAATTTCATTGTTCTGCCATTTTAATTGAAAAATGACGACAGAAAATTTATGACACTTTAGAACTCTTAAAAATAAAATAACTATGCTAGATATTAGTTTTTAGAAAAATTAAAGAATAATTAGCATCATTTTGGGAAAATATTACTTACAGTACTCTTAAAATATCACAAAAAGCATCTTTCCACACAGCAAGGTATAGTCCAACTCTCAACAAGTTCATAGATCAATCATTAAAAATTCCTGATGTGAAAATGACATGAAACTACATTTTTGATTCTTCAAGCACCTTTATCCAATACAAAAAATCTCTTCAGTATCTGTCTATATTTCTGAGATGAGGTATTATGTACATTATTTACATCATTCGAACTATTGTCCTCATCTTTGTTGCTATATTTATTACAACATTTTAGCCTTCTTCAGGTGGTTGGAATGTTGAACTGAACCCTTTATTTTGCTCACTGGGGTAGACTGTTCTAGTTCCATGTGCCATGTTTTAATTTTAATGGATGTCAATTATCAGTTATCTCCTGTTAATTTCTCTCTGAAAGTTATCCACTGCCTTAACTGGGTAGTGAACTCACACTCTTTAGGTCCTGTCACTGGATCTAACATCTTTATCCACTGAGCAATGTGTCCTTGCCATGTCCAAAATGTTGTAATAAATATGGCAACAAAGATGAGGACAATAGTCTGAATAATGTAAAAAATCTCTTTTGTCAACAGCAATTTGGAAGAATTTCAAAATAAACACAAAAATTTTCAAGTAAATTTTAAAAAATAAACATTCATTGTTGATTTTCAAATATGAAAGAAAATAATGCACTTTATTAAATTATGCAAGCACCAACTCTCAATAAAAATTATTTTTTAAGTTTTATTGAATTATTTTTCTCACGTTTCAGAACAAATTTTCAAGATTTTTGTATTTGGTATGGCAAATATTTTTTATAAAAAAATATTTTCAGAAATGTTTTTTATAAAACTATAAAATGATATTTGTCATCAGCCACTAAATTTTTAAAATTTTCACAAAGTATGATGGGCGGAGTAACTGTAGAATAATTGGCAGAAAAACCCAACAAACAGAATTGACAAAGTTTCCGATAAACAATATGAAAGGAAAAGAAAAACAAGAACATAATACTGAACTATAATATATATATATATATATATATATATATATATATATATATATTATATATATATATATTTTATTTAAAATTAAATATTTAAATTGAATATTTAAATTGATAGCATCATCATATAATTTCTTCCAGGTTTTTAGACATCTAAATTACCATCAAGCATTAAAATCTATTCTTTACATAAATTGCTAAAATCTAATTACAGCCTCTTTCTCTTTACTTCCCTCTTCTTTCTTTTTCCCTTCTCCCTCCCATTTCAGTATATCACTTCCGTTAAGTTAACCATCTAAATAGGTCAAGGTCTGGTCACTCCTCCTTCCCCAATACTAAGTAGGATTGAGAGAGATATGAAAGTAATCCCTCCCTAAACTCTACCATGTCTCTTTAACTACTCCTTTTACACTCACTGTTAAATTACAAAAACTTACACTACCCATCAATTTTAATTTCATTTTTCATTTCATTTCATTTTTGTAAGTGTTATCTGATGATCCGGCGCCCTTTAAAAGGGCTCTGGTGAAATAAATTATTATAATGGTACCTTAAAGTGGTCTCTTTTTCTTTAATATATATATCAATATCTATCTATCTATCTATCTATCTATCTATCTATCTATCTATATATATATATATATATATATATATATATATGCAGTCTGCAGGGTTACCAGATTAAAATTTTTACTTAAAGCCAAATAATACGTATAAAAAGCCAGACAAAAAACCAAATCAAAATTTGTATATAACGCCAGAAAAAAGCCCAATAAAAATATGAGATTTTATTTACTTTTATATAATAAATGCAAATGTCAGTGTATCAGTGTGTCACACTTTATCAGCTTTACTCCTGGAGGCTGTAGCTCAACATATCATACCATCTTGAATTCAGAGCAACTATGTGAGCAAATAAAAAAACATTCAGGGCTGGATCAGGACTTGTAATCCTGAAATTTTGGATTCTCAAGTTTTAATTACTGTGATTGTTTTTGGCAATTTACATGATTTTTTGCGACTAATTTTTTTGTATGATAACAATTTTTATAACTTGGAAATAAATTTGGGAATAATTGAAATTAATTGCGAAATACAGCGAAAGTCAACCATGAAACAAGAATAATTGTTTGTATGGAAAGTAAGGACCTACGTACATCAAATTGTTTTTAAATTAAATGGCGACAGAAGAATTATTGTTGAAGGTTTAAAAGGTAAGTTTAAATATTAATGTAATACTTAAATACAGTGATCAGTTTTGAGTTCTTTTGTAGTTTATTGTTGCCTATCGCACATTCTCCTCCCTACCAAGTGTGATGAAGGCCTAATCAAGATCCCTCCGCAGAAGTTAGCTTAAATGTCACCCAATAGAGCAACTTTTAAGTACGTATTAATATATACTGGGATTTTAGGTATTCTATAATGAAACCATTTTATTATTTCTTTCAATTTTATAGTGATTTTCTTTTTTAGCTGTAAATTTGAATTTAATTTTATTTATATAATGATAATCAAACAAGTCTGATTCCCTGGAAAATTTCATTTTTACAGTGTTTTCTTTTTAGAATTTTAATAATACTTTATATGATTAAACGCATTTTTAGAAAAATTTCATGAAAGTTAAATTTTTTAATCAAAAAGATTTTTTTTACCTAACTTATTAAACCTAGTACCTGTCTATATTTCTGAGATGAGGTATTATGTACACTATTTACATTATTCTCATCTTTGTCACCATATTTTCAGCCGTTGTATGCTCTGGCCTTCTTCAGGTGGTTGGAATGTCGAACTGAACCCTTTATTTTGCTCACTTGGGTAGATTGTTCTAGCTCCACATGCCATGTTTAATGGATGTCAGTTAAGGAATCAGCACATATGCTAGGCCACAAAAATCTCCTGAGCCGACCAAGCATAGAAATGAATACAATATGGGAACCAGTAATAAGGAATGCAAGAGAAAAGTGATAATAACAACAAAAATTACAATATGAGCTCTGGTAAAAACATGCAATGATAACAGCAAAAAATTGCAATATGAGCACTGGTAAAAAAATGGATGCTAAAGACATTAGGTTTATAATACCCAGAAATTCATATGCAGATGTCCTCAAGGACACATGGCACAGTGGATAAAGGTGTTAAATCCAGTGACAGGACCCAAAGAGTCTGAGTTCAATACCCAGTTAAGGCAGTGGAGAACTTTCAGTCGGGAATTAACAAGAGGTAACTGATATCCATTAAACATGACCTCATCTTTGTGAGGACAAGAGTCTGAATAATGTAAATAGTTTTATTAAACCTTATGATTGAATTGTAACTGTTTTATCAATTATTCATTTTTTTCAGCATGTGTATCTATAAGGCTTTTTTAAAATTTTATCTAAAGAATTTAATATTAACTTAAAAAAGAAAAATTAGAGAAGAGGCTCAAGCATGTGAAAGACCAGAAGAAATGGTCATTATTTATTTGTTTATATGATAGAGAATTATAAAAGAGAAATTTCTTCCTTTTGATTGGCTGCTGAAATTGGCATAGGTTTACAAAAGAATCATTATACCATTTTGTTTTTTTTTACAATAAATTTCTGGGATCCCTTCCCCTTCTGGATTAAGGATATGATGATAAAAAGGACTGAAATCTCCCATAACTCAGGTGCATCATTGATGATAAAAAAAAAAAGAAAAGATTGTAGCATAGCAGCTGTAATATATTTTTTATCATGTAAAACAAAAAAGCTAAGAAAAAGTCAAAGATGCCAAATCAATTGTCTGGCACCAAACTAACATGAAAAATGCCAGAAATTTGGCATCAAAAAAGCCAATTTGGCAAACCTCGGTCTATATTAGTGGTTAGAAAGAAATCCCAGAATGCATTTGTATGATTTGTCTATAAATTTTGGGAGGGGAATGTTCTAAATGTGGTGTAAAGATTAGAAAGCTTGTCTCATTAGAAGAATTACAACCGAGTAGTGAGTTTGATCCTCACTGAGTGCCCTATACTTTTGGCCTTGTGCTACATCTAAGCCACACTTAGAAAATCATCTATTTTCCCCACTCCATAATTTATTTTTCCTTTCCTCTCTGTTAGTGAACAAACCTCTTGATTCTGTTTATAGGCAGAATACAGTAGCTGCCCCTATTTTTGTGGGGTGGTTGGGTCCTACTAACATATTTTATTTTTTAGTTTGAATGTTTAGTTATATTTTAGTTTCATTTTTGGGTTCATACCTGCCACCTTCATTTCATGTATTTAAATTTTTATATATTTCCATAAACAATAATACTCCCCACCCCTCAAATCAAAGGACATTATGAAATTTTTATGTCATGGGTATTTTTGTACGTTCACTGTGAATATGTGGTATTGCGGTATATCTCAGATTGAATGGTGATGGATGAGTTCTTGTGGTGAATGAGCAAATTGTAATGGATGAATGGGTCATGAATTGGATTAGCTAGGTTTAGGATAGTTAGTGTAGACCAACCTCACCCCACTTCTCTTTGGCCTCATACCAAAATTGTAATTTAAATTACAGTAAATAATCTTCCCCAATAAATAGTCATCACCAATTCTATTTGAACCAACAGTTACTGACTCCCCCTCACTACAGAGTTTTCAAATAAAATAACCTATTAAAATTAACTCATTAACCCTAGAACACTAACCATCAGTTAAAGTTACACCACTACTAAACATGGGTATATCATACATGATTTTGAAAATATCAAAAAAAATATTAAATATAAATCTTTATTTGAAATATTTTTTCAAACTTTGTACTTTGAGTTAACATTAATAGGAACTGAAAACATATTATTTAGGTAAGAAAATCAGGTACTTAAAATTGTAATTAAAAATAACAAAATTTGCGCTGGGTACTATATACCCATGGTTAGTCTTCTAGGGTTAAGGGATAAGTCCTGACATTTTCATTTAAATCAAATAATTCCCTGATTTTTGATAAATTTAATTTTTAAAAATGAGTTACCATTTTTTTCGCATTTCCAAAAGAGCACATACATTTTGGCAGTACCTAAAATAATCTAGGACATTTACTTGGAAAAGACTGCCTTCCTCTAGAAAGAAAATGATTTGAGCAAGTCTGCAAAAACAGAAAGAAGTATAAGATAAAAATCCGTCTTTTCATCTGAAATAAAATTTGACCTAATCACCAAACAGTAGATTTATTTTGGGAAGTGCCTCTTGATCAAGCCAATAACTTTTCAGCATCCCGTTGTATGTAATAAACATTTTCCAGTGCTTCCTCATTCTGTGACAATAGAATTGTCCATTGGGTAATAATTAGAAAACTGGACTCACTACTGTAGTAAGTTCCAATAAAAAAGTAAAATAAAATATGAAAAAAAAACAACATATAAACAAAAATAAAAAGAAATCAAATGAAAATAAGGCATTTTCACTTTCCTTTAAAACTCTTATAATTCTCATCTCAGAAATATAGATAGATACTATAGAGATGAAGCTGTCAAACACAAAAGAAGACATTGCTACATACTTTCTTCCTGCCCCCAGTGTGTGTCAAAAGAAATATCTGTCAGCAATTTCAAATGAATCTACTCCAACAACAACAGTAGAGATGGTCAGTGAATCTTTGCTGATAATCATTTGTCAGCTACTTCAAATGACTCAACAACAACAAAGGCCGCCTGTGAATGTGTTAACATCAAAAATCTTTTCTCAACTGCAGGTTTTTTCTGTAAACCAACTATGATTAAACTGGAAGACAGAACCTTGTTGTTGCTG
The DNA here is from genome assembly GCA_903632075.3 of Acanthosepion pharaonis. Lineage (NCBI taxonomy): Eukaryota > Metazoa > Mollusca > Cephalopoda > Sepiida > Sepiidae > Acanthosepion > Acanthosepion pharaonis. The sequence goes on along the minus strand of CAHIKZ030000215.1, from coordinate 1,427,334 downwards.
TTACTGTTGTGAAGATTAATTCCTTCTCTGCCTCAGCAAACATAAATTCAGGTAAAAAGAATAAAACATTGAGTATGGGCAAATAAATGTATAATTTATTTGCATATCTACAAAACTGGTGACTTTTATCTGTTGCTGTGGCCTTAGCAATAGGGAAAGAGAATGGTGAAATTAGAAGTGAAATGGACAATGTTGATAGCTGTTGTTGTCAGTGTTGTTTCTCTTTCAGCTTGTCGGTGTTGACATGAAGGCTGGTTTATATTGCATACCTCTTTCAGCTTGCTGGTGTTGACGTCCAAGTTGGTCTGTTTTGAGTTTGTTGGGATTAGAGAATATATAGCTGTCGTTTGGCTCTGAATTAAAGTTTTGGGAGCAAGAGTGGCTCTGACTGGCCATTAAATCATTCATTTTATTTTTATTAAAGCGGATGGAGCTGATACGCAGAAAACGTATTTGCACAGTCTGCTTTGGGTTGTCGAGTGATCAACATTTGGCTTTTGTAGAAAAATGCAAGAGGCACGACACTACCCAATAAAAACTATTTTTACTCCTTTTTGACTCTTTTGAATTCATGTACATATTTTTGTAAATTATACAAATGTTTTACCTATGTTTTCTTTAATTTTATTTTAAGTATTGTTCGAAATTCGCACATTCAGATTTATAATATAAAAATTTCTGAACGACAGAATTTCTTACAAATAAACTAAGTGTTAGGGAGATACTCAATAACATGTCAAGTCTTAGGATTTTGGTTCATTTTAAATACACGTTTTATGAAATACTAACAAATCCAAGGGAGATTACTCCAACTGCACGCGTTAAACCGGTGTTCAAGATCATGGCAAAGATGGCAGCTATTTCTTCCGTAGTCAAATTATTCAATCCTCAAGTTGTTTCCCAAACTGGACAAACATGCACAGCTTCGATTATTTTTCTCCACGGGTCAGGTAAATGATTAATGATAATAATGACGCACTTAAATTGTTAATTTACCTTTGTTTCAAACATTTGATGACTGTTTTTTTTTAACGAATTATTAAACTAGTGGGTTTTTTCGTGATGCGTTGACTTTTGATTGCTATCACTACAAACTCTCAACGAAAAAAGAGTGTACCACAAACCTCTTGGTTTGCTGGTGTGTTGCTTGTCAAACGAGTCTATGCCGAAGAACAGTCTCGCCTGGGGAGGTAGACAAACCCGACTCCGTTATTACGGGGTCTACGGAGAATTTTTGCCTGTGCCTACGGGCTCGGAATTGTCCCACGTGAAAACCGGCCTTATGCCACATTCTATCTTGTGGGAGGTTTCGTATATACCGAAAAAAGTTGGGTTTGATTTAGTGGGTTTCTGACATTTACAGAGTTATTGGACTTAGTTGGGGTTATTTATTTACAAATATCAACTTTCATACTGTTTCGTAGGAATACCGGTTCCCATAAGATCACCAAAGTTAAAGAACGTCCAGTTTGGTCAGTACCTCGATGAGTAACCGCTTGAGAATAACAGGTGATGTAAACTTGGATGTGCGGTTGGTATATAGGATAACGACTCGGAATTGTTAATCGGAAAGCTGAGTTCATTCCAATTCCAATTGAGTTCGTTATAGTCATTTACGCGCAAATACCCTTGGGAAAGGTATGACTCCACCTCTTCCACTGGGAATTTTTTTTTTTGGTGAAAAACACTCTACAAAAAAAAATAGTTAAAACAAAATGTTTGATGTAACAATAACATTAATTTTTAAGAGTACATTATCTTAAAGCACAGAATGAATTACACAAATTAAGAAGTGCTTTGTGTGCCAAACGATATGAAAGAAAATGAAATATGCCTTTTTCTTTTTACAATCAAAATTACAGCATAAGAATATCATCAGAAACAAAAAAAACTACATAAAAAGGAAGAAAAAGAGAAATGCATTTCTGAATAATTTTCAAAGAATAATTTGGTACAATTTTCGAAGCAAAGTTCATGGTAACAGCAAAGAATAGATCAAGCACACCAACTGAAGACTTTTTGATATGGGAGGGATCTCGATGTTCCTTTCAGTTTCAGTTCTCGTCTGGTAGTTGTCAGAATTCTTCTGTGTTGTTTACTTTCTGGGCCAGGGTGACTGGGATTCCTGTAACAGCTGTTCGTTGACACTGAAAATTAAATCACAACCTCTCCCCCTAAACAACCTACAGGTAGGCTCCAAATACACTGCTCGGAACTTGGACAAAAACTCGCTTTTGGTTTTGGATGAAAAACAAAGCTCAGCTGAATTACCACATATCAAAATGTACCGAAAATATTTTTGAAATTCAAAAATTAAGCAAGAGCCCGTCACGGCATCTGCTTTCTTTCTGATTACACAGCTTAAATTTCTTATACTAGTTCCAACTATAGCATTATTTAATTAGTAAGATTTTTATTATTAAGTCATTATTATCTCCCCCTAAATTCTTTGAATCTAAAAATATTTTCTGGCTTTAAATACAAAGGGCTGATAATCCGTAAAAAAATGAATGAATCAGTGTTTACATCATTGTTATCTGCATTTTTTTTTAAACTCTCTGTTTGCGTTTTTGGAAGCACTTGCACAAACATTGGGGCATAATAATTATTTATCTTTAATCGATAATAGATGGATATATATGTGTGCAACTCACCATGGATAGCAAGCTTCTCTGACTAGATCAATCACGACTGAGTAGTGAGTTCAATCCTCGCTGGGTGCTCTATGCCACATCTAAGCTACGATTAGAAAAATCATTTTATCACTTCGCCGTTGTGTAATGGTTAGCATGCTTGTCTCGCTAGATCAATTACGACTTGAGTAGCAAGTTCAATCTTCACTGGGTGCTCCATACTTTCGGCCTTGTGCCACATGGAAGCTATGTTTAGTAAATTGCCATAAACTGCATGAAAGAAAAATTTAAAAAAAAATTTTTTTTTAAACATTTCTCCCTTTCACCCCAAGCAAGGGAGTACTGCCACTAGCACGCAAGGGGTTACAGAGAGTGAGAACAAGAGTAAAGAGGGGGGTTTGAGGAAAGGATATAGAGAAGGACGGGGATCGTGATCAAGGCATCTGAAGATGTTGATTGACATTACATTTGAATATTTGAAGATTATAGCTATCAGGGAAACAAGTAGGAGAAAGGGAGTTCCACTGTCAGGAAGTGCGAGAGAAGAGGTGGTTACACTTAACTGTTTTGACACTGAAAGGGTGGGACCAAGATGTCAACCTAGTAGCATGCTTAAATTCATGCAGTTGTGGTACCAGTGAAAGTAGCTTGTCAGCAGTTGCCATGAAAATATTTTTAGAAAAGACAGAGAAGCCACATCACATCTGTGAGAAAGTGACTGTAGATAAGATGCCAGGTCAGGACCTATCACATTGCATATCTGTCTTTGGATTTTGCTGAGGACCTCGAGATGAACAGCAGGGGCACCAGACCATATATGGCAACAGTATTTAATGCAAGAATGAATGGTAGATTTGTAGATTTGAAGGATGGACTCAGGTGAGAAAAACCTTCTGGCACAACACATAGAACCAACGTTCCTTGTGGTAGATGAAGCTATTGATTCAATGTAGTTGTTCCATAGAATACTATTTTTTTTTTTTTTTTTTTCAAATACAGACTGCTTTTTCAAAAGGTGTTCAAATGACCAATGGTGACTCATTTTTTCATTTTTTGTTAGGTGACACTGGCTTAGGTATAAAAGAATGGACAAAATCAGTCATGGGCCGAGAGATAGCTTTTCCTCACATAAGAGTGATTTACCCAACAGCCCCCATGAGGTGAGTTTTCTCATCTATTTAAACAAATATCATTTTTCTTTCCTTTTTTGTCATGATAGAGAAATACAGGGTGTTCCAATAGCTTGGACTGATTTTAAATGTGAATTAATTTTAAGCATCTAATGATTTGTTTTCTTTTCCTTTCAGATTTAACAACTTAACTATTTCAATCATGGAAAGATTAACAATTAAACAAAGTGTTAAAGTTATTGAAGCCTATTATGAAAACTGATGTTCAAACAGAAATGCATTTTGCGCACTTCGTGATTTTTGTGGTCAACATAATTGACCAACCGAAAGTGCAATTGGAAAAATTGTTTGTAAATTCAAACAAACTGAGTCGGTGGCAGATGTGAAAACACCATTGCGTGCTGGTTTACATCATTCAGCTGAAAACATTGCTGCAGTGCATGAGAATATGGCTGAAAATCCAGACCCCCTCTATTCGTCATCGCGTGCAGAAAATGAACCTCTTCACAACAACGTTACATTGAATTTTGACAAAAGATTTGTCTCTACACATTTACAAAATTCAATTGACACAAGAACTGAAACCTGCTGACCATTTGGAGCGCCGTACATTCCTCAATTGGGTGCACGAGCAAAGACAAGCTGATGAAGATTTTTTGCAAAACATCCTCTTTAGCGACGAAGCCCATTTTTATTTTGGTGGATTCGTTAATAAGCAGAATTGTCGCATTTGGTCTGATGAAAATCCAAGGAAGATTGCTGAAAAACCACTGCATCCGCAAAATGTCACAGTTTGGTGTGCATTTTTTGCTAGTGGAATCATTGGGTCATATATTTATAAATTTGAACATCCATTTTCGCAATAGGCTTCGATAACTTTAACTTGTTTGATTGTTAATCTTTCTTTGATTGAAATTGCTAAAGACTTAGGTTGTTAAATCTGAAAGAAAAAGAAAAAATCATTAGACGCTTAAACTTAATTCACATTTTAAAATCGGTCCAAGTTATTGGAACACTTTATAAATAATAACAAAAAGAACAAAATTTCACCATCTCTAAAAATAGTTGTATGTTCAAAATTGCCAGGCCAAAAAGCCATAGTTCAATCAGCCAATCAGAAAGCTTTCATAACCAGGATATATGGCCATGCACCAATGAGAATCAAAGCAAGCATTTTTGAAATGGATGTCTAGGTGTGTATATAACCAGATGGAAAATCAACCAAAACTAGAATTGATAAATAAATTTTGTCCATTCTCCAATGCTGCAGTCATTGTAAGAGACCCAGTGATAAAATATAACATTTGCATGACTAGCTGGTGACTTTAGACAGTAAGATCATACTATTACATTTAAAAACATACACCTTTTCTTTCTCCACCTATTTAGGCAGACAACTGATATATTTGAAAAGAGACATACTTTCCTTCACCCACATTATGAAGTAGGCAGCTCCTACATTTGGATACATACATATATATTTACTTCCTTCCACACTCTTTCTTTTTCTCTCTCTCTCTCATATGCAGCAGGTATTTTACACTTGAACTCTTGAAACTTCAACTTTCACCTTATCTTTCCATCCTGGGTATGACGATAAACTATGTCCAACAGCAAGGCCTCTGACCAGGAGGTTTTGAGGAGCATGGAACTGCCCCTTAATTGCTGGTGTTCCCAGGACAACCCTGATCCAGGGTGGTAGCACCTATTAGGGTACCAGCTATGGGCAAATAGTTAACACCCAAACTTGTGTAAAAATAGGTTTTAATACCAGAAATACTTTGTAATAAAAAAAGTATTATCAGCAATAATTTTTGAAGGGAAAATTATTATCAGCAATACTTAAAAAAAATACCAGCAATACAAACACCTATACATTTTTTGAAAAAAATATGACCAGCTATAGATTTCTTCAAGGAAAAATATTCCCAGAAATAGATTTTTGAAGAAAAACATATTACCAGCAATAAAAATTTTGTTGGCATTAAATAACCCATTGAGGTTGATATGCTGTAAACCAAACCAAACCAAACACCTTATCTTTCTGTAATATTGTGTTTATATAAAGATTTATTTTATATTTTTCAAGACTTTGTGCATTTTCTCTTAATCAAGGTCTATATACAATCAAACCAAATATAGCAATATATGAAAGTAACAGATGTTGTCAGAAGATAACCTCCACAAATCATCCTGTAGCAAAAAAAAAAAAAGCTTTAAACTTATTGTAGCAATCAATGCCTGCAATCGGTTTCTTCTGTTTTTCTCGTCCACAACACTTGTAGCCAATTCAACACGGCTATTTGGGTATCAACCAATGGGGTCAGAACCAAAAAGAATCTGTGTGCCAACGCAAAGTTTAATTGAAAATCTGTCGTAACAGTCCAACAGGCAATGTAGTAATGACAAAACAGGTCAGAAATCCAACTTTCACTTCGCAACAGCAGAAACACACTTTCACCCACCAAGCTCCAAAATTGTTCTTCTGCTAAGCAAAAAAACAACAGCCTTTATTCACCGAGTGATTTTTCTGATTGGCCACGCCACTCAGGGGAGGAAAGAACATTAGCATAGTTTCTCTGATATTTAAAATAGCAGCTTTTTGCTAACTATTTTTTTAATGCACCTTTGGCAGACCAAAACACAAACTCTTTTTTTGAGGTAGGTGATTTTCTCTTTTGCTACATATTGATAACTGATAACCAGCCTCTTGACCACCATAACACTTTACAAAATAAGCACACACACACACAGTGTATATTTCAGAAGCAAGAATTCATTTAAACAAGTTGTATTAAATTAAACTGACAAGTCTGTTTGATTTTTATTCATTTTTGTTCCAATTTCTGAATTTGTTGTACATCCAGATGTGTGTAAAATACTTGAATTCATGTAAAATGATTATAAGTATAAAATATTTAATGTACTCATTTCTGATGTTGTTGAGCTCTCTGAAACCATTCTGTACATGATGTCATTTATATGACACACGTATATTTGAATTTGAAATGTAGCATTCCAAAAAATGCCAGGATGTAGCTTTTTTTTAGGATGCTGACAAATTTAATTTCTGATAATGGTTTAGACAGATGAACGTACTCAGAATGAAAATATGAACTTTGAACAGTTTATCAACAGTTTTGTATGTGTTTGCATCGACTTAGTTGGAAATTAGAAAAATAAAATGAAAAATTTTAACTGACAGACCTCATTGGTTGAATTTAATTCAACTTGTTTAATTATATAGGGGGGTGTTTGGAAAGTAATTATGTCTTGTCAGAAAGGATATAGAAACAAATGTATGTTAAAATTCTTTAAATATTATTATAAAAAATTCAGCAAAGTTAAACCAAAGTTGGTGTCAAAAGGATGGTTTTTCCCTTGACACCACTATTATTTTAACTACCTTCACTCCTCAACAATGTTTGTTTTAAAAAGTGATGATTAGAAATGGAATAAAACCTAAACATATGATGAAAGTGAATTTATACGATTATTTTTTTTTTGTACCTTTTAATTGCTGTTGTTCCCAGGTTCACCCTGACCTGGAGTGATAGCAACATCTATGAGCAAATAGTGAACCCCCAAACACCATGAAAGTATCAAAATAGATTTTTATAGTAAAATGACCAACACTACATTTTATCTTTAGTTGAAGGCATACAATTGTGTTTAAAATATTTATATTTCAGTATTAAATAACCCATAGAGGTGTTGATATGCTGCTAAACCAACCAACCATTTTTTGTTCTTGAGAATTTACAACAAAAATATTGAACACTATTTGATTGTTTATTTAAAATAAAAATTTTATATTTAGAACATTCTAAAAACTTATACAATTAAGACTAATGCTATGCAATATTTATCATTTACCAATTCATAAAGTAATAAATATTAAAACAATTTTTTATTCATAAACTTATAAACATTTACTAAAGTATTAAACTATGTGAACCAACTATAAAGAAAATACATATTATTTGCCATTTTATAAAGTTTGAATCAATTTGTAATTAGCTGATGTTTTGCCAACTATTTGAATAAATAATATAATAAGTAAATAGTGTAAATAAACAATTTAATAAATAAATAATAGGAAGAATGGTGGAGTAATGGATAGCAGCTTGGATTGAGGAATCAGAAAGCCATTTTTGAATTCCAGTTGAACTCAGTACATTTACTTTCATGCTAATACCCCTGGGAAAGGTATGAAGCTTCTTCTTCTCCCCCCAGCTATAGGTAAATATAGGACAGACCAAGTTCTATAGCCTTGGATGGTGACTGGTCTACTGCCGAAAGAAATGGCAACCTACTGCAGGAAGAAATCTGCCTCGTCAGTCATGTATTGAAAGATACATGATCGCCTAAGTGTGTATCATGCATGGCACATAATTGACTGAAACAAATATTGTTTATTAGTTTTGTTGGCAATGCTTAAGAACGAAAAAAAAAGGAATGAAATTCACTTTCATATGGCTAATTTTTATTACAATTCTAATCATCGCTTTTTAAAAGAATAAACATTGCTGCGTAGTGAAGATAATTAAAATAAAGTCAGTGTCATTGGAAAAACCATTCTTTTGATACTCTGTTTTTTGTGGGTACAAATGTCTAAATTTGCTGTAAATTCTTAAAATATTATTATAAAATATGTTATCACCTTCATTTTCAATGACTGCACTTTAACAGGATGGGAAATTTATGATTCGATGTTTGAAAAAAAATATGAGTTTACTCCCTCCCAATGTTTGAAAGACAGTTTTCAATTTTTTTGTTTTTGAATGTCTGGCATTTATTTAATGCTTGAATGAAGAGGAAATCAAAATCTTTAGGTGACTAAATCTGGTGAGTACGTGAAAGAACCTGCCATCTTAATGTTCTTATTTTTTTGTATGTGTGTGTGAGTGTTTTGCAGAGTATGACCTTGCACTATGCTGGCAGTAAATGTCTGCAGTGATGGTCTTCCCATGTTCCAGAAGCTTGTAATGGACGACAAATTTCATTTTCCAATATGTCTGGTGGAAGGACTTCTAGTTTGGGTTTTGGTGCTTGTTCTTCAGTTTGTAATCACTACTGTCTTTTTTGATTTCTCTTGACATGCAAAACCCATTTTTCATCATTTGTAATAATTTAATGTAAAAATTAAAGATTGTCTTTTATGGTTAAAAGAATGCTGCAGATGGTGGAAAATTGCATTTGGTTCTCAAACAAAAGCTCATTGGGAATCTTGTGGGTGAATAGGTTGTTTTTTCTTATGCATGTTGACAGTCACCAAAATGTTCTGGGAGATTCACTTACATCATAGCAGCAGAAATTAGCCTTGTGTTCATGGTGATAAAAGCATACTTGACAAGTAATAAAACATACACAAATAACAGGAAAAACATGATAAATTGAATGTAAATTTCATACAATTTATTTATATTTTTGTGTGTATTTTTTAGGTTACAATTGTTTTATTTAAATTATTTACATTGTTTGGACTGCTGTCTTCATCTTTATTGCCATGTTCACAATGTTTTGTCTGTTGTACACTCTGACTTTTGCCTATCATCCAGCTCACATTCCTCCCTGGTCTTTTGAACAGGAGTAGAGGTTTATCCTTTGTTTTCTGTTTAGGATTGGTTTTCTTTTAAAGTCTTTTCATTCTCTATGACTCCAGTAGCCTCTTGCATCTTACTGGTATTATCGCTTTGCTTGAAGTGAACTAATGAAAAAAAAGGGTGGAGCATTGTGTTTGGTTCTCAAATGAAAGCTCATTAGAAAAACAAATTTCCACTTTGCAAATCTTCTGAATTAAACACTAAAATGTGCTCTAAATAACATATGATTGGATAGGGGAGGTGAAAAATTCTACACGCAGTTTCTTAATATGCAACATTGCTTCCTCATTGGTTGGTTGACTCATCGTTCATAATGGAGAAATATGTACTGTATATACTCACATATCATGTGACTTTTGAAGAGCTAATTTTGAAGCTAATTTTAAGGGGTTTACATCATACATGAGGTATAAAATTAGCAAATGTACTTCTGGCCCTGCCTACGCCGTTGATCAAACTATACATTCATTTACTGTAGACAAAAAGTACAGCTGGATTATAAATAAACTTGATTTTGATAAAATTGATGTTTTACTTAACTGTATCTAATAATAATGCATGTAATATTTACATATTGATAACTTATTATTAAATGCAAACATATCAAATACGCTTCTTTTCCATTGTTTATGTTTCTAAGATGTTTAGCTGTTTCTCGTTCGGTTGTTTATGGCTGTATGCATTTATGCAACGAGTATAGCGTTACTAACAATACTTTTATCATTCTCTTTTACTTTATTTTAATTTATTTAACTAGAAGATGGGATAAAGAGATAGAGGAATAGAGGTTAGTCTATTGGAATTTGGTCTCTTGAAAAAAGAACTTGCATGATACATGAGATACATGATAAAATCATTATATATATATATATATATATTATATATGAGCACACAGAAGAAATCATAACAGCAAATATGATTTGTCTGAAAACTAGCCTCATTGAAATCATTAATCAAATTTTCACTTTATTGAAAAAAATCAAGTTAGAGAATTCAGGGGAGATAATTTTATCTGAATTGTGCTTTTATGTATCATTCAAAAATTTTGTTAATTTATGATAATGGATATATTTTTTCTCCATAAATTAATCACTGAAGTCTTCATTTATGTAATAATGTTGCTTGATATTTTGGTTTGGGTAATTTGCAGTTCAAGATCTGTGCTCAGCTTCTAATAAAAGTTTCCTGAATAGTTTTATTTAGGTGTAAATTTATATGCTTAGTTTGAAAATAAAGAAATTTTGATAAAATCTATCTATGATCAACAATAAAAGTTCGGACTCATTTGTGTCTGCCATTACTGGCATTGTTTACATATAATAAAACAAATTGTAATATTAATGAAATCTTATTTTAAGTTACTTAATAATCATGCTTTGTAAATTGTAAATTTTTATTTGGTAAATTTAAGTTATTTGGAAAAGCAATGATAAGTATTTTGTAAATAATTATGTTCTTTTTAAATTTTATATAAAGTTTGTGCATTGTGGGTGCATTTAATTAAGACAAGTGAAGTTTCTGCTCATGATTGCTCCATGGCAAATGTATGTAAACAATGCCAGTAATGGCTGCCGTGATGTAGCCATGATGTGAATGTATGGCGATCATCATCACACACACATACACTCTTACAAATTCAAATTTTCAACAGCATTCATTCATTGGACAGGAAGCAATGCTGCTATCTTATACAACAATTTTAAAATCGCTATATTTTTATATAGTAGATTTTGTGCACTTTTAGGAGAATCGGCTCCCAGAAGTCTCTCCAAAGCTCATGCACTGATTGGTCAGTATCGACCAATCAGATTCTCTGCATGTGGAGAATGATACTTCCTGCGCAGCACTCCTCATCCAATGACCACCTATAAAAGCAAAAGAAAAAAGCAGATGCACCAGAAATCCATGACAGTTGAAGCTATGCGCCCATCTTCTCACTCAACTCACAAACTGCATATTCTTTCACACATATAATTTTTCCTCTTGCATGGCAGAACTGTTTAAAAACATTTATAACAGACTAATAACTCTTTCTTTTCTTTCAGAGAACTTTAATAGACTTTGATAGTCAAAGAGAGAACTCTCGTCTTACTCATTGCATGCTTTTTCTTACACATTCTTTATTGTATACATTGTTGAATACAATTTTTATATATATTGATACCTTTGCCTTGTCCCTTTCTTCACATCAGTTTGGTTTCCTAATCAAAATTAAATAAATGTGGTGGAAGTCTGCCACAAATGAGTCTGAACTTTTATTGTTGATAACTCTAAAATTATCAAAATTTCTTTGTTATTTTCAAATTAAGCATGTAAATTTACGACTAAATGTAACTATTTGGGAAATTTTTATTAGAAACTGAATGCGGGTCTTGAATTGCAAATTACTCTTTGGTTTAATTGTAGTAATATTTAAAAATGAGTATAAAAATATTTGTTCTATCCAAAACCTGCTTAGATAAATTAATTCATAAATATTTAAAATGTATTCTTTATTGATTCATATTATTCTTTTTATTTACCTATTTTAATATTTATATATATTATTCTAATCTTATTTTTAATTTTTATGGAATAAAACTAGTAATAAAATAATAATAGAGGGTTGGGATAAAAGAAAGAAAGAAAAGATAGAATAAGCCTGTATTACATACCATTTTTCATTGATACATTTTGTAAGAATATTTTTAAAATATTTTTTTCTTTCTCCTTTTTACTTTTACTTTTTCTTTTTGAGGCCGTACACTCCAATGATGGGAAATCCAAGCACTGTTTGGTTTGATCGTAAGCAGATCTCACCATTTGTTCCTGAAGATGAATCAGTTCCTGACATGTGTGAAAAACTCTCTGCGTTGATAGACCAAGAAGTCAAAAATGGAATTGCTCTAAACAGAATAATTGTTGGTGGGTTGCCTGGCAAATGATTCTGTCTTTTTCCTTTTCTTTTTGCATGATTTGTTTGTATAAAGTCATCATAGCATGGATATAGTGACTTTCAGAAATTGTTCTTGCTTTTCGCCCCCTGCTCAATTCATATCATGTGATTTGTGCACTTACACACTGGTTGAACTTGATTTTCTTTATTTAATAGTCACACTTCTTACATGCACTTACATAACAAGAAAGGAAATAGATGTAACTTATGTTTTGTTGAAAAATTAGTTATCTTAAAACACTTAAACATCCCTAGCTTATTAAAAAAGAGAAATGAAATGATGGTTACATGTAGGCATAAAAATAAATATCTGCTTAAATATGTTGATCAAGATTAATCATACTTATTATAAAACCCAGGTTGTGTGTGTGTGTGTGTGTGTGTTCGTTTATATATTGGATTGGATTTCCTATATTTTTCAACCGATTTCAACAAAACTTCACAGGACTATGTAAAATTACCTTGCGGTGGTTCTGACAGCACCAAAAATTGGAAAAACCTAATTGTTTTTGCATGAAATCAATTTAAAAGAAAGCTGTCGAGAATGAAAAGGGGACAACTATATAGAGTCATACTTATTATAAAACCCAGGTTGTTTGTGTGTGTTATTATTAGTGTGTTCGTTTATATATGGAATCGGATTCTACATTTCCCAACCAATTTCAACAAAACTTCACTTTGTTTTTTGCGGTAGTGTTTTATTGTCTTGCACACTTTTTATTTATTTTACATCCAGAATGCTTTTAAAATTCCATTTACAAGACAATTGTTTATAATAAAATTGAAAAATTCTATTCAATCGGTAGACTCATGACGATTGAAAACAATGTTTTTGTTTGAGTTTGGGTTTGACCAATTCGTAAAAAAAAAAAAAACTAATTAAGACATGCGTGTTCATCAACCTTAAACAATAATCTTTGTCAATTTTATTTTTCAATCTTTATGATGGTCAATACTTGATCTATCTCTTACTGTTACATCCCTGTGCAACGCCGGGCTCTACTGCTAGTTTTTAATATAAATTACAGTCTATTTTTAATGTAAATTACAGTTTATATTTCATCTTTTTATAAAGAAGAACAAGTAATCTCCCCTTAATATAAAAATAAAAACATTATTATTCGCCACTTTAAAATAAATTTAAAAATTTTATTTTCTTACATATAAAATACAAATCCTGTCTATTTTAAATGCCAAATATAACTTTTAAAATTAAAAAACTGTTATCCCAGTATAATATATAATTGTGCCAACATTGTGATAACCAAATTTTTTGTAAATTTAAATTATGTAACAGCCAGTCTATACTCAGCATTTGAAGATTGCATTGTGCATGAGTTGTGCTGTTGGTGACAGATAATATATATATTTATTAACATATATATATATATATATTATGAAAGTCCAACCATTATTTTAATATAATTTCTGTTTATATATATCATTTTTATAGATACAATTATTTAAGTAAATGCTCTGTTTATAATAAACAGTATTAATTACATTTACCGGCCTGAATGTTTGAGAAATTTTGTAGAAAAGATATGTCCTCTGACAGGAATGCTGAGTGGTATAGTACGTCAGATCAAATGATGGTTCCGTGTAGAACACAGGTTCAAATACAGAAGCCAAGGGTATGATAATTGTGACTAGTATCCCACAATACCAACAGAAAATCCTTTAACTAGCAGGGTTGTTTCTCATAAATATAAATGTCTATCTATAAATTCATTGTGGCTATAAAAGAACTTGGACTTATAATCAACATTTGAATAAAATAACAAAAGTTTATAAGTCATTAAATTAACCAACTCAATGCACATGTCATGTGCTATGTATTTTATTCAAATCCTAACAAAATAACTAATCAAAACCATTTTGGATTCTTTGCAGGCGGTTTCTCTATGGGTGGTTGTGCTGCCCTTCATATTGCTTACAGATACCGTCCAACCATTGCTGGTGTTTTTGGTCTTTCATGTTTCCTCAATGAAAACTCTGATGTTTACAAGGTATGCATTAGAATTCGATTACATTTTTGTTTTTATTTTTAATCAATTCACCCCAAACAAGGTGATAATGCCACTAATGACACAACGGGCTACTGGAAGTGAAAATCAAAGAAAAAACTTCGGAAAGAACCAGAAACCTCTACTCCTGTTCAAATAACCAAGGAAATCTGTGAACCAAAGGGTAGGTGAACATATCTACTCCTATTGAGGTATGTGTGTATGGAGGAGGGGGTTAAGTAAATAGTAAATAATATTTCAGTGTTTAGGCAGAAATTTTAGAAGTATAGAGTTGAAATAGACTTTAGAAGGAACTGGAAACCTAATCCTAAACAGGAAACAGGAAATAAACCTTAGCAATGTCGATCCTAGTCAGTACCAAGGTGGGTGACTGCTTTGGAATACCAGGTGCTGCAAGCTTGGATGTGCAGCTGATGTAATGGATAATGGCTCGGAATTGAAAATCGAAGAGTCAAGTTCAAATTCCAGTCAGGTTCGTTACATTCATATTAACTCTGGAAAAGGCCTGAATCCACCTCTTTTCCACCCAGCTATGGGTTAAAAAGTAAGACTTGTATCAATAAAATCATAATTATCTCCCAAAAGATTCTTACAATCTAAAATATTTTCTGGCTGCAAAAGGTTGATAAGCCATAAAAAAACAATCAACACAGTAACTCAGCTCAGATAAAGAGCACCTGAGATGTATAATGCTGCAAGTCCAGAAATAAAGCCAATGACAGTTGTGAATCCAAGATCTTAGACTGTTTGTACAATTCCTGACACCTAGCAAGTCATTCTGTGTATCTTGGGTATGATGATAAACTACATCCTGTCCAAGGTAATTATAAACTACATCCAACAGCAACGCCTCTGGATCAGTAGGTTTTGAGGAGCATGGAACTTCCTCCACCGTTGGTGTTCCCAGGTCCACCCCTGACCTGGGGGTGGTAGCACCTGTTAGTTCCAGCTAGGGCAAATAGTTAAATTCCAGAAACCAGGTAAAAAGTATTATAAAGTGTCAATTTAGGTTTTAATACCAGTAATACTTTGTAAAAAATTATTACCAGAAATAAATTTTGAAGAAAAAAAAAATATTACCAGCAATATGTTTTTGAGGAAAAAAATATTAACAGAAATAGATTTTTGACAAAACAAAAATATTACCAGAAAAAAAAAAGTTGTCAGCATTAAATGACCCATTGATATGCCATAAAACAAAACGAACCAAACCAAATCAAAGCAAGTCATTATGTAGGTAAGCCTGAATTCTGATGGTAATAGATTGAATAATATTATCGCTATTCTAAAATTCCAAAATGATTACAATGCATGCTAACATGGGTTTGTACAGTTTTAAATGACTTACATCATCTTAATACAATCCAGTTAACTTAATGCTTCTAAGCTAAAGAGCCCATAAAATCTTTTACTTTTCTTTTTATTTTGAAAAAAAAAAATTCTTTTCTTTGACAAGTGAAAGTTATCTCCCCTTGCTATTCTCCTTATTGAGTGTTTCTATTCAACTGCCTCGTCAGTCATGTATGGAAAGATACATGGTCGCCCAATTGTGTATCATGTATGGCATCTAATTGCTATTCGACACACCAAGATGAGAAATCTGTCATCATTATCCATCCCAAAGGGATGTTAGGGGTTGCTTTGTTTAAGAAATGATATGTATGGAAGTGAATTTTAAGATCAGATCTGATAGGAAACGTTTTTTAACGAGAGGTTAGTGACTGCAGCAAGCCTGATTCATGTAAACAGGGCTAGCCTTGATTTTCTTTCTTAAGTCTCCCTAAGACACATCAGGGTTGGCTTCCTGTGGAGCCCCCCACACCTGGTTAGGATAGACCCTTCTTGCATACCCAGTTAATGTGAGTAAATGTTGGTCCTGGCCTGTACTTGGCTTCTTCTTTGATTATGAACCAAGCCTAGATTTCTAACCTCCCCAGTTTGTTTTTTTTTGTCTCTCCCTTTTTTCATCTTGACTGGGTCAGTTTTTCTTTCCTCGTGTTTCTATTTATTTCATCTTTCCCTCTCTCCTAGTAAGAGAGCCTTTTGATTTTGTCTGTAGACAGAATACAGCCGTCTTTCTCATTTCTTTTGAGGGTCGGATGGGTCCTACTAACATCAATTATTTTTAGATTGTGTCTTTTGTTATATTTTAGTTTCGTTTCAGGTTCATTCCCCACCCCAGTCATTGATTATCATTGATAATTTTTTATATATAATTCTAAATACACAAATTTTTGTGTCATGGGGTGTTTTTATAGGTCCCCCTGATTGAATGATGATGGATGAGTTTTTATGGGGGATGTGTTTAAATTCAGGAAAAAAAATTCTATTGCAACTTTTTTACATTATTTACACTATTGTCCTCATCTTTGTCGCCATATTTATCACGTTTTGGCCGTTGTATGCTCCAGCCTTCTTCAGGTGGTTGGAATGTTGAACTGAACCCTTTATTTCGCTCACTGGGTTAGACTGTTCTAGTTCCACATGCCATGTTTGATGAATGTCAGCTATCAGTTATCTCCTGTTAATTTTCCCTCTGAAAGTTCTCCACAGCCTTAACCGGGTATTGAACTCACACTCTATTATGTACAGGTTTCTACTGCGTTTTATGTAAGTTTTTTTTTTTTTTTTTCATGATTCAGATTTTCATAAAATTATTAAATTTAATTTTTACAGAAACTGTTTTAAAAAATTTTTATCTACTAAATAATAACAAAATTTCTCATTACTATTTATTACTCTGAAAAGGGATGAACAAAAAAAACTTGTTATGTCTCCCCCACCACTTTTTGTTTTCTGATATTACCTCTTCTGGGTATGACGACAAAGTAAATCTGGTAGAAAAGCCTCTGATTCAGAGATTGGAGGTTTTGAGAAGTGTGGCACCACCTCTTAATTGCTGTTGTTCCCAGGTTTAGCCTGACTTGGGGTGGTAGCTCCTGCTGGGGTCCCAGCTATGGGCAAATAGTGAATACCAAACAAAAATAAAAACACTAGGAAAGTATAAAAAAATACTTTTTTTATAGTAAAATTAACAACAATACCTTTTTATGGCAAAATGACCAGCAATACATTTTATAGTAGAATAACCAACAATCACCATTTTATCTGTAGTTGAAGGCATACGATTGTGTTCAAAATATATTTAGTTGAAGTCATAAAATTGTGTTCAAAATATTTACATTTCAGCATTAATAACACAAAGAGGTATTGATATGCTGCTAAACAAAATCAACCAAACCAAACATGTTAATACCTTTGGGAAAGGTATAAATCTATCTCTACTTCCCTCAGCTATGGGTAAATAGCAGAACAGACTGGATTCTATGGCCTTGGGTGACAACCAGTCTAGGAGAAGGAAAAACTCTGAATGCAAAACCTCCAACTATGAGTAAAATAGTATGACTATCTTGTCTCTGTAGCCATGTTTGTCAACCAAACTAGGAGAAGGACAACTCTGAATTCAAATTTGGAATCTCCAAAGCAATTTGGTCTCATTGTCAATTTTGTTCTAGCAACTCCTGCAAAGACACTGGTACCAAGCGGTATTTGCCTCTGTCTTTCCCATATCTAAGAAAAAGGACATCTATATATGCACATATTCCTCTTTTGATATGCACACACACACACACATTCTAAGAAAAGGACATCTATATATGCACATGCCTTCAATTCCCATGCGCACACGCACACACACACACATATCTAAGAAAACATCTATATACATCTATATATTCACATGCCTTCAATTCTGAAAAAGGACATCTATATATTGAATTCCTCTTTTGAATTCATGCACACACACACACACACACACACATATCTAAGAAAAAGGACATCTATATATGCACATGCCTTCAATTCCCCTTTTGAATTCACATGCCTTCAATTCCTCTCTTTTGACACACACACACACACATATCTAAGAAAAAGACATCTATATATGCACATGCCTTCAATTCCCCCTTTTTGAATTCACATGCACACATATCTAAGAAAAAGGACATCTATATATGCATGCCTTCAATTCCCTCTTTTGAATTCACATGCGCACACACACATATCTAAGAAAAAGGACATCTATATATGCACATGCCTTCAATTCCCTCTTTTGAATTCATGCACATGCACACACACACACACATATCTAAGAAAAAGGACATCTATATATGCACATGCCTTCAATTCCCTCTTGAATTCACATGCGCACACGCACACACACATACACATATCTGAAAAAAGGACATCTATATGCACATGCCTTCAATTATCCCTTTTGAATTCACATGCACACACACACACATATCTAAGAAAAGGACATCTATATATGCACATGCCTTCAATTCCCTCTTTTTGAATTCACATGCACACACACACACACACATATCTAAGAAAAAGGACATCTATATATGCACATGCCTTCAATTCCCTTTTTTGAATTCATGCGCACACGCACACACACACACATATCTAAGAAAAGGACATCTATATATGCACATGCCTTCAATTCCTCTTTTGAATTCACATGCGCACACGAATTATCTATATCTAAAAAAAGGACATCTATATATGCACACGCCCTCTTTTGAATTCATGCATGCACACACACACATATCTAAGAAAAAGGACATCTATATATGCACATGCCTTCAATTCCCTTTTTGAATTCACATGCACACACCCCTCTTTGCACACACACACATATCTAAGAAAAAGGACATCTATATATGCTAATTCCCTCTTTGATATGCACACACCTTCAAGAAAAGGACATCTATTATGCGCATGCCTTTTCTTTTGAATTCACATGCACACACACACACACACATATCTAAGAAAAATGGACATCTATATATGCACACACACATCTTCAATTATCCTTTTGAATTCACATGCGCACACGCACACACACACACATATCTAAGAAAAGGGACATCTATATATGCACACACCTTCAATTATCCCTTTTTTGAATTCACATGCACACGCACACACACATACATATCTAAGAAAAAGGACATCTATATATGCACATGCCTTCAATTCCCTCTTTTAATTCACATGCACACACGCACACACACATATCTAAGAAAAAGGACATCTATATATCTGCCTTCAATTCCTCTTTGATATGCACACACCTATCTAATCTATATATGCACATGCCTTTTCCTCTTTTGAATTCACATGCACACACACACACATATCTAAGAAAAGGACATCTATATATGCACATGCCTTCAATTCCCTCTTTTGAATTCACATGCACACACACACACATATCTAAGAAAAAAGGACATCTATATATGCACATGCCTTCAATTATCCCTTTGAATTCACATGCGCACACGCACACACACATACACATATCTAAGAAAAAGGACATCTATATATGCACATGCCTTCAATTCCCTCTTTTGAATTCACATGCGCACACGCACACACACACACACATATCTAAGAAAAAGGACATCTATATATGCACATGCCTTCAATTCCCTCTTTTGAATTCACATGCGCACACACACACACATATCTAAGAAAAAGGACATCTATATATGCACATGCCTTCAATTCCCCTTTGAATTCACATGCGCACACACACACACACATATCACATATATCTAAGAAAAAGGACATCTATATATGCACACACCTTCAATTCCCCCTTTTGAATTCACATGCGCACACACACACACACACATATCTAAGAAAAAGGACATCTATATATGCACATGCCTTCAATTCCCCTTTGAATTCACATGCGCACACACACACACATATCTAAGAAAAAGGACATCTATATATGCACATGCCTTCAATTCCCTCTTTTGAATTCACATGCGCACACACACACACACACACATATCTAAGAAAAAAGACATCTATATATGCACATGCCTTCAATTCCCTTTTGAATTCACATGCGCAATTCACATATCTAAAAAGGACATCTATATATGCACACGCCCTTTGAATTCACACACACACACACACATCTAAGAAAAAGGACATCTATATATGCACATGCCTTCAATTCCCACACATTATCTAAGAATTATATGCACATGCAATGCACACACACACACACACATATCTAAGAAAAGGACATCTATATATGCACACACCTTCAATTATCCTCTTTTGAATTCACATGCGCACACACACACACACACATATCTAAGAAAAAAGGACATCTATATATGCACATGCCTTCAATTATCCCTCTTTTGAATTCACATGCACACGCACACACACACATATCTAAGAAAAGGACATCTATATATGCACATGCCTTCAATTCCCTCTTTTGAATTCACATGCCACACACACACACACATATCTAAGAAAAAGGACATCTATATATGCACATGCCTTCAATTCCTCTTTTGAATTCACATGCACACACACACATCATAAGAAAAGGACATCTATATATACACATGCTTCAATTCCCTCTTTTGAATTCACATGCACACACACACATATCTAATATCTAAAAAAGACATCTATATGCACATGCCTTCAATTCCCTCTTTTGAATTCACATGCACACACACACACACACACATATCTAAGAAAAAAGGACATCTATATATGCACATGCCTTCACATGCCTTCAATTATCTAAGAAAAAGGACATCTATTTGAATTCACCCTGCGCACACGCACACACACACACATATCTAAGAAAAAGGACATCTATATATGCACATGCCTTCAATTCCCTCTTTTGAATTCACATGCGCACACACACATACACATATCTAAGAAAAGGACATCTATATATACACATGCCTTCAATTCCTCTTTTGACACACACACACACACACATATCTAAGAAAAAGGACATCTATATATGCACATGCCTTCAATTCCCTCTTTTTGAATTCACATGCACACACACACACACACACATATCTAAGAAAAAGGACATCTATATATGCACATGCCTTCAATTCCCCTTTTTGAATTCACATGCGCACACGCACACACACATACACATATCTAAGAAAAAGGACATCTATATATGCACATGCCTTCAATTCCCCTTTTTCAATTCACATGCGCACACGCACACACACACATATCTAAGAAAAAGGACATCTATATATGCACATGCCTTCAATTCCATCTTTGAATTCACATGCACACACACACATCAATCTAAGAAAAAAAGGACATCTATATATGCACATGCCTTCAATTCCCATTTGAATTCACATGCGCACACACACACACACATATCTAAGAAAAAGGACATCTATATATGCACATGCCTTCAATTCCCCTTTTGAATTCACATGCGCACACACACACACACACATCTAAGAAAAGGACATCTATATATGCACATGCCTTCAATTCCCTTTTTTGAATTCACATGCGCACACGCACACACACACACACATATCTAAGAAAAGGACATCTATATATGCACATGCCTTCAATTCCCTCTTTTGAATTCACATGCACACACACACACACACACACATATCTAAAAAAGGACATCTATATGCACATGCCTTCAATTCCCTTTGAATTCACATGCGCACACACACACACATATCTAAGAAAAGGACATCTATATATGCACATGCCTTCAATTCCCTCTTTTGAATTGCGCACACGCACACACACACACATATCTAAGAAAAGGACATCATATATGCACATGCCTTCAATTCCCTTTGATCTATGACAACACACATCTACACACATACATCATCTATATATGCACATGCCTTCAATTCCCTCTTTTGAATCACATGCGCACACGCACACACATACACATATCTAAGAAAAGGACATCTATATATGCACATGCCTTCAATTCCCCATTCACATGCACACACACACACACATACACATATCTAAGAAAAGGACATCTATATATGCACATGCCTTCAATTCCCTCTTTTGAATTCACATGCACACGCACACACACACACATATCTAAGAAAAAGGACATCTATATATGCACATGCCTTCAATTCCCTTTTTGAATTCACATGCTTTTACACACACACATATCTAAGAAAAAGGGACATCTATATATGCACATGCCTTCAATTCCCTCTTTTGAATTCACATGCGCACACACACACATATCTAAGAAAAAGGACATCTATATATGCACATGCCTTCAATTCCCTCTTTTGAATTCACATGCGCACACGCACACACACATACACATATCTAAGAAAAAGGACATCTATATATGCACATGCCTTCAATTCCCTCTTTTGAATTCACATGCGCACACGCACACACACATACACATATCTAAGAAAAAGGACATCTATATATGCACATGCCTTCAATTCCCTCTTTTTGAATTCACATGCGCACACACACACACACATACACATATCTAAGAAAAAGACATCTATATATGCACATGCCTTCAATTCCCTCTTTGAATTCACATGCTATCTAAGAAAAGGACATCATATATGCACACACACACACACACACACATATCTAAGAAAAAGGACATCTATATATGCACATGCCTTCAATTCCCTCTTTTGAATTCACATGCGCACACACACACATATCTATCTAGAAAAGGACATCTATATATGCACATGCCTTCAATTCCCTCTTTTGAATTCACATGCACACGCACACACACATACACATATCTAAGAAAAGGACATCTATATATGCACATGCCTTCAATTCCCTTTTTGAATTCACATGCACACACACACACACATACACACATATCTAAGAAAAAGGACATCTATATATGCACATGCCTTCAATTCCCTCTTTTGAATTCACATGCACACGCACACACACACACATATCTAAGAAAAAGGACATCTATATATGCACATGCCTTCAATTCCCTCTTTTGAATTCACATGCACACGCACACACACACACAAATCTAAGAAAAAGGACATCTATATATGCACACGCACAATATCCCTCTTGAATTCACATGCCTTCACACGCATTCACACACACACACACACATATCTAAGAAAAGGACATCTATATATGCACATGCCTTCAATTCCCTCTTTGAATTCACATGCACACACACACACACACATATCTATCTAAGAAAAAGGACATCTATATATGCACATGCCTTCAATTCCCTCTTTTGAATTCACATGCACACACACACACACATATCTAAGAAAAAGGACATCTATATATGCACATGCCTTCAATTCCCTCTTTTGATTCACATGCGCACACACACACACATACACATATCTAAGAAAAGGACATCTATATATGCACATGCCTTCAATTCCCTCTTTTGAATTCACATGCACACACACACACATCTAAGAAAAAGGACATCTATATATGCACCTGCAATTCCCTCTTTGAATTCCCTTTTTTCTAAAAAAAGGACATCTATATATGCACATGCTTCAATTCCCTCTTTTGAATCACACACACACACACACACATATCTAAGAAAAGGACATCTATATATGCACATGCCTTCAATTCCTCTTTTGAATTCACATGCACACACACACACATATCTAAGAAAAGGACATCTATATATGCACATGCCTTCAATTCCCTCTTTTGAATTCACATGCGCACACGCACACATATCTAAGAAAAAGGACATCTATATATGCACATGCCTTCAATTCCCTCTTTTGAATTCACATGCGCACACGCACACATATCTAAGAAAAAGGACATCTATATATGCACATGCCTTCAATTCCCTCTTTTGAATCTACATGCACACGCACACATCTAGAAAAGGACATCTATATATGCACATGCCTTCAATTCCCTCTTTTTGAATTGCACACGCACACACACACACATATCTAAGAAAAAGGACATCTATATATGCACATGCCTTCAATTCCCTCTTTTGAATTCACACACGCACACACACATATCTAAGAAAAGGACATCTATATATGCACATGCCTTCAAATTCACATGCGCACACACACATATTATCTAAGAAAAGGACATCTATATATGCACATGCCTTCAATTCCCTCTTTTGAATTCACATGCACACACACACACACACATATCTAAGAAAAAGGACATCTATATATGCACATGCCTTCAATTCCTCTTTTGAATTCATGCGCACACACACACACATATCTAAGAAAAAAAAGGACATCTATATATGCACATGCCTTCAATTCCCTCTTTTGAATTCACACGCACACACACATACACATATCTAAGAAAAAGGACATCATATATGCACATGCCACGCACACACACATCAATTCCCATCTTTGAATTCCTCTTTTGCACATGCACACACACACACACATATCTAAGAAAAAGGACATCTATATATGCACATGCCTTCAATTCCCTCTTTTGAATTCACATGCACATATCTAGCACACATCACACACACACATATCTAAGAAAAAGGACATCTATATATGCACATGCCTTCAATTCCCTCTTTTGAATTCACATGCACACACACACACACATATCTAAAAAACATCTATATGACATGCCTTATTCTCCACATGCACACGCACACACACATACACATATATATTGCTTGAATTCACATGCACACACACACATATCTAAGAAAAGGACATCTATATATGCACATGCCTTCAATTCCCTCTTTTGAATTCACACACACATACACATATCTAAGAAAAGGACATCTATATATGCACATGCCTTCAATTCCCTCTTTTGAATTCACATGCACACACATACACATATATAAAGAAAAGGACATCTATATATGCACATGCCTTCAATTCCCTCTTTGAATTCACACACACACACACACATATCTAAGAAAAGGACATCTATATATGCACATGCCTTCAATTCCTCTTTGAATTCACATGCACACGCACACACACATACACATATCTAAGAAAAAACATCTATATATGCACATGCCTTCAATTCCCTCTTTTGAATTCACATGCACACACACATACACATATCTAAGAAAAAGGACATCTATATATACATGCCTTGAATTATCTAAGAAAAAGGACATCTATATATGCACCTTCAATTCCCTCTTTTGAATTCACATGCACACACACATATCTAAGAAAAAAGACATCTATATATGCACATGCCTTCAATTCCCTCTTTTAATTTTGAAAAGGACATCTATATATGCACATGCCTTCAATTCCTCTTTTGAATTCACATGCACACACACACACATCTAAGAAAAAGGACATCTATATATGCACATGCCTTCAATTCCCTCTTTGAATTCACATGCACACGCACACATACACAACAAAAGGACATCTATACACATGCAATTCCCTAAGAAAATTCACATGCGCACACGCACACACACATATCTAAGAAAAAGGACATCTATATATGCACATGCCTTCAATTCCCTCTTTGAATTCACATGCGCACACACATACACATATCTAAGAAAAGGACATCTATATATGCACATGCCTTCAATTCCCTCTTTTGAATTCACATACACACACATACACATATATCTAAGAAAAAGGACATCTATATATGCACATGCCTTCAATTCCCTCTTTGAATTCACATGCGCACACACACACACATACACAAGAAAAAAGGACATCTATATATGCACATGCCTTCAATTCCCTCTTTTGAATTCACATGCACACACACACACACATAAGGACATCTAAATATGACATCTATATATGCACATGCCTTCAATATATGCCATGCCTTCTTTTGAATTCACATGCACACACACACACATATCTAAGAAAAAGGACATCTATATATGCACATGCCTTCAATTCCCTCTTTTGAATTCACACGCACACACATACACATATCTAAGAAAAAGGACATCTATATATGCACATGCCTTCAATTCCCTCTTTTGAATTCACACGCACACACACACACATATCTCTAAGAAAAAGGACATCTATATATGCACATGCCTTCAATTCCCTCTTTGAATTCACATGCGCACACACACACACATATCTAATCTAAAAAAGACATCTATATATGCACATGCCTTCAATTCCCTCTTTTGAATTCACACGCACACACACACATATCTAAGAAAAAAGACATCTATATATGCACATGCCTTCAATTCCCTCTTTTGAATTCACATGCACACACATAAAAGGACATCTATATGCACATGCAATTCCCTCTTTGAATTCACATGCGCACACACACACATATCTAGAAAAAGGACATCTATATATGCACATGCCTTCAATTCCCTCTTTTGAATTCACACGCACACACACGCACACATATCTAAGAAAAAGGACATCTATATATGCACATGCCTTCAATTCCCTCTTTTGAATTCACACGCACACACACGCACACATATCTAAGAAAAAGGACATCTATATATGCACATGCCTTCAATTCCCTCTTTGAATTCACATGCACACACACACACATATCTAAGAAAAGGACATCTATATATGCACATGCCTTTTTGAATTCAATTCCCACTTTTGAATTCACATGCACACACACACACACACACACATATCTAAGAAAAAGGACATCTATATATGCACATGCCTTCAATTCCCTTTTGAATTCACATGCACACACACATACACATATCTAAGAAAAAGGACATCTATATATGCACATTCCCTCTTTTCAATTCCCTCTTTTGAATTCACATGCACACACACACACATATCTAAGAAAAGGACATCTATATATGCACATGCCTTCAATTCCCTTTTTTGAATTCACATGCACACACACACACACATATCTAAGAAAAGGACATCTATATATGCACATGCCTTCAATTCCCTCTTTTGAATTCACACACACACACACACACATATCTAAGAAAAAGGACATCTATATATGCACATGCCTTCAATTCCCTCTTTTGAATTCACATACACACACATAAAGGACATATCTAAGAAAAAGGACATCTATATATGCACATGCCTTCAATTCCCTCTTTTTTCACATGCGCACACGCACACATATCTAAAAAAGGACATCTATATATGCACATAATTCCCTCTTTTTGATTCACATAAGAAAACATATCTAAGAAAAGGACATCTATATATGCACATGCCTTCAATTCCCTCTTTTGAATTCACATGCGCACACACACACACACACGCAAAAGGACATCTATATACATATCTAAGAAAAACACACATCTATATCTAAGAAAAAAGGACATCTATATGCCTTCAATTCCCTCTTTTGAATTCTTGCTATCCAATTTGCTTAGGCAATAGAATATGTTAAATATATGTAATTGTCTCTATCAGTGATTCTCAGCTGCCTTGTCATGGCACAATAGTGTCACAGCACATATATATATGTGTGTGTGTGTGTAAAAGTAGTAATGGTACAGCAATAGTATTTGAATAAGTATTAAGCATTTTTTTCAAATAATTCTTTTAACTATTCTTCAATTATGTTATTTTAAATACTTTTTTTTTAACATTTTTTTTTTAAATATTTTTTTATTTTTTAATTTATCTTTTTAAGCATGCCATGATATCTTAAATTGCTCCTAAGTGTGCCATTGCTTTATAAGATTGGAAAACACTGGTCTATACTTTCTTGTTTAAAGGCATTTCAAAATATCCCCTATCAATTAATATTACATTTTAACAGGGGTGGCCAAAGCACTGCTAGCAAGCCTGATGCAGCTCTTTGACCTTCAATATGCAGCTCATGGAGATATGTTGTCTGAGCTCCTTTTTTTCATCACATTTAATATGAAATAAGGTAAATAAGAAAAATTTCAAGCTTTATAATTATCTACTGTGTATGAATTGTGATGCCATTGGATTAAAACAAGTTTAATGTTCATGGTTAGTAAAAATATTTAAGAAATTAAAACCAGATAAGTCAAATAAATATCATTAAAAATATATTTTTTTTCCTTTTTAGCATCATTTTTGACTGTCTAATTTTCTGTTACTAAAATTCAAATTCAAACATTTTTTCTAGACGTTCCTGTAGTTCAAAACCATATTAAATACACTCAATATAGTTAAAACAATCATCAATCAAGATTTTGAAAACATTTGGTATATATATATATATATATGTGTATTTTGTGGTCACTGAAAGCAATACAAATTAACAGTTTAAAAAACTGAATACGTGAATAAATATTATTGCAAACATGCATTTCTTAATATTTATATAAAAATTTCGTAACAAAATGTGTATGTAACAAAAACGTATGTCTAAATTTTGTTCATGTCTTGTGGCTTTCAAACATCTAAACCTTATCATATGTGGCTCTCACATTAAATCAAGTTTCGGCCTCCCTGTAATATTGCTATACTATCTCTCTCTGTCTTGTCAAATATATCCCTTCAGTAATAGATAATTTTGTTACAATGACACCTTCCTTAATGTTTAATCATTTTATTGTTTTAGAAAAATTGATACAAAAGTGTAGTGACTATATAAGAGAAATCCATGATAAGAGAAGCAAGAATCCGAAAGAAAAACATAAAAATTCTGGAAAGATTATGTAAAAAAACAAGAGGAGGAATTACAGAGAAATTGTTGTTAGCAATCATAAAGAGACAGAATAAATTTTTGAGATACATAATGAAGACAAAAAGCTTGGAAAATTTAATACAGGGTGCGATGGGTAAATTGTCACCATTTTATATTTTTAATTTTGCACATACATGTTATTCGTTTTCGATTTTGTCAACTGCACAATATAGTAGGGACAGGTGGGGACTGTCTGTGAGAAAAATTGCACCATGACTCATCCAATGACAGTGCAGAGGATCTGGAAAGAGTTGGATGAGTCTAATGGTGATTATAAAGGTGTTTGGAGTAACATTATGCCTCCATTCATCTTCTCACAGGGCCTCAGACTCAACATGGAGGACTTCATCAAGTGCCTTGAGGAGGAAGTGCAGCACTGGGTCAAGAGGATGGTTTCTAGAATATCCTATGTCTGACAACAGGACTCTGCACCATACAACACAGGCAGGAGAACCCAGTCATGACTGTCACACAATTTTAGCTTCCTTTATAGACCTGCATATATATATATATATATATATATATATATATATATATATATATATATATATATAAAAGGGGATCCAAAAACAAGTGCAGAAATCTACTTAATTACCTAACAAAGTTAAAGTGAGTTGTTAATAAAGAGGTTTTCCACTTTGGTATATATATATATATATATATATATATATATATATATATATTTTTATTGACAACACGTTTTAACTTAGTTATGGTTTCTTAACTACCTAACAATCTAACAAAGGCATTGTGCATTGTTTGTTTTTGATTTTTGTCAACTGTACAATATAGTAGAGTGAGGTGGGCACTGTCTTTGAGAAAAACAGCATCTTGAGGCAATTCACTCTTCCAGTAATTTGGAAACACCATGCTGTATTGCTTGGCATTCACACCAGAATTTCTGATACTAACATTTCAGAGTGTCAATCTGAGAAAAGTGCAGAGAAGTTGGATGAATTTAATGATGATTATGAACATATCAGCAG